>JARHVA010006847.1:0-460000 GCA_037957365.1 Torreya grandis | reverse complement strand
ACTCAATCTTATATGCATTAGATGTAAACACTATGCATCATCAAATTTTATTCCACTTCAACTTGTCATACGTTCCTTTTGGAAACCTCACCTTCCTTAAGTGTGTTAAGAGTAAGTATTCCACTAATTATTATGCTTATTTTATTTTAAAACATGTTCATTTCTTATACTATGCAATGTTTCTTTCCATCTGTCTATGTACTTTCTAACGTAAATCACACATATGCTCATCAAAATATTTTTGTTCAACACTTTTCCTTCTATCATATTTGATTTCACACAATTTTACAACTCATTTTGGATTACTCCCATACACAATATGAAATGGTTTCCTTCTATTGCTTGTATTAGTAAAATTGTTATAGTCAAAATCAACTTGCACCATAATTGATCCCATATTCTTGACTTATTTCCAATCAAACATTGCAACAGATTACCAAAATTTGTATTGACTACCTCAATTTTTCCTTCCATATGAATATATCATGTTTAACTAAATTTTATCTTAGTATTCATATTCTTCCATTATGCCTTCCAAAAATGTCCAATAAACTTTGTATCTTTGTCAAATACTATGCTACATAGAAATCCATGAAATATCACAACTTCCCTAAAAAACAACTTATCTATGTGTAGTATTATTAGTTTTCTTAAATTCAATAAAAAATGCCATTTTTTTAAATTTATCCACAAATAAAATATACAATTATTTCCTTTCCATGTTCTAATCAATCTTAAAAAAAAATCCATGCTAATATCTTAACATGGTCTCTCTAGAAATGGTAGTGGTTGAGATAACCCTACATTCATACTTATTCCTTTTCCAATTGTAAAAATTTACACTCCCAAACATATTTGTGTGCATTCTCATTTATCTTAAGTGAAAAGTGATTCGTGGTTGATTACTAATAATTTTTACCAAATATCCAAAATGGTGTGCTAGTCCACCACTATGTTTCTGTTTGATCAAATTTTCACGCATCAAACCTCTAGGTATGCAAAATTTCCCTCCTCAAAAATTCATCTTGCAAGAAATGATCTAAGCATAGGTTTTTTTTCAACACTCAATGATTCTACACATGTTTTTCATGAATTATTAAAATATTCATCTTTTACATATAATTCCTTCATTTAATAAAATCCTATGGCCTCCACATATATCTCATTCAACAAGAGACACCTCCTACTCAGTGCACATTTAAATTTGTTTAACATACCACTCATATCCTTCAACACAAATGAGTAACTCTACAAAATCTCAACCCACTTCATATATTTTTGGTTTAATTTGCCTTTCCTATTTATGAATTGTAGTTAATGATGGTTTATAAACTCCTTAGGTAATAAGTAATGCCTCCACTTCAAAGGATTAAAATTATAATTGTGTTCATCCTTCACAAATGTATATTTATTTGCATGACCATCATGTCATGATTTATTGTAAAAATTCCAAGCTATTTTGAGTAAAACATGGCATATGTCCATGGGAATTATGTAAAACATGACTTATATATCAATCTAGAAACTCACCAGACATTGCTCATTCACCAAAATCTAACATCCATTTAGAAACCAAGATACCATGTATGGATTTGGATATACAATCTTCTTCAAACCAAGTTTATCAACCATATGTTGTCAGACAAGATTATGTATGCTAACACTATCAATAATCACTTTGTAGCACTTACCTCCAAAATTGAAAATGGTTTTGAATATATTCTTCCTATGTGTGGGAATATTTTCTTCTTTAGCTAATTTCAATAACACCCTCTTCATCATGAGATATTATTTTCATTATGGCTACTCTTTGTTATGGATATAACTAATATTTTCTTCATCTACTTGTGATATATGCACGTTCACATCATTTCTCCTACTACTATCAATATGTGCATGTGGGCAGTCAAATTATTTATGCCTCATTTCACCACTTTATAAATACGTACCCATGAATAATATTCCTTTACCCAATCCATAGTAACCTCTACGTATAATAGGATATCATTTGCCTCTTTGTGTAGTATGATTGTGCTAATAAGCAATGATTCTCCTTCTAGCATAGAATAGCTTATGTTGTTGCTTCCTTATTCTCACACCTATGAAAACTTTCCTCTCCCTCATGTTGTACCTTGAAGTCTACAGACAAATTATCCTCAACCTTCATCAAGCACCAAAAGTCTTATTCAACTAAGCACATGTGAATCATTCAAAATTCATATTGAATGTAAATGTACAATCCATTCATGTATCTTGAGATCTTCACAATGTAATCTTCAACATGCCCCAATTTAATGGTGAGTCTACAAAATTATTTAGTGTAATATTTTACACTCATCTCCTTTTGCTTCATTTTTTGTAGATTTTTAAATAATATTAACGAAAAATTTCAAGGTATGAACTTAACCTTCAACTTCACAACCAATTTATCCCATATCTTGATATTTTTAACCTATATAAAAATTTTCCATCTGGATGTGCTCCTACCATAAGTATGTAAAACCCTTCAAATTTTTGAAAGATAACTTAACTTTATTGGGATATTCTATACTCTCATACTCTAAATAATTCATTAACTTAGTGATCCATTCAATGGGTTCTTCAAGACTCAAACTCTGTGAATAATTAGGGGTGTCTAACTTCAGTGTACTACTCATCCTTATGACTACACACATGAATATATCATCTATTTCATTGAGAAACTCTTATTTTCCATGTATTTTAGGTGTTTATTCATTTCTAGCTTTATTATTGGTCATATCATCCACTAAAACCCCTCAACATTATGTAGTCTCCATAGCCTCTAAACAAGCTTGCATTCTTCTCATTAACTCTATTAACTCTACAAAGCTTGGTGTTATTGACATGCTTACAACAAAATTCCTTTGTGTGCTATTTATTTTCTATGAAATCAATAAAAAATACCACACCTTAAAATCAATGCTTTCTTCATAGAAAATACCTTCACTACTTTCTACCCACACTCAAAAATGTGGAAACAGACTTATCTCACATGCTTACTTTACAAGGATAACCTTTTTTCGATACATAAATTGATGTAGTCCTGATTAAAGAATTTAATTAAGGATGGAATTAGAAAATGAAACTCACAAAATAAACACAATATACTCATTTTCAATCTTATGCATCAAAATAAAATGAAACAACAATAATAACACCAACATTTATTTTATTGATTTCAAATGACAAAAATATAGGTTGCACACTATGGTCTGATTATAGAAATTAAATCTACACCAATCTAAAATGAGTTGTATTAAAACCTTTTTCACTCTTATATCTATGATCCAATCTCTCTAATCTCTTGAATATCACCCCCTATCTCAAGTGTAGGGATGTGTTTGTATAGATACACATTCCCCCTACTTACATTAATGCTCACAACTAACTCAAAAACCACCATAACTATTAAATTACCATAACACATCACCATAAACCACAATAATTAAATACACAATACAACAAGGACTCATAACACACAAAAATGTGACATTTAAATGATCTATCTTTTCCATAACAACATTTGTGGGTGATTCAAGGCATTTAATCAAATAGTTATGAAATTTAAATGGATTCTTTATCTATATTTCATATTAATTTTTAAGACCCTTCACACCTCAAATGTAATGTACATAATTCCCTATTCATAAACTAAATGACTTACAGATGGAATTTACATAGAACTATAAATTCTATGCATACTTTAATTGAAACTAGAAATTACATAGGACTAGTAATTTTAGACATACTTGTGTAGGATTATTAATGTCCATGCATAAACATCTTCCAATGTCCCAATTTTATGTAGGATTACTTGTTATCCTAGATGCTCTTGCATCAATTTCCTCTTTGGTCTATGTGCATACAACCATGTAAGTCTACACGATGATGTCTTAAATTATTTTCCTCGTGTGAATAAAACTTGAATTATTTCTTTTATTGAAACATCATTCACATAGATAAAATGAGGATAAAATATCTTAACATTGTTCACTAATACCTTTTTCATCTTTTATAATATTTGTGTCATTTTTTGATTTTAATGAATTAACTTGAGATGATAAAATTCTTGTTTTTAAGCATTAATTTCTTGTATGATCATTATTACATTTGAGTTTCAATTATTTTAAAATTGCAGTGCTTAATTTTAACAAATTAGATTAAGATGATAAAATGTGTATTTTTAAGCATTAATTTTATATATGATCATTATTACATTTGAGTTTTATATATTTTAAAATTAAAAATGTTACTAATTTTGTGCATTATTTTGTAAGTTTAAGATAGAGGGGTGCAATCCTAGCAGCCTAACTACCAATGATCTATACCACTATAGTTACCTTCAGATGATTGTGCCAAACTTATATTGATAGTATGAAGATTGAAGTACTTTATTTATGATATAAATACTTGTAAAGATCTGTATTGGCACCTTTCCCTGTTATCTGCCATGATATTATGAATATAGAGGTTAGTCAGTGGTTGGGACATGGCCATTTCTCCCTCCATTTTGATTTTTATTTCAACAATCAAAGTTCAAAAGTATCATTGGTAGGTAGTAATTCAAATATTTCATCTGAAAGGCCAATAGAAAATGTTAAATTTTCCCTACTATCTTGATGGAAATTTTAAGTTACCAAATATGCCCCAACATATTTTTTAAAGGCACATCAATACATAAAAGTAATACAGGTCACAAATTTAACCACACTTCATAAATTTTGTTAGTTACTTTAGTAATTTGACTCACATGCCTTCACATTGGTTTTGAAATTGAGGAAATTTACCAGTTTTCTAAAAAACTATGGTCACATAGATTACAATGATAAACTTAGAACATTTAGTTTTTTATGTGGTCACTTTTTTTAAGGATAATAACATTGATTTTTTTTAATTTCTATAATTACTTATACAATTTAATACATTTCTAATTTCTAGAATTACTTGTACAATTTAATAGATTTATTTTAGTAAGAGTTTATAACAATTTCCTTCACATTGGTTCTAAGATTTTTTTAGCATCATTTTGTCAAAAAATTCACATGCCTTGTGTATGTTTCTACATTTTACAACTGTGTATGAGTTGTAAAATATACCAGGATAGAGAAAGACCATGACCTGTTTAAAAAATTAAGGCAATTATTATAGGATATTATAATGCAATATTTGTGTTGAACCTAATGTAGTCTCAATTTCAAAATGTGGTATCATAGAGAAGGCATATGAATTGGTTTAGAAACTAATTCAATGAATACTAGATATGTAAAATGTTCCCTAACAAAGCTTTGATAAACTAATGCAATTATTATAAGATATTGTAATGTAATTATGACTTGCCCTAAGACAATCTTAGTTGAAAAAGGTGAAATCATAGAGATTGTATATGAATTATTTTATAAACTAATGCAATGGTTACAAGATAACCTAATGCAAAAATTGGTAAATTTCCTCATTTTTATAACCTATATGAAAATATGAGAGTACCATATACTAATTAAGTCATTGAATGAGGCTAAGATCCTTTCCTATTCAAAAAATACAAGTAAATTTCTTAAGTATATTATTTTGTTTATATGTGTTAAAGTAATCTCAATTGTAAGATGTGACAACATAAAGAAGACACACAAATTCTTTGAAAAACTAAAACATTTATGTCACTACATTGAATATTATGATTAAAGGGTATGAAAATCATAGATATAGTAAGCATGATAATTATTATTACAATATAGCCTTGTTGTTTGTGCTCTTCATAAAATTTTGGATTTCATATTATATTATTTATTAAGATGTTGTACATTACATTAAAATAATTGTGTGTAATTTACATGTTTAATTGAATTTATCGATGTTGATATTTATGACATTTAATATTGATCAATTATCTTGAGATGATAAAATAGTAATTTTTAAGTTTTAATTTTTTAAACACAATCGTTATTTCATTTGAGTTTCAAATCCTTTCAAATTTCAATTATTTTTAATGTTTTGTATTGTTTTACAAGTTGAAAACAGTGACACAAACTAAGTTAGCTAACCAATGATAATGTGTAACACCATAGTAGTGTTCAGAGGATTGTGTCAGACACATATTGATGGTTAAAATTCCAAGGCTTTTTATTTCTAATATCAATACTTATCACCATTTTTGTTGGCACCTTGTTCTTTTATCTGCTATGGTAATATGGATACAAATGTTAATTTATGGTTAGGATAAGTAAAGAACCATTATTGGATGCATGGTCATGTTCTAATTTATCTCAAAGACATTTTATGGAAGCTCAAGCACATGCTTGTAATATGTCATGACATCCCAAGAAGTCATTTAATGCTACATTTTAGCCAAAAAAATGGATCCCAAAAGGTCCTTGAAAAATATAAAAAAATGTTAGGAACACCCTCAAATCATTTCAAAACAAAATTTTCAGCTAAAGAATTAAATGTTTAGTTCAAATAAAGCTAAAAATTGCAATCAAGTTGTTAAACACATTAAATGAAATGACAATTAGATTTTTTAAGAAAATTTTGTGTTTGTGGTGATTTCCACAATGGAACCAAGTGAACCATACTCATTAATTATTGAAAATTTCTCAAACAAAAATATTTACATTTTTGACATACATACAAGGAATTTGTTTTTAAAGCTTGTAAATTAATTTTGTAAAACAATAGATATATTTTGGAGATAGATACTATTTTATTTTATTTTTGTGAATTAAGTTTACAAAATAATATATTGTTCAATGTTAAAATATATATTATCCTTAGGTAATAATATCTAATATGTTTATACATACATATATACACACATATAAATATATATACACATTATTTTTGTTTTGAAACCTTGTGAGTGTGAGTGTGAGTGTGAGTGTGTGTGTGTGTGTGTGTGTGTGTGTGTGTGTGTGTGTGTGTGTGTGTGCATTAATTTTTTAATATTTTGTGAGTTAATTTTAAAAAATAATATATTTATCAATGTCAAAATAAATATTGTTCTTAGGTAATAATCTCCAATACCAAATTTTTGACAAAATTTGGTCACATGGATTGGAATTGTGTATTTAGGACATTTATGTATGTTCTATGAATAAGTGAGGCTCTTAACATTAATTTATTTATGCTTTTACAAAATAATATATTTATTTAAATAATAAGTGTCAAATTTTTTAAGTATAAATGATAAAATATATCATCTTCAAATAATAATCTATGATAACAATTTCTTGACGAAATGTGGTCACATGAATTGCAATGACGAGCTTAGGACATTTATGTGTGTTTTGTGAAAACAAAAGTATTTTAGCATTTATTTTTATATCTTATGAATTTATTCTACAATTTATTACATTCATTTCAATAATAAATCTCAAAGTTTGAAAGTATCAATGTCGAAATATATATTTTTCTCCTATAAGAATCTCCAAATAATGGTTAATATTGTAGTAATGTGTCAATTTTTGTTAGTGAATTAAGTAAAAGTTGCACTCATGCATTCATATTGGTTCAAATAGTTCGAAAGTATCCTTGTAATAACCATTTTTTTCACACCCTAAATTATTTGAATAACTGAAACATTCATATTTCATTGCATTGATAGAAACTTCTAAAAAAAATAGTAACATACCAAGGAATAATGTCAATATCCTTGCCTATTTTTAAAACATGAGTAAATTTCATGACCCTCTCAAGCTTTCACATTGATTATAAAATTGAGGGAAATTACTAATTTTTTCACAAAATGTGGTCACATGAACTACAATGAAGTACTTAGTATATTTAGTTATGTTTGTGATCACATTTTGTATGCATTTATATCAGGGTGTTTATAGTTTTACAACATGTAACAAATATCCAATTTTTATCAATGTTTGATGGATATACATACCTTTATTGGTTATTCTCTTAAGACAAAATTTTGTTCTTTTTTTAATACTCCTTTACTAATTGTTTGGTACCTGTGTTCACATGGACAGTGATAATGGCCTTAGGACATTTGGGTATGTTTTGTGAATAAGAAAGGATATTAACATTGATTTTTTTTTTTAATTTCACAAACTAATTCTGAAATTTAAAATATTTATTTTATTAATAAGTGTCTAAGTTAAAAAGTATCAATTTTAAAATATATGTCATCCTTAGGTAAGAATTTTCAATACTCATCAACAATTGTCTCTATGCCACAAATTTTGTTTGAAAAACTATAACATTAATATGTCAATGCATTAAGAGAAACATTTACTAAATTCTATGACATATGGGGCCTTAATGTTAATATCCTTGTCTATTCAGAAAAACACAATTAAATGTTATAATACTCTCATGCCTTCACATTGGTTATGAAATTGAGGGAATTTATCAATTGTTTGACAAAATTAGGTCATATGGAATGCACTAATGGACTTAGGGAATTTACTTTTATTTTAAAGACACTTTTTAGGTTGTTTACAACTACAATATATGACAAATATATATTATCAATCATGCTCTCAAGGGATATACATACCTTTATGTATCATGGCCTTCTTCACTATGCTCCCAATACAAATTTGTGTTCATTTTTTAAAAGATCATTTACTAATTATTTGAAAATTAAGCTCATGTTTATTTCAATAATGGGCTTATAACATTTACATATGTTTTAGAATAGACAAATATCTTAGCATGATTTTTTTTTTTTTTTCAAGAATTATGCCTACTAACTACTAATATGTATATGTCCACGGTGGCTATCTCTCCATAGTGGATAGATATTCGGCTCTCATATCAGGATAGGGAGGATGAGGTCATTAATTATATGCACTCAACCACCCAAATAGATAAGTTAAGATAGATAAGTATTCTCTATGCCCAAGATAACATAAGATATATAGAGGGGGGAGGTACACCATATAGAGTTGAGTTTAATGGGATTTATATTGAGGCCTCCCTAGATTTCTAGTAGGGTTGGGATCATTTATGCCATGTGCCCTAAATATATATCTATGGAAAAAACTATCTAGAGTCTGGTAGTGGATGCATTGATAAATTGTTTGACCTTTAGATCTAGGCATCTCTAGATGCACTAACCAGGCATAATAGACGTTGGGTCCTATCATTCAATAGTCTAGAATATATGGTTTTTTGGAAACCCCCCAATACCATATATATATATATATATAATTGCATTAAAAATGTCAGAGTTTGAAAGTATCAATTCCAAAATATGTATTGATCTTGGGTAAGAATATATAAAAATTATTAGCATTTATATGTTTCATATTTTTGTCTGACAAACTATAACATTCAAATTTCATTGTATTAAGAGTAGAATATTATAAATTTAGTAACATATCATGCCATAATATGAAGATCCATGCACATTCACCAAACACAAGTAATTGTTCTAATTATCTCATGCTTTCACATTAGTTATGAAATTGAGGGAATCTATCAATTATTTGATAAAGTGATGGAGTTAATACTTTTAGTTATGTTTTATGGTCACATTTTGCACACATGTCTATCAATGTTTTTGCAATTACAACATATGACAAATTTGTGCTTTTGATCATATTTTCATGGATTGACATATTTTTATGTAGCATGGATTTCTTTTTTGTGCTCCCAACACAATTTTTTAAAGACATATTTGATGTGAAAATTATAAAACATATTTTTTTATTACATTGAATGTTAAGGCAAAGTCAACACATCTAAATTGTCATATATATTGAATAAATTGTCATATACATTAAATTTTCAACTAAATTTTTCTGTCAAATTGAATGAAAGCATGTCGAAATTAGAACCCAATAGATAAGGAAAGACAATAAAAAAATTCATTGTATCAATGTCAAAATTTTGACATGTTTGTTTATGTCAAATTTTTCAAGTGGATTTTATGTTTAATTTTTAACCAAAGATTTTTGACATCCAATTCCATGTTTCTTACTTGCAAAACCTTGCACTTTTTACATTCGAACATCAAAATTTGATTCAAACGTTGTATTTCTTAGGAGAGTTAGAAATATAATTTTTGGCACAACATCATAATAGGAATAATTTCAAAGGATGATCGATTAATGGTATTTATAAATGAGTATATGTGATAAATAGGGAATCTAAGAGGGGAGATTAGTATAGTTTTAATATGAAATAAAATCAAACAAAACATACTAATAATGACTTACACCTCTAACCTAGACACTCAAAGAGCTAGTGAACAATACAAGTAACTAACAAATGAAAGCTAAACAAACAAGTTTACCTTCCACAAAATAAAGTGTTGTATGTTGGAAATGAATTGATGTGCTTGGTTATGTGATCAATAATTATTTGGTAATGGAACTCCTTGCACCACCTTTCCTTGTCACCTTGGTAATATTGAGTTTGGATTTGAATTTGGCTTGGCTTGGCTTAGCTAATGGGCATGATAACATGATAACAATGGAAGCTCTACATGTATTTTTTCATGATAAATTTACACCAAGAGAGATTGTTTATAAATGGGTGAGGCCTTATATTTATAGCCTTTAAAACTAACCCTAAATCAAGTGTGGTTAGGTTAGAGTTAACCATGGTTAGGTTTGGGAGGGAACAAGCCATTAATATTTTTAATTCATAGGCATGGCTCACAAATCTAGATATTTATTTGATATTTTGTGAGTGCTTGACAACTCAAAAAAGATGATGTCATGATAGTGACATCATTTAAAATATTTTTTATGTCATGATGATGTCATCAATCTATTTTTATGAATTTTTAAAAATATAAATTCAACAATTAATTATCCATGGGATTTTCAGCTATGCATCTAATTAGGTTTAAATAGTTAAGCACTCTTGATAAAGTTAATTGCCATTTCTGAGTTTTGACAAGTTTTCCCTCAAACACGGTCTAAAAGGTCAATTTGATAGGTCATAATTTGATCAAAGATGAAATAGAGAAAGATGATGATTGCATATAGTGCATTGCCTTAGTTAGGGAGACATTGATGTAATTTAGAAGATGCACATAATGTGTAATGATGAATCAAAGCATTCTAGTGATTTATAGGCTTAACTTGCATTATTTACAAGAATTCACTCTAGTGTCTATTTAGACATGGAAGTGGACAAAAATGAGTGTCTATAGTTTACCCTTGTTTGAGAAGGCATTGCAAGACACAGGCATAGTAACATATTTTTAAAGAAATAAAAATTCATTAAGAATAAAAAGAAGATAATGTTTGAGGAATGATGCTCCAAACTGAGTTTGGGAAACCTATGATGCCCCTTCAAGGGAGTGGTCGACACATATGATTGATGGATGGTCCCTCAAAAATATGCAAAAATAATAATGAAATTCACCCATAGGTGTGATTAATCCAATCGAGATAATGTTTGTACACATTGATTTAAAAAGTACTGATTTGCCCAAAAGTGGTTATAATCATTAACAAAGGTTGAGACACTAATTTTCTCATAGGTGGTTATAATAAGTGGCACAAACATGTAACCCTATAGGGTAGATGAGTCAAAATAATGATTTTCCTAAAGGCATTTATAATCATTAAAATGACATGGATTAAAAAAATGATTTTTCCCTATTAGGGAGGATTTGATCATGATAAATTGATTGTGCCCCAGTAGGGTAGATTGACAAACATGACTCAAGGATCTAACATGTCACATAGATTAAATATAAGTGGGTGAAAACATAGATGTGATGGTATAATGACTGAGTAAGCCAAAAATAACTAGGTACATGAAGATTTGAAAAGTGATAAAATAAATTATTATAAGAAAAAGGTGGTCGAGCTAACTTTAGATACGTCATGTATCTAAGCACTAACAACATAGTCTAAATAGACTATAGGAAAATTTAGTTCACCCATAAATGGTATAAAAATAGAATGAGGAATAGAATAATAATAATTGATCAATGTGAATGATTTGGATGTACTTACCAATGCGAATATGTTCATCCTTATTAGCATTGATACAACTTGAATGGTTAATGGGTTGATTTGATCAAGGTGGGTAAGGGGATTCACCAAGGTGAACAAGGAGAAGTTTTTCTGGTATCATTGCTTGTGCTCTCAATTGATTTTTTGTTCTTTTATAGCATGAAATGGTATACATCATGATATAAAACACCATGATGACATGGTCATAATGTGCATAAAGACTAGTTCCTGATCTAATAAATAATTGAAAATAGCACACCAATGATAAAAACCATCATGATAATGTTGATGTATAAATATGGAAGGACTTAAGTACAATTAATAAGGAATCACCTAGTGAATACATATATACTAATTCAAGTCACAACAATGAAATAAAACAAACAAGTAAATAAATAGACAAACAACTAAACAAATAAACACATAGAAAACTTGAAAGTAAAAGAAATAAAAAGCATCTTGACATTAACCAAGTCAATGCCTACATATGAAGTATCAATGGAATGATAAACATATGGTACCCCCAAGAAAATTTTGATGTAAGGGAATAAAATATGGGGATGTGATATCGTGGTATAAGCTGCATGCTTTGGTGTTGTCCCAATAGAGCAAAAGTTGTGAGCTTAACCTAAAGTGCAAATTAGATGGTGCCCCTAAGGATACATGCAAAGGTAAGGCCACACCCACAATGGTAGTATATTTTAATAAAACAAATAATGGATTTTCCCTAGTAGTTTATATTCAGGATTGTTGACTAGGTTCAAGAGAGGACAATTATTTTTTATTTTTGGGGCTTTATATCTCTTTAGGAGTTGTAATCTAATTTTATAATTTTTAGGGGTTTATAAATATTTCTTAATGTTTTTTTAATTTTTATTCTATCTTAACACATAATATATTGACAATATAGCGCTCTCAAAATAATTAGAGCATTGGCTTAGGTTGCTCGTAAAATGGTGAGAGCATGAGAAAAGGGGTGCCAATAATGCATCTATTATGAATGCATAATGAACACAATGGTGACTCATAAAATGGTGAGATAGTTTATTGAGATTTATCAAAAAATAGTGAGAGCATTATAAAATGGGTGTCAATAATGCATCTATTTTTAATGCACAATGAACATAATAGTGACTCATAAAATTGTGAGTGTTTACTAAGATTATTTGCAAAATGTGAGAGCATTGGAAAAGGGGTGACTGAGCTAACCTTAGTATAAATTGAGAACTACCTACATATCCTTGAAGGACCTCAAGTCAGTATATTTCAAAGGTATGTCAAGGTATAAAATAATGGGAAGGTGACGCAAAAGGCAAGGCAAAGCACATGAAAAGGTAAGGTAAATGTAAGGGTATGAAATAACCATAAGGAAAATGGAAAAGTAAGGTGAATTTAAAGGTAAAGTAAATGGAAAGGTAAGGAAAATGGTTATGATTTTTCTACTAATTTTTAGATACATGTCTTGATCAACATATGATACAACTAGAATAGTCAATTATATGAATTTCTAGCCCACACATCTTCTGAATAGTTGCTCTATCAAGAACCTGTTGTTGATTTGGATTCCAATAACACTATTGTGATTTTCATTGGTCATTGATTATATTTATTCTAAACTTTGAGACAAGATGTCTTCATAACCTCTATAAAAGAAAGTTTTTCTGTGGGTGGTAAATATGGATAAATAGTGGATAAAAGGTTTGATTTGGCAATAAAGAGGTGGATCATAATGGAATGTATAATGGTTGGGAAACAAATGAAGATTGATATTTTTAGGCACACATAATTTTTTTGATTCCATATTTAACATAATTTTAGTTATGGTAGGGATGAAGACTTCTAATTATTATCTCAATAGGACCACCAAAAACTTTTATTATTTGGTCCAAAGATATGTTGCCATCTGATTATACTGTAGAGTGGAAGTTGTACTAATTTTATCTTTGATAATGTAATCATCAAGTATTTAATAACTATTGTACTTAGCTATTGGAAAATCAAAGAGTTTTTAACAATAAATTTGTCTGGATTGTCAGATAGCACCTCTAAGAAGGTTTCACTAAGGAACGTTAACTTTTGACTTTGATTATCTTCTAGTGCATCAAATAAGGTTTCACTAGAAGATGTTGAGTTTGGAATTTGGTTGCTCCCTAGAACCTCTAAAAAGGTTTCACTAGGATATTCTTATCCTTCTACATGAATGTATTCATGGTACCCATGATATTATACAACGTGTATGTCTCTATGGATGTACTTTAATAAGGTCTGATCATGTCAATCTCAATCAACACTTATGAGAAGCGGAATGTCAATATAATGGATATGTTTATTGGTGTTAATGGCATGTGTAACAATAATGGAATGGGAAGAGGTAGTACAAAAATCATATAAAATACTATGATAACTTATGTCAATGCTAAATTAATCATCCTAAAAAATTGTGGAATGATCACAAATGTATTCAAATTGATCTACAAGGCATATGTAACCAATGTTGTAATAGCCATGAATGTATTATGATTATGAAGTTGAATATAATTCAAGGGACTTTGAATGTGATGTTGAGACTGATGTTGATTTTGCCTCTTATGTTAAATCTGATATTGGTTTAAGAATAGAACCTAACTTCAATGTTGATTCTTCGTCTAGTATTACAACAAAAATGCTATGTTTAATGTTTAGTATTTGATGAGTAATATCTTAGGGTTGAAAAATGGGCTCTTCAAAAATAGGATTAGTTAAGAATGACTCCACAAATACTGGCTTGCTAAAGTGAATTTCCTGAAAAATAGGGTAATGGTCAATAGGTAACTCCACATAGATTGTTTTGTCAAAGTGAGGCTCCTTGAAAATAGGGTAATGGTTGAAATAATGATTTTTCTAAAGGCGGTTGTAATAATTAGGAGGTGACTCAACAAAGATTGACTTGTCAAAGTGAGACTTTTTAACCAAATGGAAAGGGTCAATAGGCAACTCCATAGATATTGGCTTGTCAAAGTGAGGCTCCTTAAAAATAGGAAAATGGTCAAAGATTTATTCAATATAAGTTAACTTATCACAAATAGGTGTTTCAACAAAAATATCATGGATTGGTTGGTTCTCTTGGCCTTGGCTTACAATTGGTTTCAAAATCTCATATTTGAACACATTTTGGTCCTTAAAATATGGCCCATAGAGAAGTAATGACTGGCTCTATTGTGGTTCAAAAACTAGCTTAGATTTTCTAAAGTGGGGGAAGGTTGGCAATGGATGAAGAATGACATGTGGTTAAATAATGAGCTTTTTGTAAATAGGCTCATCTAAGATGGGATCAACAAAGATTGGATGTGGGTCTAAGATGGTAACTATGATCCATCTAGTAATAATTTCATAACTTTAATGGAATAATAAGATACTATATTTGGAAGGGCCTAGAATGGTAATGAATGGGCATTGTGAAGCTTGGTTGCTAATGCAAGCTGAAGGATAAGGGCCTAGAATGGTAATGAATGGGCACTATGAAGTTTGGTTGTTAGTTCGAATCAAAAAAGGAGGGCCTATAATGGCAATTAATAGGTTCTATGAAGTTTGGTTGTTAATGTAGGCTAAAAGAGGAGGGCTTGAAATGGTAATATTTGGGTGTTATGAAGCTTGGTTGCTGATGTAGACCAAGCGATGAGGGATTGGAATTGTAATATGTGGGTGATGTGGCGATTAGTTTTTTATTCAAGCCAAATTATTATGGATTGTAATGATAATTAATGGCCCCTACAAAGTTTTGTTGTTACTGCAGGTCAAAGTAGAAGGGTCCAGAATGGTAATGAATGGGCATTATGAAGTTTTGTTGCTAACACAGGCTAAAAAAGGAGGGACTAGAATGGTAATCCTTGGGTACTATGAAGCTTGGTTATTTATGTAGACCAGAAGAGGTTTATTGACATAGGTAGGGTATTAGGTATCATTATCATTAAAAGGGTGAACTTGGTACTTTATCTAGCCCAAAGAAGGGTGATCTCAACATATGATAATTGACATGGCTGAGTTTAGAAATTAGCCCAAAAAGGGTGGTCTTGGCTATGGAAATGGTCTTGAATGTGGTCTATGTAACTTAGCATTGGCCTGAGGTGAATTTAAATTATCCTTGAAAACAAACATGATCTAGGCATTTGAAGATCAACTTGATTAAGGCATGTTTGTATCTATGACTAGGTATCTTAAAAGATAAAGGTCTAAAATTCACATGACACTTAAAACATGGTATAAAATATTGGTTGATGATTTATATGTTTATAAAATTGGTCAAAATGGAAAATGGTCTAAACTTGGCCTTAATTAGAGCTCTTCTCCAAAATTGGTAATGATAATCGTGGTCTCAAATGTACTCAAAGTCTAATGCCTAATGTCTCACACATAAAGGGTGAAGTGAAAGTTAAATTTGAATGTTGATCTTGGTAAAAGTGTTTCAAATAAATTTAATCTATGTTTAAAAATAAAAAATATTCATATGTCTTTGGGAACAAGGCACAAATCTAGGATCAAAATGTATGAATAAACTTTAAAAACTATGACAAATGTTAGGTCTTTGGAAACAAGGCATAAAGTTAGACTTGAGAACATAGGTTTGGTCAAGTAAAACTGAATGGAACATGCTAGGTCTTTGGAAACATGACACAAATATAGACTTGAAATAAATGTGGATGAGGTAAAAATTTCAAGTTGATTTATCTAATAATTTGAAACACTTGGACTCAAACTAGGCACATGGATTCAAACACAAACTTGACCATTGGTAAAAGACATTGGACCTTAGGCACATGCCTAAAACTAATTGGTAAATTCAATCTTAAGTAAGCAAAAAATAATCAAAAAGATCAAAACATTGAAACCCAAGTGATAAGCAAGACTCAAATATAAATGAATCATGTTTAAAGTTGTACTTGAAAATAGAGTTTTGAATTTAGTTCTAAGCAACAAAATAGATGTGAGGCACATGGAACAGACACCACTTTCTAAATCTAGTCAAAAGAGTTTTTAAATAAAGCAAGGAATTAGTCTAATTTTCATAATTCAAAAATCAAGAGGTAAACACCTAAACCAAAATTAAATGAGGGATAGGCATAAACCACTCAATGTTTGAATTTGAACTTCATAAGACCAATTTTAAACTTGTTTTTAGAAGACTTGGGTTCTGAAATAGACAACAATCTTAACCTAAATGGATGGCATAACGAGACCAATTATATACCAAAAGGCATACATGGTTTTGAACTTGATTTGACACAAGGTAAAGGTTTTGAAATAATACAAGAAGTGTAATGATGTTATCTCATTCAAAAGGTATGACAATGGTTTTTGTTTCAAAACTCTAAGGCAAAAACTTAGTATGAATTGGGTAGTGTAATGACACCTCTTTCAAATAAGTGACACACACACACACACAAATGTTTTGGAAAATGTCTAAAGCAAAGGTGTGGTATCAAATGGAAGGAATAACATCTCTTTAGGATAAAAAGTGGTGTATAAACATGTGATTGGTTCATGACTTATTTTGACATATTTTTGACAAAAAAAAATAGTTTTAGACTTAAAAAAATGGAAGAAAAATAAATAGACAAAAAAAACACCTAAGTGTATCATCCTATCCCTAAAAATTAACAAGGTTGATTTGTACTATCAAATTCCTTTGATATAATCCTTCTTGAGAGGAAATAATTTTTTAGTCTAATAAATTTAGATGCATATGAAAAGTAAGGTTTTTTAATCCTCCTATTCTCTCAAGAATTTGTATGGTGACATGGAACTTTGGGTTGCTTACCCTACATTAACAATATTTACACATCAAATGGGGTTTGTCTAAAAACTATAAGTTTCACATGTTCTAGATGGTCCCAAGTGTGGTTAAAACTAGAGATGAAATCACATCATTTAGAACCAAAGCTAATTGGCTTGTTGTAAAAATGTCTTGTCCTTTTTACAACCACTACCTCCATTAGATTACTCAGTGTAGTGTGATGTCTGAATTAGACCATTATTCTGAGGTAGATATTGCTAATGGATTTAATTTAACCTCTCAAACTAATGTCCTAGAAATTTACCCTCATTTTATGTACCCTACCATGGATTTGGGTTGGAATGATGCCAAGAGATGAAATATTGGGTCAAAAATCTCCTAAAGAACTTGCAGGGAGGCGATGAAATCCTGCCCACAAGTCAAGATGCAAAAAAATAAAAATATAAGGACTTTAAAGGTTGTTTAGGATCACCTCAGTCACACTAAGCTTGGGGAGTGACTTTGAGAAATTCCTTATATAATATTCTAATTGAATAAGGTAATGAGAAAATAAATTTTTGTCACTTAAGTTCCTTAAATGGGATGGTGAGAGAGCATACATGCTAAGCTTGGTTTGCCAAAATAAAAACTAGCTTAAAAACTTTGAAACTAATTTTAACACACAAATAAAAAAGGAAATACAATTAAGAGCCATAATCTAAAATAAATGTTCCTTTTACATCCAACATCAAGCATGATTGAATTTTGCCTTGAATTGTTGTAAAAATAATCACTCTTTAGCTAGCAAAACTTGCAAGCAACAAGTTAAGATTTTCAACTGTGGTCATTGGCACGCGAAACCTAGACAAACAAGTTAGATTGGAAAATAAATTAACATGATTTTATAATATATTTTATGAAAAATACATGTAATTTTAAGGAAAAATAATTTCATAATCTAAAAATTCATGATGAATCATGTGGTTTTAAAAAACAAATCATCAAAAAGGGAGTCTGGATGACCCTAAATAGGCCTCCAAAAGTTGGTCATTTTATAGCCTAGAGATTTCCCTAATATGTAGGGAAAATTCATCATTTAATAGGGTGACTTAACCATTTAATATATTTACTTCACCATTTTCATTTCAATCTCACCATTTTGTAGGACATATTATATGTTTAGCAAAGAAGGTCAAACTAGTGCGAATTCATCATTTTGATCACAATATCACTATTTATCAGAGAAACTCTATTACTATTGTCATAAAACCATAATTTTCATAAAAACATGTTAGATTCTAATAATTTCATTTTTTTGAAAAAATTATGAAACACGAATAAAAAATAATAACATAATATGAAAATTCAAGAGGAGGCATATAGTTTTTAAAAAATCATCAAAAATAGAGTCTAGATTGTTAGAGGTACAATCACTGAGAGGGGGTAAATCATTGATGCTATATATTGAATCCAATTCCAAACCATTTAAAACCTTAACCATTTCACACATATGATCATGAATCATACACATCATTCATAATAATGAACATGGAAGATCAAACACAAAACACATGATATATGTGGGAAACCCTCTTGGGGGATAAAACCCATTGAACCCTGCAAGATGGAATATAGTCCTATAATAAAAATATACAACATTTATACCAGCACCAAATGATCAAGGAACACCCATCCCTTAGTTTAGTGAGACACCAATCCCATAAGGAGCTACTACCCCTATCTAGAGAAGCACCCACAATAACTAGACCTTTAGCAAGATTTTTCTTACAAGGAAGAACCAAACCCCTAGGCAACTAAGCACCCACTCAGATACCTTTAACATATCATATTAAACACTTGTTTTTGATCTTTAACTAATTATGTCCATCTTTGTTTGCACTCTTCACCTCTAATCTCTCTCAAGTTGCCTCGAGGACTAACTCACTCAAACTATCTCTTCTAGGCTCATTAGATCCAATGACCTATGTGTCTTCCTACATCAACTTTATCAAAAAATAATGATTAATCCTCTTCACTATTTTTTGGTCCTCAATGACATGTACCTTATCTTTCAAAGGTTCTCTTCTTCGTTTGAATCCACACTTCCAAAAAACAACATAATTAGTCCAATTAGACCTTATACTTATACCATTCTCTTCCTTTAACCCATTTTGGTTGGATAATATGATTTACATATTTGAAACACACTTAAAATATGTATATAAACACATTAAATATGATAACCACACTCTTCATAGGTTTTTCATTACCTCATTATCCCCAAACCACCATTAGGTGTTGGTGAGACCTAAAATAATTAGGCCTTTATACTCATATGTTACAACTTCAACTCCTTGGGCCACTTTCAACTTATAAAAAGGTTTAAAACACATCAAAACTATATCCAATAGACCCTTTATCACTCCCTCATGGATACATACCACCTATAACACCAACTCAACACTTGAACATACCTATTAGGTTGCCTCATTCTTTAGGCCTTCATACACATAAAACACAGTCTCAAACTTCTAAATAAACTACTCAAATATTTCACATAGACATACAATTGGATCACATGGGTGAAACCTTCATGAAATCTTCAATCCCTTAATCTGATTTATATACTTCAACACAAGCTCTAAGCACTCAAAATAACTCTCTCAAAATGACCACTTAGTTTGGTCATATACAATCAAAATATAGTCAACCTATTTTGACTCTCCATATCTGATCAAGGGTATATCATGACAACTAATGCCTTATTATAATCCTTTGAGACTTATAAAACATATTCATACTCATTTAATTCTTCAATTTTGTTCAGAACTCTTCAACTCACTCTTGCAACATGGTCACTCAATCTCCCAGTGCATTCAACAAACACAGTCAACTTCTAAGAAATTATTCACACTAAATATGGATTGATCAAACCTAAAAAATACACACAAATGGTATTCATTTATTTTATAACACTCTCAAATATATATTTCGTCTTGAAACATCAAAATACTATTAAGAACAACTCAAATATCCTTCTTTGGTCACTTACAAAACATGGTCAAACACATAGTCAACTTTGGAGCTCAATATCTACAATTGTACAAATATTCAAACCTTCTAATAAAAATTTTTGGATGTGAATTGTAATTCATATTAAAATTTTATTTTTAATCCATCAAAAAATTCCTCTTAGATCAAAATATATTAGCAAAATAATAAAAACTAATTTTTCCCTTTGCTAATTCAAATACCAACGATCACTAGTAAATGCAAATATTGTAGACACGTGTCTTCATCTCATGCTCCCTAAAAGCTAGATCAATTTAAATTAATTGATATCCTTAATCTCTTCTTTAATTTAACCTAAATCACTCACCATTCATCTTATATCCTTGCTTCCAAGATCAAGCCATTTGACAGCCTTGCATGCCCTCTATGTACCCTACAGTCAGTCTTCAATGAACTTCAACCACTTGGCATCCCCATGTGCCTTATGAGCATTATATTTGATTTATTGAATAATAGACACCATTAATCATTTATATGTACTTCCATGATTAATACACTTGGCACCCTTGCATGCCTTCTGAGCATATTGTTGTCAATCCCTGATCTTGCACCACTTGGCAGTCCCACATGTCATTGATCTTATAAACACTCACTGTTAGATATGTCTTGACTATTTTACCCTAGAATTCAATAGAGTTAAACTTGATGGTATGTGGGTCATCACAGTCTACTAGATTAGCTTTCAAGGTTTATATATTGAACAAGAAAATACTTTAAGACTCCAAATCTTTAGAGTACCTTGTTGGCACTAAAGACCATGAAAATATTTGACCAATGTTGACTTTTTAATTACCTACACAAAATGCACAAACATAATAGATCACTCATATATGCATAATGTGCAGTGATGTTCTAGCTTCTCTTAAGCTAGAACATGCATATTTCTCTTTCCAAATGATCAAATGACACACCATAAATTCACCAAGACATCTATGGATGCCTCACGGCTTCTTTTTTATCCTTACAGACTTGTACATGTGCCATATCTCTCTAAGTTATCAAACAAAAATTATTTTTCATTCATGCACTAGTACCACATGATATCTTTAACATCAATGACAACCTAAGACATCAATGACCATTCTCAACATGGATGACCCCAAACAAGAATCTATAAGTTAGGCACTTTTATATCCAAATAACTTAATTAATATGCATGGTGACTTCATTTTTTTCATTGCAAATTCACTATGTTTCTAGAATAAAAGAAAATTCACCATTTTCAATATGATATCACTAATTTTGTAATGTAACCTCATTGATGTTCATGGTGACCTCATCATTCCATAGGTCGATCTCATCATTTGGTTTAGAAGATAGAAAATGTGAAAATAGAAGAAAGAAAGTAAAATATCATCAAAAGATGCTTTGAATGTACAATTAAAAGGATTAAAAGGCCCCCAAAGGGTTATGTAAGATAAATTGTCCCACCAGATGTGTTATTATATGATCAATAGGAATCCAAGAGGGGAGATTAGTATGGTGTTAGTACTAAAGAAAATCAAACAAAACACACTAATAAAGACTTACACCTCTAGCCTAGACATTCAAAGAGATAGTGAACAATACAATTAAATAACAAATGAAATCAAAACAAACAAGTTTTCCTTATATGAGAGAAATTTTTATATGTTGAAAATTAATTGATGTGTTTGGTTGTGTGATCAAGAATTTTTTGGAAATGGAGCTCATTTCACCACCTCTCCTTGTCCCTTGGTAATTTTGATTTTGGTTTTGGTTTTGGTTTTGGCTTAGCTTGGATTAGAAAATGGTCATGATAACACTCTAACAATGGAATTGTTGCATGTATTTTTTCATGATAACTTTACACCAAGAGAGCTTGTCTATCAATGGGTGAAGCCTTGTATTTATAGCCTTCCAAACTAACCCTAACTCAAGTGTGGTTAGGTTAAAATTAACCATAGTTAGGTTTGGGAGAGAACAAGCCATTAATTTTTTCAATTAATAGGCATATCTCTCAAATCTAAATATTTGTTCAATATTTTATGACTACTTGAAAACTCATAAAAATATGATGTCATGATGGTGACATCATTTTAGATATTTATGTGATGTTATGATCATGTCATTAATTTAAATTTATGAATTTCTATAAATATAAATTCAAAAATTAATTAGCCATGGTGTTTTTGCCTATGCATTCCATTTGGTTTAACCAATTAAGCACTCTTGATCAAGTTAATTTCCATTTCTAAATTTTGACAAGTTGTCCCTCACACATGGTCAAAAAGATCAATTAACTAGGTCATAATTTAACTAAAGATAAAATAGAGGAAGATGATGATTACATACAGTACATTACCCTAGTTAGGGATACATTTACATAGTTTAGAAGATGCATGTGTTGTTCACTGATGAATCTGATCATTGTAGTGATTTCTAAGATTAACTTGAATTATTTACAAGAAGTCACTCCAGTGTCTGTTTAGACATGAAAGTGACCAAAAAGGAGTGTCTACAGTAGACACTTCTCAATATCAATTGGGAAAGTGTATTAAGCTTATAAATTGGTCTATGCATAAAATAATTTTCTAAATATGTAAAAGATAGAATTTATTTCTATATATAATTCATAATATTGTAGGTACATAAAGTAGTTCAAATATATAGACAAAGGTTGAGCATAAAGGATGTAAATAACTAAGGCTATGAATGGATTTGCTAAATGGGGACCTAGACATATAAACTCTATTTAGAGGAGGGTAGAGGACTTAACTAGATCTGGAGTGTCCTTATATACTTAATAAGAATATATGGTAGTTAGGTCAAATAACATGGTAAAGGCAAAGGACGTAAAAAAAATATAAATAAATTAAATGGTAACAAGTATGTGTTATAATATTAAATATATAGAGCATATAACAATCATAATATAACCATGCATAAAAAGGGTGGGTTAAGGATACTTACCTTGTGATGTAATAACATTTGGGTTCACATGTAATCTTGCATCAACCCAAAACATGAGTAATTAGCTAATAAAAAAATTACGGTGAAGTCTTTTTTCATTCTGATGTTTTGTCATATGTTTACAAGAACTTGGATTCTTATTTGAGTCATTGCATGTTCTATTTATTTATGCATTATCTTAGAGGTAAATGTGTTTTAGGGGTTCCTCATGTGATTTTTTTCCTATTGCAAATGCTTTGTGGTAATATATGATAATTTTTTATTTGGTACTAGCTTTATTCAAATGTACAGATACAATAGACCTATTTATATACCTTTATTCTTGAGAATTTTCTTTCTTACCTCATAGAACTTAATGTTGTTCATTGGACACTTTGAGATGATAAGTGGTAAGTTTGTTTTATATAAGGCTTGTGATTATCTTGAAGATTTATGAAGGGGATAATAATGTGTTATGGTACATCAAGTAATGTTGTAATGTATTTTGTTATCTTATGATGTATTATTGTTGGGACTCATGTTTATTTAAATATTATTAGTGGGTTGTTGGTTATTAATGCAATCGGGGTGGATCATGTATTTATATAAAATATCATCTTCATTTAAAAATCAATTCGATTCCAAATTACAGAAGTATTTTAAGCATAGTTGTAAGGAATACTACAATTATTTATGTGCACAAATTTGAGGACTAATGGAATTGACTCGCTCTAAACCACATTGTAGTGTTGGGTTGATACTCATAATCCTACAAGTTGTGTTTATGGTTTTGTGTTTGATCATTATAAGTTTTTATATTTGGAGATCAATCTGATGTTGTGTAATATCTCTTTGAATTAATAAAATTATATTATTATTATGTGAATTTTTGTTGTATATTTATGGGTTGCATAGTATAAGACGTCTCTTAACTGAGACCTTTACCTATAGTTTCATCATTTGGTATCAAAGCAAGGAAAATAACTTTGAAGTTTAGAAATCAAGGTTTGTTTTATTTAATATTTACAAATATGGGTAGAGATAAATAGGAGTGTGAAACATAGATCTACATAGGATTGTAATTGGTGAAATATCAAGCCTTGAGGTGTGAAATTAGTGTGATCTATGTAGGTTTAAAATTGGTACAAAAATAGATCAAGAGTGTTATGTTCTTCATCTTTTGGGGTGGGTATAGAACTGAGAGTTCATAAAAGTGGATAACCTACATAGGTTTACAAAGGTGCAATAGTTGGTTTGAGGCATGCACAAGGATAGTGCACAAGAAATGAAAGAGGAGTGCACAACCTTATTGATTTGGCTAAAGACTATGTTCCAATATAAGGTGGAAGTTGGTGTGAAATATGAGTGAACATATGCATGGATCATATTACATGTTACAAATATGAAGAGGAGGAAGGTTCCCTAGAACAAGCAAACCTTAAAATAAATCAAGGAAGCTCTTGAAGATAAGAGAGAGATAACATGTTTTTTGGAAGACATGGAGGTAGAAGTAGAGGATGATCAAGTGAGTGTACATAATGCACATGTTGATGAATAATATCTTCCATTTGTAGAAGATGAGGTAGCTATGGATATTGAAGATGTAGTGGATCCAATGGGTGAAAGTGAGGTGACTACAAAGGTATTTTATGGAGATCCCTCATTTGATCAAGGAGAATAGGAAGACCGTATCTTACTTGTAGAAGATATGAAGGTGAGTGAGTTGATGTTTGAGAGTTTAGATGTAGATTGTGGTTAGAGTGTAAACTTTGATGTATATAGTGAAGAGGTGGATGAAATTGTTGAATTCATCATGTGGACTAGAGCAATAGAAATGAAGACTATTTCAAAGGAATGGTAGATTTATTTGAGATTGTTATTATAGCAATAAAAGAGAATGGCATTAAGAGTATTCTAGTATTAGTGGTGGAGAGTATGGGTAATGTTTATGATCCCCATAGTTGTGGTGAAACCTTTGGCTTGTGATTTAAATAGGAAAGGTTTTTAGAGTAAGTGGAATAAATATGTATGATCATCGAAGTGTTAGAATGTATTATTGAGAGGTGTGTAGCGATACAGGATGATTTGGCACAAACAAGCAGTGGGAAAGAGAGAAGAAATAGAAGTGGTGTGAAGTCACAAATTCTATAAATGGACTAGAGGAGGAGAAAGAGATGCTACTAGTAGATATGGACATATTTTTCCCATGCATCTATAAAAGGTTGGATGTGCAGAGAGAAATGTGTAATATAAAGAAAATGAAACCTTATGCATCATTGGTTAAATAATCTTGCCTAATAGTATAATATAATATGGCATAGACACAAGTGTGTAAGAGCATGAGAGATGGATAACATAGTGAAAAGACATTGCATAAAAACATTTTGTAAAATAAGAACATGGAGGCTATGCACCAAAGTCATTTCATCATGTGTACTAGTAAGGATCACTTTTAGGGTGTAGAGTGTGTGAAGATTCAAGATGGCCTCACATAGAGGAAAGAAAGTGGTTATGTGGACATAAAGATTACTAATGCACAAAATAAGGTAAATGAGAGTGTGAACCACAGGCATAGGAATGTTTCAATAGGTAGTGTCATAATACAAAAGTGGATGAGTGGATTAACTAGCAAAGACATAGTAGGTAAATCCAAGTTGAGTGGGATTTGGCACAATAGTGAAATGACATGTTTTTGGAGAAGGACTTTAGTTTTGACCTGGTTCATCAACCAAATAAATTGGAATGTGAGACTCATCTTGCATGGTGAAAAGGCATGTCAAAAACTTTGGATGGGGTTGAAAGAGTAGGTTTTCCACTCGGCTTAAGTGTGTGAGCACCATGATTGCACATTTTCTTACCTGGGGTGTATGATGCAGGAGCATTTGGGTTCACATGTAATCTTGCATTAACCAAAATCACTAGTAGTTAGTTAATAATAAGTTGTGGTGAATTCCTTTATTGTTCTAATGTTCTTTAGTATGTTTAAAAGCATCAAGGTTTTTATTTGAGTCCCTACATGTTTTGTTTATTTATACATTAGCATAGGGTTAAATGTGCTTCAGGCGGTTCTTTGTGTGATTTTTTTCATTGTAAATGCTCAACAGTGATCTAAAATAAGTTTTTATCTAGTTTTATTTCTAGTTAGTTGCACAACGTCAACATACTTATTTTTGGACCTTGGTTCTTGAGAATATTCTTTTGCACCACATATAATTAAATTTGGTCATTTGTATACTTTATAATGATAAGTGGTAAGTTGTTTATTTGGATAAGGATTATGATTATCTTGATGATGGATGAAGGGGACCCATTGGTTAATGTTTTAGAACATGCATAAGTTGTTATGGGATTTAATTTTAAAAAAAATGCTTTTTTAGGTCATCTAGAGGAAAACCATCATATAGGTTACCTTAGCCTCAAAATATACACATAAAAAATTGGGTTCATACCTACCTATCCTAGACTTAATAAGTTACTCTTAATATTTACAACTTATTTTATAATTTCAAAATAAATGAATAATAAAAGGAAAAGAAATGATTATCATTACTTTTATTCCAACAAATTTCAATCCTCTTATATTCACCATAAATTAATTTTTTCATATTTTTATCCTAAAAAGAAGACAAATAATCTTCACAACCCATATTACATTTTTGATACCTTGGATATCCATTTAAAAACTAAACCAAAATTTTCCACAATCCTAGCAACATCTCAAAATTATGAAAATCGATGCCACATTAAATTGTAAGCATCGTCAAGCTAAATATAAAAGGAAAAGATAGTTACCACAACATTCACATGTCTTCAAATCTTTATTAATCAATAACCATATAACATTCATTCAAATGTTCACCAAAAAATAGGATAAAATCCACCTTCTAACATTTGTTCATTTCTTAATAAAAAATAACATGTGCTCAAATTTAAAAAATAATTAAATGAATATTAAAATAAACTTCAACAACAAAGATATACCAAATTCAAAAATATAAATATTGCTTCAAATAGCAGTTGGTATTATTTTATCTATTAATCCTTAACATTATATTTACATGAACATAAATAGAAAATAAATCTCAATGAGATTTTACTAACTAAAATTTTCTTAACATAATAAGTAATGATAAACAAGTTTCTTGTTAGGTCTTCTATCAGTCCTTCGACACTCTCCTTTTCTAATACAATTCATGGCCTTTTATAACATAGGTTTTTTAATCCTTACACACCTTGACTAATCTCAAAAGGCACTTGGTTATTTGGGTCATTTATTAATAATAAATAAAAATCTTAGGATCCTCCTATCAATGAATTTGTGATTAATGAATTGTCACATCTCTAAGAGTACTGTTGTATGTAAACTATGTCCACTAACTAGCATTATTCAAGTAATTTTTCTAACTTTATAAAGCCCTTTTTTCTCCAAGATTGAATGTGCATATTTTATTATTATAATGTGCACATGTTCCACTTTTATAGCTATATAAATGACATAACCTTCAATCCAATAATCATGGAATCATTTCCAACTACTGACCTAAACTTTATCTAAATTTAACATCTTATCCAGCATGTCCTTGAAATTTTCCTTAGTTATACATACTCTAATTCCATCCTAAAAATTAGAAATCAAAAATAAGGAATATATTTCTTGTATTTTATTGGAAAGGATTCAATTTCCTTGACCATTTCTTCAATTTTTATTCTTACTTCTTCCAAGTCCTTCGAGCAATAACTCACATAATTAAGAACTATTTTTTATTCAAATTTTGTGAATTTAGTTGAAATACCTTTAGTCTAGGCTTTATTTATGATTCCAACCATTTTTTTATTTCTATCAATTAATTCCCTTCTCCTTTCATTATCCTCTACAATATCCTAGTGTGAGATAAACATTGATGTAAGTCTAAAAAAATTGGAATTAATTCAATCAAAGTGATATCTATATCAGAGAAGACATTTCATGTTGATCTTTTTGTTCTTATCAAGTCCTCTAAGCTCCATTTTACTTTCCTCAATTATTCTTCTAGATCAATAATTTATTTCTTGTATAATTCATAATCTTCTATTACCCTGTCAACAACCACATCATTGAAATTTTTAAGCATAGATATGGTTGTTGACCTTTTAATCTTAGTTAAATCAACCAAAAATTAGGTTTGAGTAGTGATAATTTCTTCTCCCTCTCTCGTTCTTTTTATTTTGGTTATTTACTTTATTTTCTTATTCTTTTATTTTAATTCAAGCTCAAGTTCATTTGTTACAAACATATCTACATTATCTTTTATTGTAGTTTCAATTTCAACTATTTGTTTCCAATTTTGATAGTAATGTCTTGGCAGACCTTGCTCAATATTTTGAACATTTACTAAATTTCCAATCATAGCTCCAAAGGCAATGGAAAATGGTTTAAATTGTGGAGATGAGATTGATGGACTAGACAAAACATTTGGTATTGAAATAAGTGAGGTGGACAAAGCACAATAAATTGGGATAATTGAAACAATGGTCTTATTTACAAAAAATGAGTTAAATAAATATGTTATGAATAATTATCTATGTTAATGACATCTTATGGTAGATCTTATGACACTAGATTTTTTTCAGCAAATTACCCATTAGAAAATTATTTTCAATCAACACAGGGACTTGATAAACTTGATGAAGAACAAAGGGCTCTGAGTTTACCTCTAAATCCACTCCAAGCTTGGAACATTATGCCCTATTTTTAACCCCAGTGATTTAAATATTTTGATTTTCCTTCAATTTCAAATTCTTGATTCCCATCAACTTTGCTTCTTTACTAACCTTACCAACCTCATCCAATCTTATTAGGGTGATACATCTATGAAAATATCATTCTCTTAATGGGGTTGGGGTTTATACCTAATGTTGGCCTTGATCATATTGAATCCATATGATATTACACTCTTTTAATTAGATCCCAAGGCTAATACTCAATGTCTTTAATACCATATAGGTTTAATTTATCCCCTCTTACCTTCCACATAATGAAATGTTGAAAAATATATTCATCCAACATCATTGGTAATCTAGGTATCACAACCTAATTTTTATGCTTAGGAATAGGGTAATTCTTATGGATAATTGATAATAAATTTCCATGACAGCTAAATGATTTGGCACATACTTGGGTAACACATGGGGTGGATGAAAAGCTCCATCAACTCTTAATATAGTAGAATATTGAAAATAAAACCAATTTCTATGTTTAAAAATAGTTTCCCTCATAAGAGCATAGATTCTAGGGAATTTTGAGCCTATATGGCATCAATGATGATTAGGAATAACTAATTCCAAATTATAGGATAATTAGGGCAATCCAAATGTTTATATTAAATATTTCAAGTGACATGGATAGACTTATTATCCAAGGGAGACCAAGGATTAAATAAACTAGAACTAAAAGACTATGTTGGATAGATATAGTCAATTAACTAAGAAGCCATTTAAAAATCATTTCCTTGTTTACATTAATTAAATGAATTAATGAGATAGGATGAGATAAACTCACCTAAATTGGTGGGTTTGCTTTATATCAAAAAACTATGTTTCAGGGGTACTCATACAACATCAATGTGATCCACTCAAGCTTTTCCAAATAACATGTTGAGTAAAACCATGGATTCATGAATAGGAAGTCTAAAAGGTCTTACAAAGGACATATCTTATTTTTTAATCCAATAATTGGGTTTCTCGCTCCATTTCTTCAGTACCTCATAAACTCTCTATTTTCTCTACCAATTCACTATCAATTCTTTTGAATAAATCCATTCAGGTTTAGGTAGTCCCAACATTTTATTGGTAGTAAATCCCATGATATATGCAATAATTATTACCTTTAGTAAATAAATTATTCCATCCCTAAGTTCACAACATTAACACACATCTCTAATTAGTTCCTTTCAAGGGATGAATTTTGGCTTTGTCATCATTCAATGCAAGTTGGTGCTTCAAATTTTCCACATTATTTCTTCTTTGCCATTAGGATCTTTAATCTATTTGTAATTCTTGAAGAAGTATAGTCATTTTAATTGCTACTAGTGCATAGTACTAGTACAAAGACCATATCACTCAACCCTCTCCTATATATGGAGGTAACTTTTTTGGATACCGTTATTGAATCTAAACTTCTATCTAATAATCAATGTTAAAATATTAGCTTCAATCCTCACTCATGGATTACTTTAGTAATCACTTAAAGTTTTAAAACTTAGAGCATTGATTTCAGTGCTTGTCACCTTTCAATTTTTAACATAGTTACATTATTTATCTTCTACCTTAATTACATTTTATTTTTCCCAAGTAAAATAAGTCATCAAGATTACAAAAAATGAGAAATCATAAATAATCAACTAATATAAAATAATAAAATCAAATCAAACAAGGAGAGAAGGCAGTGTGACATTTAATATGAACAAAGTAAGACATGTGTTGGATGTAATATTTCATGGTAGGAAAGATGTTTATCAACAGGTTATGTAATGACACCCCCAAGTATCCAAGTGCATGGGATGGTGAACTTACCACTCATCCATGGAAGGCCCATTATTTTATTGTGCCATTATATTATTATGAGGTTATGCCAAGGAAGACATGAGATAAAATGATATATATGGTTCTTTCTCATTTCACTAAGGAAAGAAAATAATATATGGGATAATTATTTGAAATTAATGAACTATTTAGGATCCAAGACGTGGAGATAACAAAAAGGCAAACATAAAATATGATAAACTTAACAACTTAACAAATAAATTCAAGATTTAGAATAAATACCCAATTTTAATTTATATTATAGAACACCTTTTTGATAATTTTTTATTTTTATATTTTTAATATTGAATTAATTCAATCAAAGGGAATATAAAAATTAGAAAATAAATGAAAATAAAATTACAAGGATACTCTAAACATTAATTTGAAAGATAAACTTATGTTTGGATTTCATATTTAGAGATTTTTTTATTTTAGTGGCTCAAAATTGGTGGCCCTAAGTTTTTTGGCAAGAATTTGGGTTACTTGGTGATAACATGCCTATGATATGTTATTGTGTATTGAGTAATGTGTAATGCAACGTGTTATCTTGTGATGTATTGTCATCAAGACTTGTGTTCAAATAATTATTTTTAATGGGTTATTGATCATTGATGAAATTAGGTTGGATAATCTATTTATATAAACACATCCTCTTCATTTAAAAATCCATTTGATTAAAAATTGGAGAAAGAGTCTAAGTGCAGTTGAAAAGAGCATTGTAGGTAGTTTTATACATAGATCTGAGAATAACTAGTGAAATTGAATAGTTTATAACCACACTACATTGTTGGGTTGATGCTTGTTAGACAACAAGTTGGGCTTATGGTTGTGTTTTTTATCATTGTAAGATTGTATCATTGGCTATCGATCTCATGTTGTGTAATCTCTTTAAAGCAATAAAAAAAATTATTATTGTGTGAATTTTTTTTGTACATTTGTGGGTTACATAATAGAATACATTTTTTAATTGAGACCTCTAACCCTAGTTGTATCACCTTGATTTTATTTTTTGACACATTAATATCCCCCTTACCTTTGATCTTATTATAAGAGATGGTTCTATGTAAAGTTAAGATAAATAGAAGAAACCCCAAGTAGCCATAGTTGGGGACTCCAAAGATTTAATATACCTCATTATTATAGATCTTATTTTTAAATATTTGAGGTGTTTATCATATCTTATCTTCTTTTGGTTAAGCTCCTTAACTATAATTATACTTCTTGGTTAGAAGTGATTGTGTGTGTAGGTAGGGTAGAAGTTGTTGATCATGGAGAAATTACTATGGGAAACCTATAAATAAATATATGAATCCCTGATATTAAATCTCAATATTATCCAACATCTTTGACCCATTCAAAGACATTAAAATAAATCATACATATAAAAACCAACATTTAATGTTGGCTAAAATAGAGTGAGAAATAAAATGTATTCATCTATGGTGAAGATATTGGTTGTGAGGAGTGTAATTAGGAAGGGGGTCAAATGAAGGGCTAGAAAGTAGAGGAGGACAAATATGATGGGTATAAATTTGGTATGAAGGTGGACCAAGGGTAATTTTATTGGATAATATTCATCATTTGGCTAAGATTATTTTTTGATCCCATTGAAAATGGTTAATTGTGTCAAAATATGTATTAGTTGATTACCCAAATTTTATACAATTTCTTATATTCATGCTTCTAATCATCTTATAAGATATATTATAACCTATTTTGGGACATAATTTCACCTTAATTACTAAATATGTGGATCTTATTTACCCTTAAGTAATAGGGTTTATGTATTAGTTGTTTTGAATCACCACTTATAATCATATGTATGTATAGATTTGTTTATATATGAATGAAATATTTATCAATGATTTTTCCTACATAATCTAAATTTGTTTTCTAGCTCAAGGGATTGGTTATCCCTAACTAATTATTGATTATATTTTAACCGAACATTGGATTCCATTACATAGTAGAAGTTAGGGAAAAGGAAAGCTTAGGGTTTGAATTTTTGTTATGGGCATCATAGTTTTTAATGTGGTTTATGAACCAAAATGGTGATTTCAAGACTATGCTCAAAACTTTGTTTTAAGCTGCAAAAAAATCATCAAAAACTATTTTTGACTTTGGATGGAAAATGAAGCAATTCAATGGAAACAAAATTGAAAAAATGACAGTTTAAGAGTAGCAGTCAGATGAAAATTTATGAAAAATATTTTTATTTGAAAAAAATCCTTCCATGTTGCCTGCTACTTCTCTAAAAGAGTCATCCTAATTTATAAAATTTATGACCTCTTCCTTCACTCTCACTTTACTATTATAAATTCTTTGTTACTAGAAAACATTACCTGTCCTTTATGAACTCATATTTAATCTCATATTCAATACGGTGTACCTTTCTACATATGGCATAAACTAACTTCTGACTCAAAACAACATCAGAGTGAATGAGAGAGAACCTAAAATGGTGTCTCAGGCATGTATCCTCACAATTTCTTTGGATTTTAATAAATGATAGAAACTAGGTTTAGCCCAATGGCCTAGAACATATTCAATTCTAATTTGTATAGGGTGATCCCCCCCCCATAATTTTTTTCTAATGTTTTATTCTTTTTCCTTGTCAATCATGCTTAATATGTGTAAATATTTGTATGTGAATATATACACATTTATGTGTATACACACACACACATATAACATGTGTGTGTATATATACACATAAATGTATATATATTCACATACAAATATTTACACATATTAAGCATGATTGACAAGGGAAAAGAATATATGTATGTATGTGTGTATGTATGTGTATATATATATATATATATATGTATATATATATATATATATATATGTATATATGTATATATATATATGTATATATGTATATATATATATGTATATATATATATATATGTATGTATGTATGTATGTATGTATGTATGTATGTATGTATGTATGTATGTATGTATCTATGTATGTATATATGTATATATGTGTGTGTATATATATATACATACATACATATATATATATATATATATATATATATATATATAAACATATACATATACATATATATATATATACATATACATATACATATATATATACATATATATATACATATATACATATACATATATATATATACATATATACATAGACATATATATATAAATATATATATACATACACACACACACACACACACACACACATATATATATATAATTGTACATATATGTACACTTATATAAATATATATGGGTATTTATTATTATATATGTGTAGGCATATGTGTAATTATATATTCACCAACAAGATACTTAAAGTGCACCTTGTGTAGAGGCAATAAATGAAATGAAATGTGGAGGGTAGTTACTAAATTTGGTGGTTGAACCTTTCATGATTCGATGATGGTTATTTACCTAACATTGCCTTTCAAATGCTAGTTTAATTCATTACGAAAGTAACTATAGATGAAGTTGGATAAAATGTTGAGGAGAATAATGAAGTTGGTGAAAAGAGGCTTTTGAGATCCATATTACACATTGACAAGGATGCAAAGATAGACTTACCCTGTTAGTCAAAAATTTTGAATCTAAACAAACTAGTCAACTAGATCAATCATATGGAAGAATACTTTATGAGTGCAAGGACATTTTTGACCTCGAGTGTATTAATATGGTGTAGAAATTTTTGAAATGACTTGCATCATTGTGGTGGAAAGAAGTCCAGATTGAGGGAAGTAGTGAGGGAAAGCAAAGATAATAAAATAGGATAGGATGGTTGTTAAATTAAAGGAAAATTTCTTACCAGAAGATTATCAGATGGAATTGTTTAAGAAACTCTTGACCCCAATATAAAAGTAGATGTCAGCCAATGAGTATATTGAGGAGTTATATAATATTAGTATTTGGTCTAGACACCATGATGTCAGTCATGTGATACCTTAGTAGATTGTGCATTGGGATCCAAGATGAGTTAAGTTTGATCTAGACCTAACTATTAATGAAGCCTATTAATTAGATATTAAAGGAAAAGATAAGTTGTCACATAGACAATTGAACAATGTGCAAGGTAGACTAAGATCTAAATGAGGAGGTGTTAGAAGAAACTATTTGAGGCAAAGTGTGAAGGTTGCATCAAAAATTGTCACACCTAATCAAAATTAGAATGAGTCATGAAAGTTTAATCAAGGAGGATCTCATGGAATAATTGGATTCCATCAATATAAAGGAATAAGAATATTTGACAAATGAGGGGGACAAATATTCCTAAGAGTGTGTTTCAAATGTGGACAACCAGGTCATTAGGACTTTAAATGCCCATAGGCAAAAAACAAGGGAACGAAAAGGATGGATGCAAGTGTGCATGTTGTACATGGGAATGAAGAATATATAAGATAATTTGAACACTTAGAGGATCCTAAGCATAGAGAGGCATTAATGTTTAAAACATTTATGTTGAAGCTTTCAAAGGGTAATAAGGAACCAACATAAAGGCATAGGTTTTTTAAAGATATATGCAAGTCAGAGGCAAGTGCTACAAGATGATAGTAGACATTGGTAACATGGAAAATCTATTTCCACATAGATGGTTGAGAAGTTGGGATTTAATAAGGTGGAAAACCCAAACCATTATAAAGTGGTTGTAGAAGATTTGACAAGTACTATTCAATGAATGATGTCTAGGGAAGTTTCAAATAGGTGCATACTAGGATAAAGTATGTTATGACATGATGTTGATGTATGTGTGCCATGTGATTTTTGGGATACCTTGTAAATTTAACTTAAATTTCATGCATGATGGGTTTGAAAACACCTATTACTTAGAGAAGGATGGTAGGAAGTACACCTTAAGCCCCTTGAGAGATGAAAAAATATGGGGTAACAATGTGTGCATAAGAGTAATGATGGTTTTAGGTAAAGAGTTATTGCTGGAAGTGAAATAAATGGATTTTTATGCACTTGTACCTAGGGTATAATAAGAGATAAGCATTGGATATGGGAAGAAGATGGATGAGACACTTCCACATGAAGTGGAGTTGTTGACCAAATTTGACCCTATAGGTCAAATTGGGACCCCTCTAAAAATAAAATTTATATTTAGAGGTTTATAGGGGGTATAATACCTTATCATGGGGTATTTTATAGGTATTTTGATGTCATTTAATTCTATATTAACCTTGGTATTAGTCATTTTAATCTATATGTCACTTTGAGTCATTTAGTAGGCTTTTAAGGGTCATAAATTCAGGTGGCATGGTTTTCAAGGAGATCAAGTGTCCTTATTTACTCTAAAACATCAAATAATTTATATTCCCTATAAATAATGTTAGTCTCATCTGAAACTTGTAGGTTATCTAATTGAAGATCAAGTAATCAACTGAAAAAGGGGAGTTTGGCACTTGTACAGACTATGAGGGAAGGTGACACATGGGAGAAGACCATGTAAAATATATTAATATTCATTAGGTTAATTTACATTATTTACATGCTTTATAAGTTCCATTTTCAATCTAAAACCATTCTACTCCTTCTTTACCTTTCTAGACACATAGAAGTGATCAGTAGGTTTGTGCTTGGTATGGACAGTTGAAGAGGTTTCAATTCAAATGATTTTGAGAGGTGGTATTAAACTCAAATAGATCCATTTCCATAACAATATTTTTAATATTGGTTAACCATGATTTATGAACCATCCTTTACAAGATGACTATGTTTTTCTACTCACTATTTCCTATACCCTATAGGTTTTGCTCTATTTTGGACAAGTCCATATAATCCATTTGGTGATGCTGAATCTAGAGTATTTTGGATCTCTTATCAAATTCTCTTCATTCTTTGTTTCATTTTTCATGTTGTGTTGATAGGAAACTTGTCTCATGTTCCAAGAAGGTGTCACCATATGAGGTCTTAGTCAAAGTTATCCTTGTTTGTAGAATGTTGGTTCCCTGTAGAGGTCTCATGTAGATGGAATATGGTGTCCCATAGCTATGAAATCCATATGATCACCTCTCTTTATTTTTATTCTCATAACACCATGTTTTGATTAAATATGTAGTTATGAACACCTCACAGTCAACTCCTTATTCATTCCCACTTGTATTCACATGTAAGAGACTTGTTTAGATTTTTCATGGAAATATAATGAAGGTGTATCATTTTTTTCAAGTAATTAGGATATGATTATTTTTAATTTTTACGTTTGGGGACGTGCAATACTAGTTACAAGCTCCTTCATCACACCAAATAGTCACTAGTTATACCTATATGCTCTGTTCTAGATGTTTGTTAGAGGTTTTCATGATGGAATAGATGTTATGAATCTTGCCTTAGGATATAATTGATGAAAATAATACATTTTAAGGATTTTAAATGAGTTTTATTGGTTAATGGGACCATTCATCCATACATATTGCTCCATTCCATGCTTACTGCATGCATACAACCCATACACACCTACAACAGCCTTATTAATGATGTCATGATGAAGGTTAAGAATTTGGGAGATGTTTAAATATTTTAAGACTTATAGGATTCCATTATTACACTTTTTAAATGTTTTTATGTGATCACCAACATGTTTTTTTTCTCACTATCCAAGGTTTAAATCCACTACCTATATTTGCAAATGCCCACCCACAAGTGGTATCTCAGAGCTATGAAGGTCTTTGAATGGGGAATTGGAAACATGGAAGAAACCTTATTTTGGATTCTAGTATTTTATTTTACAATTTTATACCTTATTTAGGTGTATAATGGACAAATGGAAAGGTAAACATCTTGGAGGAAGCAAAGACTGAGTTTAGGGAAGGTTTCCAAAAAAAGCACAAAATAGAGGTCTAACGCATTTTGTAGATATCATATAACAAGGTTACAAAGATACATAAAACATATTGATAGGTATACCTTATAGCCTCTATCATGTAGAGTAACTATGAAAAGGATTAATCCAAGAGGATTAATGGATCCTAACTATTTGGAGCCTCAAAGTTGCCTACAAAGACACTAAAAACCTGCATTAACATTTATAGGATTTGAGTTTTGAATGACTTTGACATCCTAAAGAGAAAAAAGCAAATTATCATGGTTATAATGGCCTTATTTTTTTAATGGTATACAAATGGACATGTAAATAATTATGGTTATGCTAATATGCAATGTTTCAAGCTTCATAGTGACTTATAAGTGTCCCATCTCACAAAATGACACCTACAGGCTGGTTGTAGGGTCACCATGGAAAGTAGAATAGATAGCCTTAATGACAAGCTTAATTCCAAGAATTAGAGGAGAAATTATAGTTATGTAATGGTTTTGATAACTTCAAGGAAGACACTAGGCATGCAAACAATGGCCTGGATCATATAAAAGACACCCACATGACCCTACATAGTCAACTGTAGTTGAGTATGAGGGGCAAAGAGCAAGATTTAAGTTTATTGATTTGGATAAAGAATTAAGATGAATAAAATAGACCTAAAACAATTAAAAATGACTCTAAGGTAAGTATAATAGTTTTTATACATTGTATCTGAGGTCAAACCATGTATTTCTACCTATAGGTATGCGGCCTTAGAGCAAACATAGTCAGAAATACATTCAGTCTTGACTAGACAATATGTATGAAAAGGTAGGTATAAGGGTGAGGTGGTAAATGGATATTTAAATGACTTAATAATTATCATAATATTCTCATGGATCTCTCATATTGGATATGTAGTAGGGAGATAATTTTATCAAGCAAGGCACAATTCACAAAACAAACCTTGCACACAGGCTACATGTTCACAGTTTATCTTAGGTTTTTTAGGATTTTAAAGGGTAAATGGCATGATAAATGGTTTAAATTTTGTGTATAAATTATATAAAACTATTATAAACACCTCTAATATTTGGTTTTCCTGGGTAAATAGGTGGAGTGCCCTTTATTTTATCTCAAACAGAGGGCACTCCCTTTATGAGCAAAACCCACAACCTTAAGGAATAGAGAGAAAGGGATGAATTAAGAATAAGGTGAAAATTTATAAAATGTGTGTGGATTTTTAATACATATAAACAAACATTTATAACTGATCATAGAAGGATGAAACCTAAGAGGATTGTCTAGGTGGCTAGGTTTGCAAGTAGCCCTGTTAAGCATGGTGAGGCCTAAAAGTGAAATGGAGAGTCATTTTCAATTCCTAATTAATATGATAATTATAACCTATTGAAAAACATTTATGGGGTTACTAAAGAGTTGTAAAATCTAGTTGAATTTAAATAATCCCAATTGGATGGCATAGATCACAAGGATTATAGTTAGACCTATTAGGCAAGGTTTAAGACTAAGGCCAAATGTGAATTCACTTACATTTATAACCTTGGATATGAATTATAATATATTTTTACATGATTTTTGGATCATAATATATGTTTTATATCTTTTAGAGTGCTTGATAAACCACAAGTAAATCCATTTTTGCCTCAAAGCTACATTAGATTTGTGCAAAGATTGAAAATAAGCTCGATAGGAGAAGTTTAGATGCTCGCGTCTTTTTGGAGATTTTGCATGGGGATATAATAAGTTTTTATAATTTTATGTAGGTATTTAAATCTGATTTAGTGGGATTTTTTTCTAGTTATAATGTCTAACCTTTATGAACAAAGCTTAAGAGCATAAACAGGCCAAAAATCCTTGTTAAACCCTTGGAAGGACTCGATTGGGAAAATGAGGTTAGAGGGATATTAAAGTGAGATATTTTTACCATGAAAGTGTTTGAAATTTTTATAGTAATTTTTTATGCTCCTTCCCATCCTTTTGAGTTGTACAGAACTATACGGATGGAGTACAAAACATGGCATTTTTTACTATTTTATGTGTTGTGTAGGTTCTATGAGGTTTCAAGATATATCAATCACATGGAAGGGAATATTAGTACTTAATATAACTCCTTGTTTCAATTTAATACCTCATGAAAAATTCCTAAGTGCCTCAACCAACTACTTCATCTCATCTAGTCAAAACTAGCATAGTGACCAAGCTAGTGAGAAGGGTGGAAAACTTCAAGTAAGCTGAAGTAAGCTAATTTTAATGGGTGCTTGATGAATTTAACACCATGGAGGGTATTTAAAAATTTCATCCACTAAAATTTATCTATTTTCATAGGAAAATTAAACAAAATTTTAGGCCAAATGTGAAGGGTGACTGAAAAAGGAGTTTTTTAGACTACAGACAGTGATAGCTCATTTCCAAATGATTCCATATGACTACGACTACGGCCAATGCATGGAAAGGCATCTATGAAATCCTTCCCTCTAATTCCAATCATAAAAACTATCCCTAGTTAGTATTGGGATTATAAAAATAGGTGTGGATGATGAAGGCAATTTTTTAAGCCAATACAAGGAGTTTCATGCCACTTTTTATGAGTTTCATGCCTTATATGGAATTTTTTACTTCCTAACCTTGTATGGTCCATTTCACACCTTATTATCATACAAAAATTAACTCATTCTCTTAGAATTAAAATTTTCCTTGTGACCTTTTTACGTATTTCTTCTCCTCTCTCTCTTAAGTTGTATAAGAACTAGCCATTTTGGCCTGTGTAATTTATGTTCCACCTGACTATGGTGAAGCCCTGCTCATTTGCATACCATTTGATCAATAATATTAATTATTTTTACCTATAAAAAAATTATTCATAGTGTGTCTACTTTAATTATGTATCTTTCTTAGTGAAGACTATGGATTCCTTAGCATGTTGTCTCATTCTCTCACCTGTTTGTAGCTTCTTCTCACAAGTCATATGAAGTGTTCTACGAAGTTTCAAGGTTAAGTGAGTTAGACTATTCACTAGTGCCATTAAAATCCTCTTGTATATCCCTCCTAGCCTAAACATTCATCCATAACATCATAATGAAACATTAATGTTAGAAGATTCAAATTGGAAAAGTGTATGTTTGGTTAGTCCTTTGTTATCATGTGTAACATGCAGCTGGTTGGAAGTCATCAACTTATTTGGTGTATCACCTCCCTTAGAATAATTTTATTTAATATTTCTCTTTCCATTTTCCCTCACAAATTTTAGGTATATTAATTATCCAAAGTGGTACATCAAGGGATCTATCCCTATCTAGAGATTAACCTCATTCATAGGCTACCCACAAGCCTATAGGTGTTTCAATTATGCCACTTGGATTAAGAGAGTTGAGACATCTCCTCAAAGGGTGAAAATCCAATTTATAGTAGGAGTTGATGGAATATTTTATTGATATCATCTCGAGTGACTTGCTAGAACAATTACCGTAGGTGTGAAGCATTAACCACCACATGGACTTGATCCCAAAAATAATATTGCCAAACAAGGTCACACATAGGATGACCCTTATGGAAAATGAGGATGTACAAAGGTAAGTGCTTAATTTCATAAATAAATGGTTGATAAAATAAAGTTTAAGGATATGCACAATACTTGTAGTACTAGCATTGAATAAGGATGGAGAGTGACACATGTGTATATATTCATGTGTCATAAAAATGACTATAAATTACATATTTTCATTACCACGCATGGATGACCTGATGGAATAATTGAGCAACATGAGATATTTTATCAAGATCAATTTAAAGAGTAGATATCACCAAATTAGGATCTATGAGGGTGATAAATGGAAAACAATGTTTAAGATGAAGGTTTGTACAAGTGGCTATTCATGTCATTTGAATTAACTAATGTACCTAGTACATTAATGAGGTTGATGAATTAGGTGTTCAATCCATTTTTGGTGAAATACATCATCACTTACTTGGATGTAACTCTAGTGTTTAGTAAAACTAAGGAGGAACATGTGGTGCACTTTAGAAATGTGTTGGATAAGTTTTACAAGGAGAATTTATTGATTAATGTGAATAAATGTAACTTTATGAAATAAGAATTGGTTTATAAAGCTTTTATCATCTCTAAATAGGGATTGAAGATTGACATTAAGAAGGTGCATGCACTAGTAGAGTGACCATCACCTAGAAGTCATTTTGAGGCATGAAGATTTCATGGTTTAGAAAGTTTCAATAGGAAGTTCATAAAAACATCAATGAAATATACATATAAATCACAAAAACATTGTTCAAGGACTATAAAAAGTGATAGAGTATCTATTATTAGCACTACTATATTTTAGTAAAGTTTTTCAAGTAGATTACGATGCAAGTGGTGTAGCTATAGGCATAGTACTAAGCCAAGAAGGGAGGCCCATAGCCTATTTCAATGAAAATTTGAATGATATAAATCACATATATTTGATCTATGATTAGGATTTCTATGACATAAAATAATAACTAAATAAGTGGAGGCACTACCTATTGCTAGAAAAATTTATACTATATACGGACTACTAAGCATTACATTTCATTAATAGAAATAAAGTTATATGAAATGGTGAAACAACCCCCAAAAAAATGAAGTTATCTGTCAAAGTGAATGATGTAAAAATAAAAGGTATTATGGCATAAATTTGTTATAGTGCAATGCATCTCAACCACTCTACAAGAAGAACTAGTAACCCATAATCAGCATCCCAAAACTAGAAACCCAATGGTTACTACTAGAAACATTCAGAATGGGATTAAGCATATCAAAGATAATCTGGATAGCCAAATGTTTTATAATCAATTAGGATATTATAGAAGTGCAATACTTAAGCATGAAGTTCTAAAGAACTAGAACACAAGAGTCCAACTCACTAACTTGCTAAGGCAAGTCTTTACATCATGAGATCAGCAAGTGGAAACCCCAACTCTACTACTAGAGCAAACACAACATGAATTAAAGGATCCAAACCTTTAATTGGTAAAGGCCACACACATAAGATGTAACTCTATGAAGAAATAATTGTCCTTAAATAAGCTAGATGAGATATGGAATGCTAAATTCAAGGTGGATAACATCACACACATTATCATCCTAAAGAATAAACATGCAATCAGCCTTGGGAGATAAGTATTTATCATGCTATATGACCATTTATCATGCTATAATATCACCATCCCATGGCCAACCAAAGGGGTCACACACTTAATGGTTCCTATTAATCATTTTATTAACATATCATGTTATTATGGAATTATAGGCATTCATGTCATATAATTAGCATGAAAATGACCATGTAAGAGTTCATTACTTATATTGTCTTAGATATTAACTTCTATGTTTAATAAATAAGATTATGATTTAGCATCTCATTGACAAGGTGGACTATTTAATCACATATCCAAGTGTAATTCATTAAGGTTTCCATCGCTTATTAAATTTTTAATCCAAATTCTATAATTATTGATTGTTATAATGAACACATACAAGTTATACCAAGAATATAATGATAAAGATAAACTTAGTCTTTAAGATCACACATATATACTATAACCAATGACTATCAATACTCATATAATCATAAATGGCATTTTTAGCCAACTTCTAACAATCAAGAGTTATATTACAAACTTTTGAAATACCTACCTCTTATAAATCATGCCCTATATCCAAATACCTATAGCACCATAAATGGTATAATCCATAATCCATAATGAGGGTTCCCATATGAACATCAATACTCTAGCTTACTTCATTTCTTAAGAAATAGAAGTAAGCTCACTTAAATCATAATATGACAATGAACATTCATTACTCTATTATAGGTATGACAGCATATTGTTGTAAAACTATCAAGAGTCTATTGCATAATTATTTATAATTTCTTATTTTCAACCAAGATTATAAACTTGTTAAGGCTATGAGTTCAATAAAAATTCTATAATAAATGAATGCCTTATATCATCACTCTATTGACATAAATCAATCACAACTATTTTTTTTTTATCTAAGGTTATAAACATGCAACCGTAACTCATAAAATGTCATAATAGATTAACATCAACAAGTATGCCTTTGATCATACATTAGGTTGTATACTTGTCTACAGTTACAGATTAAAACCCAAATCTATCACATTACCAGTCATATTTAATAATAACATCTCAAATTACAATTTAGCTAACCTCATACTAATGTGCTAAATAAGAGATAGGTCCATATGTTAAATAGGCAATCCATGCTATGGGAAATGTCATTGGGTAATGTTCATCATAAAATATATGAAAGACTATACACAACTCCCACAATGAACTTAAATCCTCTAAATATTTTCAGCACATCATAAGGCAACACCATCATGTTTTCATTTAAATTCAAGGTTAAAGGTACTATAGTTTCAATTGTTCCATTGATAACAATTTTATAATTTCATACGTACTTATATTCCATAAGTAGGTCACTAAAATATATGTATACAACAATGTAACATAAAGCACTATAATTACACTGTCACTCATATGGTAAATAGAGCCCAAAATAAATGCACACCAAAGAACTAAATATAGATGGTTAGATATATAAGAATCAAGAAACTATCCCCAAAATACCTTCAATGTCCACATCAAAATAAATAATTTTCTTTTCACAACATAATCAATATTACAAAATTGTATAAGACAATAAGAAGGAATCATAATATAAATAGATATCCAATCTTGATCCATCATGTCAACATCATATGCTAATAGGGATGAACAAGAGTAAGCTTTCATATACGATCTAGATGTAATAACAAAGATAAACAAACATTACAAGGACACCCCTCAAAACCAACCCCATGAGCCTAACCATCGATGGCCCTTACCACCCCAACCATCAACTTGGTGGAGGTTTTAGATAACTAGGTACTCGATTAAGGTAAGAGGTACATAAATACTACTAAGCCACTAGTATATACTTACAAAAATAATCAGCAAAAACCAAAGACAAGTCAGAGACATAAGTCATAACACCCAGCCAAACTAGGGTCTGAGTAATGCCCAAGGCATACATCAAGTTTTTATAGCAGATGATTCACATTAAAAGTCATGATCTAATATACCCAATCCGTGAAACAGATCAACACATAACTCTTGGGCATACACCAAAATTTTCCACAATGGAAATTAATGATTTAAACAATCAACAAGGTATGAAAATTGATTAAAAGTTAGAGAATCAATAAAACAAGGTTTGTGAGATCATTATAAGGTCTCATGACCTCATATGATCCCCAAATTATAAAATTTAGGTTAAAATGACTTCCACATGAACACATCCTTCAAAGACATTAGATTTTGGGTCAACCATGACCGAAAGATAATAAGTCTTAGCAGGGCTTCATCCATGATCTAGCAAATCGTAATTTATATACATACATACATACATACATACATATATATATATATATATATATATATATAATCAGATTAACACCCTCAGGGCTAGAGTCTGTTAATTGATTCAACCAAATCATTGAATAATATAAAAATCTCTTTTTATGAGAATAATAGTAAAATCAATCAATTTTTATATTTGATTTAAAAATTGAATTTATAGGTAAAAATAGAATATACACTACCTGGACACTTCATTAGCCACATAATTCCACTGAATGAGAATGACAAATCAATCATGTACACCCACACAGCCAAATAACATAATGGCAAGTTTATGTTTTGATGGGTCATGACACACACACACACAAATTAACTATATACATAGCCCAATAAGTAACCGATATTTACCACATTAAGAGACATAACCTGAAACAATGTGCATGATAAAATAATAATCAATCATTCCATCTCTTGCAAGTTCATATGAAAATGGGAAATATGAAATTCTATGGATTTTAATTAATAGTCAATAATTTGACCATGTTGGTAACCAATTTAAAGTTAGAATTGACATACCCAGTTGGGATGGAGAGAAGAGGTAAGTTTATGCCAATCCATTATGATTAAAAATTTAGATCAGGGATACCTCTTTCTTAGCAGTGGAAGACACTCCTCAATCTGACCTTCAACATTCCTCATTCCAACATCGATCAACCCAAAACCAATGCCCTATCTCTATTTATTATGCCTCCTACACCTTTTTCATTCTCCTCCTAGCATCCTCCCCTTCTCTATATTTCTTCTCCTATGTACTCCTCTATGTATTCCACCCTTATAAAAAGATAAAAACATCAAGAAACATATAAAATAAATAATATATAATCCTTTCTTACTCCATACTCCATCCCTTTTCTACCAGGGTTGAGCCCTTACTCCCGCTTTCTTCATCCCCTACCTCTCCTTTTCTATTTTTTCCCCCACTCCCTTTGCCCTATCTACATCCCATTTTTCCTTACACCTCCCCAATATGCCTAAACCATACATTGTTCCTTCCCTATCACATGTCATCCTATCTTTTCCTAACTTACCACTCCTACCATCCTCATCCTTCTATCCTAGCATCTAATCTTTTCTCCTACCATGCCCATACCTTTGTCTCCCTCATGCATCCTCCTTCTAGTCCACACTGCCTTGGCATTCTCTTCAAGCCAGTAATGAAATAAAATAATATAATAATATATATTAAAATAAAATAATAATAAGAGGGATTAAAAAATAGAATATGCATCAATATATCTTCCATGGCTTCTTTATTGGTGCATCGCCAAAGCCAAAACAATGAAATAATATCTATATATATATATACAAATAAAATAGTGTACGACAATAAATATAAATATATGTGAGAATATTCACCTCGCTCCCATTTAAGCCACATCAAAAAATAATATATAATATATATAAAGTGTGTGTGTGTATATATAATATTGTATATAGAAATATCATAAAATAAAATAATAGAATAATGAAAACTGTAATCATAAAATTGATAAATAAATAATAATTATCAAAAATATAAATAGGTAAGAAATAACAATAAAATAAAATCTATAGATAAATATTGATAATAAAATATTTAAAATAATTAATCAATAAAATTACAAATTGATTAAGATAATAGAAATAATAATAAAATAATGAAATAATAACAATTAAAAGAATCAACAACACTTAATGAAATGATAAGAATAATCATCAATTCATTAAAGCTAACAATAATTAATAAGATCATTAAAATAATATAGATCATCAAAATCATAATATCGACCCAAAATTATAAAAGAGTCAACAATAAAAACATTTGACAACTCCCAAGTCAAACAAAGCTCACACAAGTCAATCATCCATGAAGGAGGAGTTAGGACATTTTAAAAAGGCTAAGAGACCCACATGGGTCTTGATGAACCCAAACCAATTCAACTAAAAGACAACTACTCAAATAGCTCACAAATAAGTGTATACGACACCCGACAAGGATAACCAAACACAAAAGTATCACCCCCAACACCTAAGGGATAGGCAAGAGGATCAATGGTGATAGAACATGACAAACCCAATAGGGAACAATAAAGGACTATTTCATATAATTTAGACTTATCAACAGTCCAAATTTTTGAAATTTATTAAAAATAAATTGGACTATATCAAGATTAAACTGGATTATATCGAGATTAAGTAGGACTTATCACAAATAAATCACATCTATCTAATGTATTTGTGATAAGTCTAAATTATTTAAAATGATCATAAATAATTAATAGTTGAAAAATATCATAAATAAATCAGACTTCATCAAGAATTACTTGGACTTATTACAGATAAATCATATATATATTATATATTTGCAACAAATCCAAATTATGTTGTCATTCAAACTAGTTCACAGACCATGCATTTATAGATAACAACAGTTGGTGGTTTATTTCTTAAGAAAAAATAATTCATACATCAATTGAATGCTCAAGTGATATGTGATTTAAAACACTTGGGATGATTAGGATTCACATGTCATCGATTGATTGGATCATGAACTATCTATTTAATCTAATTCAGGTAACGTCTTCATGATTGTCAAAGTTTATCTCATATTTATGTACCTACCATGTGTCGATCATGATGTTCTACTATTATATTATTAATATAATCTCCCACATAGTTGAGTTACTAAGATTATGATGCATGTTTTAATATCAGGGGCTCTCATTGTTACAGAATTTTGTTTGGATTAGTCTTCTTTAAGCACAATTGAGTCACTGAGATTGTGCCACATGGCACAATCTCGAGTGCTTGTATGAAGTGTAATTTGAAAAATTGAAAAGCCAAATAACATTATCGATACACAAATGTTGAATAAAAAATCTTGATGTGTAAATGGAACATTCATAGGCATAAACCCCAAAGACCTTTTCACATACACGAGAATGCCAAAGTGTATTTTACAAAACACAAAAGCCAAATTGTAAATTATCAAATGTGCAAATTAAGAAGACCATTTGTTGAAGACCATTTTGAAGGATGCAAAAATGTGAAGTGGACATTCCAATAGTGAAATGCTATTAAATAGATACGTAGTTACTAAAATATTAAATTATTATAGTAAAAAACATAAAACTCAAATGCCGAAGTGTATTTTCCAAGATGCAAAATATGAAGTGTAACTAGAAATAAATAAAATAATAAAACATTATACACTCTCAAAAAATAGACTAAATTTTGAAAAAGAAACATTATATTTCTCATTCCAAAATTAAGCAAACACTATGTCAAATTTTCCAATCTTTTTATCACTATTTTTGTTATTGCCCAGTGGAATGATGCATTCAAATAGTCTATTACAATGCCTTTCAAAAAATCATTGAGAACAAGTGTATGACCTCTCCAATTTTTATTTGTTTTCCAAGCATAGATGATACGATCTATGAGTATGGATGGTAAACATGTGTCAGTTGGGTTTGACTTCCATTTATTTTCTAAGTAGCTTGAATAATTTTCTACTTCTTCTGCATCTTTTTTCCCTGCATGAACTAGAATGAACCAAGTTACATGGACCTTTCATTATATATCCCCATTTGTTTATAATATCTCAATATTTCTTTTATCTCTATCAACCCATATTGTGTAGTCCACTCTTGTAGAATCGTAAGGTCTGACAAATAACATATCTCTAATTAGCACATCTTGAGCTAGATTAAATACAGTTTTTGTTCTTTTGCTTCTTTGATCGACATCCCTTCTCAGGGATATGATTCCCCATTGAGGAAATCATCACATGCCACATTTTCAATTGGGAATCACCTTAGGTGCTTCGTGGTTGGCCATATAGGGATATGGAAAAGGACCCAGATCACTCTGGAGCTTTTGGTGTGATGGCCAGTCCTCTATTGGTATCAGAGCTAGGACTTGAGGTCGAGACCCACGGAAGCTGGTGGGCATGATCCACATCCCTTCTTAGGGATATGTCTCCCTGCTGAGGCAATCATTGTACACCACATGTCTGACTGGGAATCACCTTGAGTGCTTTATGGCTGGCTATATAGGGATCTATAAGAGGACCCAAATCACTCTGGAGCTTTTGGCGTGATGGCCAGTCCTCAAAGTGATCTTTTGGCATGATGGCCAGTCCTCTATTAGGACTGGCCATCATACCAAAAGCTCCAGAGTGATTTGGGTCCTCTTCTAGATCCCTATATGGCCAACCTAAAGCACTTGAAGTGATTCCCAGTTAGACATGTGGCATGTGATGATATCCCTGAGAAGGGATGTGGATCATTCTTGGACCAACATATGTATCTGTAGATGCCACTCCAAAATCAAGGGTCTTAGCATGAACCATTTTGTGCAAAGCTCTATGCAAGGGTATGTCATGGTGAATTCTAGTTCAAAAATCTCCTGTACACTCAACTTTAGAATGGAACATGTCTTATTTCATTACGCCATGGATGTTTTGGAAGTAATATGCTATATTCTTCCACTTACTATTTATGATCAAACCAAATTCATTCAATTAATATATATACTTATTCAAGTTATATTTATTTTATTTTTCACTATTGTTTCTACTTCTATATGAGTCTTTTGCAATAATTGAATCTTTAGACATTTCTCTATTTTTCAAGTCTTTGAAATATATTTTTGTCAGATTACCTTCTGGAACATTTGGCTCACCATTTGCTTTTTTTACCCAAAATGTAATTAGGTGGAGACCAATTTCTATCTCTTATAGAGTTTTTTCAATGCATAATGTGTTGACCTTGCTCTATGCATATAAGAAAGTATTGACCTTTTGTCAAGCCTACTATTCAATTTCTTCCCTTCAACTAGTAACTATTGACATACTCTTTGAAATCCACTACCTCTTCAATCAAATATGGCATGAAGATTCTTGTATTTTCACATGTCTTATAAGTGTCCATCATCTGTACCATACTCCATACATATTTCCTCTTTATGCATTTAGATAGGTTTCGGAATGTGTCGTTGATGTTCTCATGGGTATGTCTTATAGGGAGAAATCCAACCTTGGCATTGAGGAAAAGAAAATTGTATACAAGGAGAGATAAATATTGAAACACATAGCTGTAAAAAAACATGATTTTGTGAATTTTTAAATGTAACATTAGTTATATATAAGGTTTGACATTTTTTTAAATAATTATGGATGGAAGTACCTATTTATATTATCCCCACAATAGTTGTCTAGCTGAAGGTATAACCTATAAGGAAGTTTCTTGAAGATACTAATTGATTGTGCTTCTTCTTTATATTTCTTGCATTCAGGGTAGCAGTTGTTAGACAAAAGTGCACCATACAATGGATATTTTGAAGTTCCAAGTTTATATAGTAAAGATCCATAAGTATATGGCATTGTTGTTTTCATATCCCTAAAACACTTGTTCAATGAGGTGATAGTAAATTTAGACCCTCCAAGAATGTATGGTAAAAAGAATGCCCATATCTACCTACATCATGGCCATGTGTTATAATCCCTACCATTGACAACTCTAATATTATGTTGGTAACTATTTTTCTTTTTATTGTTATTCTTGGAAAAAATATTTTTTGACATTCCACCTTGTCATGAATGACACTGAGTCATTCTTTAAGGTATTTCTCTAACATTAATTTATGTGTGTAATACATTAGTCTTACAGAAAGTATTTGATTTGAGTGCATCACAAATTCTTGATCGATACGCTCTTCTTAATCTCTAGAGAGGGACCCAGAGCATTTCTATTGAGTCAATAAGATGCATGTTTTGCACCTAGCAAAGTCATCAGATGTGGCAATGGTCACATCATGAAAATTAATTCTCCACATGTTATTGAATTTTGGTTGGGATATTGACTCATATTCCATATCTGCTAATTTCGCATTGATGCGGTGCCTCATAAATTCTTGAGTGAAAGATGCTAAAATATGTCAAACATTTTCTCATGATATATCTATATCTACTTGGCATGTTAGTCATAGATAAAAATCTACAAATTAATCCACCAATTGGTCTAATAAATCTTTAACTACCATTAACTTCTTATGTGGCTTTTATCTAAATCTCCCTACATGGAATGCATTTTATTCTACATTTTTGTAACAATTTTGAATGTCAAAAAAGGCTACTTCTCTTCAATCCATATATTTTAAGCCAAGCTTCCAAATAGATCTATATACCCTAAAAGTCAATGCTAGTTTTGTTTTTATTTTTATTAAACAAAATGGCTGAAAGGTCATCCAAGACATGTTGCCTCTTATCTATTTTGGTAGAATCAATCAACTTTATCTTTGTAAATTTTAGAATCTCAAATGACAATCTTGATTGAAAACATTTTTCGGTGTAACATTTATCCACATACATTGTTGAAATATAATTATCTATGCTTTCGTCAAACTCTACTTGGTTGAGTGAAGTGTTTTGTTGACTTATTTTTTGGCCCAAGTATTTTTAGGTATGAGCTAAATTTTTTGGATGACTTTGCACTAGGAATATCAGTCAAGAAGTGACTTAATTATCCACTACATCCCAAATGTTTCAATTTATTTCTCCGTTGGTGTCATGTATGGTAAATGGATTGCTCTACAAGTCTCAATGTCCACTATTTTGTTGGAAGGCCATCCTAATAGATGTTTCAGTTACCTCTATATTATAAGTCTCACAATGTTGTATAACATGCCTTATGTAAATTCCCAATTCATTCTCTAACATTGGGATAGGAATGCAACCAAAAATCTCCTCTAGTTGTGTTAATTCAACAAAACCAAAAGCAATTTTTCATCATTTGCAAGAGTTGTACATTTTTGCAACAAATATACCTTTTTCCCAAGAAATATTTTTCTTAGGATTTTAAATATGGTAGGATCATCAATATATCAAACAAATAAATCCAAGCAAGGGTTTTATTGTTTCAATGGTTGTATATGTAAAACTAAACTCACATTATTTTGTCTTTGTTCCATGTCATTATCTAGAAAAACTTGTCTCTGACATGTTGCATCATTCTTGTGCTCCATATAGTAAAACTATCAACTACATCCCCTAAATTATCCACAAAATATGCAGGAAATGGAAGTGATAGAGTTAGATCAAAAGCCTTAGTCACATTAACACTTACACATTCAATAGGTATTTCCCTATTTTAACATGTAGAAGTGATATTTATGGGTTCTAGAGATTTAGTATCTAGATGTGCCACTTTGTGTATTCTTCTTTCACCAATGACCTTACCATTATTTATGACAAAAACATAGTCTCCACATTAGAAAGCAATTGACATATGATTTTTCATCCTAGACATTTGCAAAAGACATGAGAAGATTTGTTAATCATGTTATTGATAAAATCAGTCCAATTTATACCTATATGTAGGAGATAAAGCTATATTTATAGTAGAACATAAGCATGGAGATATATTAAAACCTAAAAATGTTAAAAAGGTAATGTATAAATTTTTTTTAATGACATAGTTTATGTCAATCTAAAAAAATAATATATTTTAATATCATATACTTTATACTTTAATTCTTGATTCATCCTACTTTGAAGGAGTCTCCTAGGAGATACATTTTAAACATGCATCGAAGCATAATAGTTATGTAGAGAAAATAGATAATTAAGTCAATATTCAACCATGTATTTTATTAAAATACAAAATGATATCAAGAAATGGGGGTTTTGATAACATTTATACAAAATTATTAGCTTCTTATATTTTAGGATCTTGTATGTGATTTGAACCTCTGTTATGGAACCAAAATTTTGAAGGTATTGCTTAGGAGATACCTTTCAAACATGTGTATGGGTACCCTTGAAGTTTTGAAGGTGATAGTAGGTGATACCTTGAAGATATTTGTAATACCTTCAATTGTACCCATGACATTAAGCTTAAGGATTCAATTTTCAATACTCAAGGACATGTGGCATGCACCTGCAAACTTGTGACATTTCAACACTCAAAAAAAATTTAAGTTCACCAGGTCAGTGACTCTCCATGATTAAGCCAAGTGTCTTCATCACATTTACCCAGAGATTGAAAGATTGAACTTAATGTATGAAATATTAAGGATTGGTAAGAATCATTATGGTGATATGTGTCTCCCTTTGAAATTCCTCTAAAATTATTGTTAAAAATGGGGCCCACTTCCCTCAGCCAATGGTGTACCTTTTATTTAAAGAAGAAATATCTTCTTTATTGAAAAGCATCATGATGACACGTCTTTAGAAAAAGGGACTAAGACTTCAAGTTTAAGGCCATGCTCACCTATTCACTCAGTAATTATGAGTCCACGATGAATCCAAGTGCTAGCTTCAAGTTTGTGGCCACCTTCTTTATTCTCTCCCAAAAGGATACATACAATTATTGGACCATGGGGACTCACATAAGTTAAATTTGATGGTAACCCCTACCCATCAAAAGAAAATTGTGACATTTTTTAAATCAATGTCTAGGAAAGTGGTAGTGAGAAGATAGGTATGGACAAAGGATTACTAACGATCATGAAAGACCATTAATGACATGGCATTTTGACAGATTGCATCTTACTTGAGGCAGATTGAGTTGGGATTAATGACATGGATTTCAACACATGCTATGGGGTAATTTAAATATTTGTGAGACAAAAAAGGTCACCATCAAATCCAAAATATTAAATATGAGGAAGAGCACTCGTAAGTAGGTAGTCAATGCATTTAAAGAGGTTGGTAAGAGCAAATTGGATCTCAAAAGCCATAAAATGAAGGGAAAGAACAATGCAAAAACATTACAGATTTTGGTGAAAAATATTATTCTATTATATTCTCTCAATATAATCTTGTGTGAAAAAAATTAGACCTAGATTTTGATAGAATAAATCAATCAAATAGTACAGATTATAGGTTTAGTCATGGATAGGAGAAATTTTTTGATCCCACTCATAGATGTGAAGAAGGTAGAAATGAGGATTAGGCTAGGTCTTCAACAAACCAAATTCAATGACCCATATCCCTTTGAGTTTGTGGAAATGATCAAATTTACTCTCTTTATCCTATCAACACAACCAGATGCACAAGTAAAAAATGTTGCACTTTAACATCCACTTTAGGGTTCTTATGAGAGAGACTAATCAATTTACCTACATTTGGATAACTAGATGAGCTCATGCATACCTTGTTAAATAGATAAAACAAAGGGGTTATTCATTAGTCTAGAGATATCACCATTTAGATCAATGCACAGACCATGGTGAGAGCCATAGGCCTCCTGAATCATGGAAAATTCTTATTGCCATACAAGTCCATCAAACTGCCAATTCATCCATATGTTGAGGATAATTTTCCCACTAAGGTTGAGGAACCCCAATTAACTACATTGAGGATGTTTCTATGCGAATTTTAGTAGAGTGTATTACAAAGAGGTTTTGGTAGATAAAAAAGCAGGTCAAGCAAGCAATAAAAAGAATGAGCATTATGTATCACATGATACACAAGAATGAGAACTTAAATTAGCCTAAGTTTCTCACATCTGATCTTCCCACTAATATCAAAAAGGTAATTTCAAGTAGCCTACAAAATTTCTAATATTAGTTTATGGTTTTGTTATTATGTTTCACCAAATGAAAGTCCCCACTAGCCCAAGTTAATGTTACTATAGAATTTGGTGTACTACTACCCTTGTAGGCATCACTTGGACTAAGACAAGGCAATATTATGAGTAACTAGGGTGGTTTAACACATGGTGGCTTGAGGCTCTAGCTTTGATTAGGTCATACCCTCTAATTCCATAAGATGTCATGTAATATTTGGGGTAGCATGTATCGGTAACCAAGTTGTACAATGGTATTCAAATCAAGGTGCATGAATAGGAAGTTATTCAATGCATGATCAAAGACATCAGTCAAAAGGTCTATGATAAGGAGGAGGAGAAGGAATTCTTTTTCTAGAAAGTAGTGTATACTTACCAAGTGTAGAATAAGGTAAGCAGTTATCATTTGGTTGATATTATGCAACCCTCTGCCTATATTATTTTGGATACTATAGGTTATAAAGAAACGTAGCCCAAACTTGTGGCAAAAAAATTCCATAAAGATCTAAAAATTGGTTCATTATCTGTGTATTTTGTAGATCTACCAAAGGAAGGGATCTTAGTATGGCCACTAATGCACAAAAAATGTAGTCATCATCAAGAGAGGCCTTCAACCATCATACACAAATGTTTTTTATCTTTCATAGAGTCAGCTATAACAAGTAGTGCCAATCAGGTGAAGTCTAGGGGCATGATGAGACACAAGGATACACTTTTCATGATTATCAAATCTGAATCTTCAAATCACTCATAATATTATATGGAAATAGATGATGTATATGTAATGGAGGGATCCCTAGATACCACTATTTGAATGAGATCTATTATGCTTGCTTTTAATTCTATGTAAATGTCTTTGGATGTTTCACAATTGCCATTGTCTAAGGAAAATGAAGGAACATATGTATTCTAAAAATCCATTGTGCAAAAAGCTTCAAAATTGGAACATATTATTTTTTGGCTATACAAGGATAAAATGGAAGCAAAAAATCAAATTTTTGAGGCTAGGAAACTAATCAATGCCTCTTGTCCTAATCTAGTTGTACAAGTCCTTGGTGATCAAGTAATGTTTGAGGATAAATAACTCACTATGTTGCTGACTTAGCTAACAAAGGATTGGGTGAGTGCACATAAACTACACACCCAAGGGTAGGCTATCCACATTGAGATGGAATGCATTTACAAACTTATATAGGAATATATATAGGTCTTGGATACTATTGCGCATCAAGCTAAGCAAATTGCACAAGGAATTTTTGATTGGAGGAAGCACTTTGACAAATCCTTAGATTCTGCTAAACCAAAGTTCACAATAGTGGATACAGCTAAAGCTATATTGAATAATTGAATGGCTACTGGGGAAACACTAAATGGTGTATTTCAATAGTTTTTAGAAGCTAGGGATACCATGATGAAGAAGCTCTAGGTCTAGCAGAATGAGACAATGCACAAAACATTTATGTAAAGTCAAGCCCAAAGGACTATAGATAGGTTAGATGATATTGTGTCATATATCCAACTTAAGTTTTCAAATGCCAGAGACTTCCTTATCATCACAAAAGAAGTATATGTGTACAATTTGATGGTCATTCAAATCACTACATTTTTTGCTTACCATGGTGCAAAAAGTACTTGATAATTATAAAATGCTCAAGTATTAACTCTCATAGGTTGAACCAACTATTGTGCATATCATAGATGAACCTAAGTTTATTCCACCATAGAATATCTAAGAAATTTTTTAGAAGATAAATCTACATATAAAGACATAGTCTGGGTAACCACAACCTAGTTAGCCAAGAAAGTGTTGGATGTAAAGTAGGGCCTCATATTAAGTCTTGGGATGAGACAATAGTTTAAGTTCAAGAAAGTGTTAGATGTAGAGTAAGGACTTGTAAAATTTCAAGTGTATAATTGATGGACACATGTGCATAGGGTATCATTTTGTCATCTATATTATCTTTTGGATGTCTTCATCCTTGTTATCCAAGAGATAGATATAAGAATGCCATAACTCTTTTCCTTTTGTATACCAAAAATTTCTAATTTGAAGAGATAGAGCCATGTAAATATATATATATATATATATAATTCTAATGTAATTTTTTGACATGTGATATATATTAATAGACTAGATCTATTATTATTTTCCTAAGATTCTTTTACTTATGCATAGTGTGCATTGTTTACTCTATTTTGTTTTAGCTTATTCTATCTTGTATTATGTTGTTTATGATCCAAAATTCTTAACACCATATTATTTTATCTTTATATTTGATATGGTATATAAAATTGAATATTGTGTAAATTCACTCATGCTATTATAATTTTTCATGCTTCTTATTTCACAAGTTATACCTATAATTTTCATGTTTTAGAGAATTTCTAGGAAAATTTGCTAACATTACTTCAACATGCACAAGATTGCAATTTTATTTCAAGGTATCTCCAAGGAGATACCTTGAAGGTATTTGTATTACCTTTGAATTTACCCTAATACATGTTTTTAATGTATAAGGTATCTCATAAGAGAGACTTTCAAACATGCATTTGTAGTACTCTCAATGGGTATCCTAGTAGATACCTTAAAAATGCACACAGTTGGAATTGTCTTTGAATTTATCTCTTAAAATATACTTTAGAAGGATTTTTAATATCTTTAATTGTTACTTTATGCATAAATTTAACTCTTAGGAGATACCTTCAAGGTAACCATGAAGGTACTATAATGCCCTTCAATATACACTGATGGGGATACATAGTTAGTTTCCATTTTGATTACGTGTTTCTCTTTATTTGTTGTTTTCCCCCTTTTGTTGTTGATGTTTCCAAAAAAAAGTGTCATTGGCACAAGTTACTTCTATTATGTGCCAGGTGTCCACATTTGTCCCTCATTAACTTTAAATTATCTACTGATAAATAGTTATCTACCTCACTCACCTTACAATTAATGTCTAGGCACTCCATACTGCACGATCCCCCATAAGGATCACCATAAATATATTATGAGACACTCCCCAAGTGTGTGTGTCACCTTTAGAAATCATGGACATCTAATTTTTTTTTTAAATGTCATTATGATCATATTTATTAGGTATTTGTCTCGAAAACTATTTCCTAAGGATTTTTGTTTTGGCCACTTTCCTTAAAAGAAATTTGTCTTTTTCTTTAAGACTTTTGTCTATGGGATATTATTTTTGGAAAATTATTATTGATTTTAAACAAAATTTCATATGAATTCTCCTTCCATCCTATGTATCAAAGATCCCTAACTACCATCTATAAAGAGAATTATGAGTAAAACATTAACCAAACTAGAGCCAAATTGATTGCACAACATATATAGCAAGCAACATAGGGCATATACATTACAATGGAATATTTATTTAGGACATTTAGAGGGGGAAATTCACCATCCCCTTATTCAATTAAATATTCTATAGAGTTCATGGACATAGTTTTTGATGCCACCATATTTAAGGACATATACAAGAACTATTCAAAATTATGGGATATCATCGATTTGGTGGATGTATTTTTATTAGGAGATGATATGGAACTTGTAGATAGATAATTAGTCAAGGAACTATTGGCTTTCAAATGCTAAAAGGTTACATTTTTGTACCACTAAACTAGAGGTGATGACATGCATTGACCTTCTATGGGATTTGTTTTTCTCAAAAAAAATATCACATGAAGCTTTCCTTCATCACTCTAAAAATAGCATAGTTTTTGCATGCATATCAGGACCTAACTTACAAAGGTATTTATCTTTATGCATACCTGATCCTTGTTTTGACAAACATACACTGATAAAAATTTTCATAGAAATCTCAATCATCCTAGACCAAACCATTACATGGAAGGGAAAGAAACCAAAGGGAGTGGTTCGTATTGAAAAATTCAAAATGGGCATATGCATTGTCATGGCACTCCTTAATTGACTCTATGGTATGCCAAGTATCCATTTTACTAATTTAGACTAGGTGCCATTATTTCATATGATTCTCACCCATGATGTTGTATACACCTTAGGCAAGATAATTAGCTTCCACCTTAGAGAGCAAATAATCAACAAGGACAATCATCACATGCCTTCAGGTAGTTTTTATATGATGTCCTATTCACTTGATGCAATCATGGGAACCTGTTACAAAAACCTTGGAGAATTTTGGACTCCAACCACAAATTATGAGAAGAATAGAATTTGTGACCATTATCATTTTATTCATATATACACCTATACCAAGCATATGGTTAGGATATCTAAAGACATATATCCACAAGTTTGGCAATCCATTCATGGTTCACCCATGCCCATGATTGGGATAAATATTGCAAAGAACTTGGAAGGAAAAGGGGATTATTTCCTCTACCCAAATTTCATAGTAATCATGATTTGGGGGAACAAAGTCAATCCTTTATGTCTTCCAAAGTTTTTATGAGATAAGCTATATGAATAGGAAATCACCTTTTAGCTATGGTGGAATATTAAAGAGGCCCTATCAAAGTAGAAGAAAGCCTTGTATTTTGGCCAATTTGTAACAATTAGCAAAACGGTTTATACCATGAGGAAGCATTTTTTAAAGGTGGTTAGAAAGCATAAGATTTATCCTTTTCTTGTGCTTCTACATAGAGATTAGGATCCACATGGGATGATTCAAAAGCACATACAATGATTTAACATCCCTTACAACCATGTTCCCTATCCATATGATTATTTGTTTCTTAGAGTAAAGTTTTATGAGGATGTTATAGAGAGATCCAGGGTTTTTGGACTAATGGAAGATTATTTTCAAAGAATCCAAGATGAATCCATAGTCACTATTAGAGAATTAGATAGCAAGAAGGCTCTATACAAAGAATGGGAACATTCTAATTTCTAGAGAGGATAGTTCGAGGATTAGTCCAAAGACCAAGTAGCTTCCTCTTCCCAAGGACTTCCTTTGAAGCTAAATCTAAAATCAATGAAGAGAGATCCTAGGTTTCTTGAACCAAGAACAAGTAGGGGAGCACAGGTAAGGGATCCCATCAATTTAGATTTTGATGAGGAAGAGCAAACACAAGAATAGCCAATTGTGATCACCATTTAAGTATCTACTATTATGCCCAATTTATAGATTAATTCATCTATTGGGATAGTAATTTCAAAAGTAGCAGTGTCAACATCACAAGGCATCTCCCCACAACTAAAGACCCCACTAGTTTATATGAGGAAGCCAAGGACTCTTACAAGTATTCCTACACTGCAAACTTCACAAGGCTTGTTGATTGCCTTGTAATAGGAAGAGAGGGTGATAATTAAGGAAAATGAGGATGATTTTGATGAGGAAGAAGAGTTGGAAGTAGTTAAGGCCATGAGCCTCCAGGTAGGACCCATAGCACCATCTTTTCTAGACACTTAGCCTTTTGTAAGTTTTACTTTATCTTCTATACCCATTTTTGTCCATGTTTTAATTTTTATGTGTTGGGATCACCCATGGTAGAAGTATTTACTTTCACCTTCATTACTACCACTAAAATTGATCCACTCCCCACTTCTATTACCACATCTATCCCACTCACCATGCGAATCCCCTATATCCTTACTATTACTTCTAGTATTATGTCCTTAAATAAAAAGGTGTGTAAGAAGGTGAAAATTGTATTATCCACCTCATAACTCCATGTCAAAACCACACATATTTTTATTTACATCCCTTTCACTACCTCATCCCAATATACCACCTTGATAAGTTCCATCAAGGGAAGGAAGGCCAAGACACAATTAATTATAGTCTATCCACTCCCTCAATTTGGAGGAGTGGATTGGTCTAAAATCATCTGGCCTTCCCTACCTGATATCATTGTTAAGGATTTAAAAAAAGAGCCATCTCAAAGGAGACTAAGGTAGAGGTTGTGGTTATAAATTTTGGTGCATCACAATTAGACATCCCTTCATGGGCAATGGATTTAAGAAGCAAGGAATCTCAAATGCCTAGCTTCAAGATCATCAAGCTTCCCTATGTTTCCATTATATTTGATCCACCATCTAGTAGTATACAAAGGATGAGAAAACTAAAGGTGGAAGATGATAAAGGTACCAAAATCATCCTTGAAGAAATGCATAAAGTTTTCTCCCTCACTAAGAGGTAGAATAGATAACTAAGAGAGTCCTCATACATTAAAAATCTATCAGACCTCACCCAGGCTCATAATGATTCCATTATTGCTATCCATAACAGGAGTTATAGGCCCAAGTTGAGAAATTAAAGGAGGAAGTGAAAATAGTACACATTCTTATGGGTATAGAAATAGAAGTCTAAGAGGCAACCTCTAGATGCTAAAATTCATTGGAATAAATGGATTTTATGAAGGCTAAAATGGCCCCCCATGTGAAGAACACTAATTAGTTGTACAATACTTAAATAGAGGGCAGTAATAAATTAAAAATGTTTGTGTCATACATAGGAAACAAGTTATATAGTTATTTATATTTAATGATGACATTGGAGGCATCTAATGCCTTGAATTTGGTAATCATAAGGCAGGAGGAGGCTAAAGAATGGTTGTAGTCAGTTAGGGCCTTGATCCCTAAGTACCAAGGTCATGAGGTACAACTTCTCAAAATATTACATGATTTGAATTTATCCAAGGTAAAAGACTCCATAAGAAAATTTATTAACATGATCAATTTTGATTAGCTTGTAAAATAAGTGGTGGATAACTTCAAATTAAGTCTCTAGGACATAACATTGGAGAAGATAGAGGCAAATTTATGTGTTGCAAGGGAAAAGGTCATTGAAGTCAAGATATTTAAGAATAGATTTTAGTTTCCCAAGGGAGAACATGCAAGAATCCTCACCCAGGCTAGTAGGATTCATTGACCACCACTACTAGATTTGAATATTATTTGATAGCAGTATGATGTAGCATATAAAGTATATCAAGATAATGAGGTTAAGAAGAAACAAGCTAGTAAGGTTTTGACATCCATAACTTTTGTTGTTTCCACCTCAACCACCATTCCAACCAAAGTACATGTAATGGTTTGTATGATGCAGCCTTGACGCTAAGATTTTATGCATGTATGATTTTGTAATAGTGGATATATTTATAGTTTGAGCATTTTTATTGTAAAATTGACTTTATATTTTGTACACATGCACACATTGCACAATTTTGAAAAGTCAATTTATTTAATTGATAACTATAGGTTATCCCTTATATGGTTTTAAACCATAGTTAGAAGTTCTAACTACTTCATGTAATCACCTTGCATGAACTTAGAGAATGAGGAGATCCCTTCCCTAAGTCTATATATATAGTTATAACCTAACTTAGATTTTTGTTAGAGATTTTTTAATACAAGAGCAGCATCAATATTGATTGTCAATGAAGTGTTTGAGTATTTCTTTCCAATTTTTGTGAAATTAGATGTTATTTTCATGTTTGTGTGTTTCAATAATCTTTAGTGTGTAGTAGTTGTAAATAGATTCTTGATTATTTTGATCAATATGTTAATTTGTAGATGTGCAAAAACTATTGAAAGATTGGTAAATGTCTTGATTAAGATAGTTGAGTTCAAGTTGATTCATATTTTTATATGTGTATGAGTGTTTTTATTGGTGTAGATTTTTTTTTGTGTGTAATAGCTGCTCAAATAATTCACAAGCCTAAGCCAAGTTTTTTTGACATTTTGGCCTGATTATTAGATTTTAGTCTTTGGGTTTTTCATCTAAATATTTTATCCATCAGATTTTGGTCTTCAAAAGTATTAGACTTTAGGTCTTCAAACATTTTTTTCAATGTTTTCTCATCAGACATTTTGTGTAAACAAATGTTTTGAATGACTTGTGTGAACAAGAGTGGATTTCCCCTTCAAGGTATCTCCTAGGAGGTAAATTTCAAATGGGGAAAAGATTGGATTTATCCTTTATAGGAGTAAAATTATCCATTACACAGAAGGCACTACTAGATGCCTTAGATGAAGTAGTCTAGGATATGAAGGAGCACATCGAATAATAAATAAGAACCCAAACTTACTTTAAATTTCACTGCTATAAGCAGATATCATAAGAACATCTACAAATTTAGAGAAAATAAAATGAAGTAAACCAGATGACCTTCAAATAATTTTTCATAGAAACAAATTCAAATGTGGTGGGAGCCTTTATTTAGATTTTATGTGGAACCAAATATAAATATGGCATAGACTTAGTTTAAATTGTATGCTAAGGCTTATTCATTTTTATTAACGTAACCAATCCTTAATCATGTTTGATATAAACATGATAAATTTTTATTTGGCAAGAACCCTGATGCACACTATTGGAATTTTCTTTTGAGATATATCTTAGGATATACCTTGAACATGCACATGATTTGGAATTTTATTTCAAGTTATCACCCTTAAAGGGTCTTGGAATACATTACATGTTAATTTCAAAGGATTTGATATAATCATGGCACCTTTTAATTTGGCAAGAACCATGATGCACACGATTGGAATTTTTTTGAGGTATCACCTACGAGATACCTTAAACATGCACATGATTGGAATTTTATTTCAAGATATATCCTAGGGTAAATAATGAAAATCCTTGGAATACCTTACATGTTTATTTCAAATGTCCTTGTAAATTATTTTATATAACCATGATTACCTTTTTATTTGGAAAGAACCTTAATGCACACTATTGGAATTTTATTTCAAGACATCTCCTAGGAAATACGTTGAACATGCACACAATTGGAATTTTATTTCAAGGTATCTATTATGAGATACCTTGAAGGTAATTGGAATACATTTTGTGTTGATTTCAAAGGTCTTTTTAATGGATTTTATATAACCATGACACCTTTTTATTTGACAAGAACCTTGATGCACACGATTGGAATTTTCGTTCGAGGTATCTCCTAGGAGATACCTTGAACATGCACATGATTGGAATTTTATTTCAAGGTATCTCTTAGGGTAAGTAATCAAGGGCCTTTGAATACTTTATATGTTTATTGAAAATGTTCTTGTAAAGGATTTGATATAACCATGACAACTTTTTATTTGGCAAGAACCCTGATGCACATTATTGGAATTTTCTTTCGAGATATCTCCTAGGAGATACCTTGAACATGAAAATGATTGGAATTTTATTTCAAGGTATCTCCTAGGAGATACCTCTAAGGGCCTTGGAATACCTTATATGTTGATTTCAAAGGTCCTTGCAAGGGATTTGATATAATCGTGACACTTTTTATTTGACAAGAACCTTCATGCACATGATTGCAATTTTTTTTGAGGTATCTCCTAAGAGATACATTTAACATGCACAAAATTGGAATTTTATTTCAAGGTATCTCCTAGAATATACCTCAAATGTCCTTGGAATACCTTTCGTATTGACTGCAAAGGTCCTTGCAAAGGATTTGATATAATCATGACAACTTTTTATTTGGCAAGAACCCTGATGCACAATATTAGAATTTTATTTCAAGATATCTCATATGAGGTACCTTGAACATGCACACAATTGTAATTTTATTTCAATTTATCTCTTATGAGATACATCGAAGGGCCTTGTAATACCTTCCATGTTAATTTCAAATTTCCTTATAATGGATTTGATATAACCATTGTACCTTTGTATCTGGCAAGAACCCTAATGCTAACTTTGATTGCCTATGATAATGATGCATGACACTCCCACAACCAAAAAAAATTAGAGGGCCCCACCAAATATCTCACCATGAATAGAAATATTTCATATGCCAAGTTTATTTATCAAACATGATGTCCTTTTCTTTTGAATACAAATATGTCTTGGCACCTTCTAACTGAACCTTGAGATCATTGATAACTTTCTCATCCTTTTTGGAATCTTTCTTCAAAATACATATCTAATATTCAAGTTATTTTATCATATCCTTCCACAATTGATTCTCTTTCTCCAGTTGTTTAACCATCTTTTTACCTATTCAAAATCTCCTTCAAGTTGTTAATCTTCCTCCAAAGAACATGTTATGATACTAATTGTTAGAGGTACAATCACTAATAAGAGGGGTGAATCATTGAGCCAAAATAATCTAAATTCAATTTTCAAACTCTTAATCAATTACCACAATCATTCATGAAGCATACACATCATTCATAAAAATGAACAAGAGAGACAATGCAATATCAAGCACATAAAGTTAGTTATATGTGGGAAACCCTTTTGGGGAATAAAACTCATTGAAACCTACAATTAGACTACTATCCTATAATAATATAAACTAATTTAGACTAGTTGTAACTGATCAAGGAACTGTCATCCCTTATTTAGTAAGACTACAATCCCACGAGGTGTTACTACACCTATCTAGATGAGCAACCACAACAACTAGACTTTTAACAAGTTTCACCTTAAAAGGAGGCAACAACCACATTAGATGTTTAATAACTACAAAAACACCTATGAATAACTCCACCTTTAAATTTATGTCTTCAATACCTAATGATAGAACTATGATTATCACTCTTCACCTTCAATAACAACTCTATCACCCAACATAACTTGTTGGCCAAAGCATATTACATACTTGAACCAACACACAAAGATCAATTAGGACACATTACATATCCAAACTAACCCCACTACTCAACTCTTCACACTCAATGCATCCAAATCCACCTTTTGGATCACTCTTTAATCCTCAGCAACAACTCTATCACCACATCAACAACATGATGAAATGGTCATACACATAGTCCACACACTAGTCTACCTCTCAGATCAACCACCAAGCTCACTCAGACATCAACAATCCTTTTGTATGAACTTATAACTCTTCACTCATCTTCAACCTACAATATCATTATTATAACATCAAATGATCATAATCACCTTTGCTCACCTTTGTGTATGCTCAATCAATTTCAATAGAGACCTTATACATAGGAACACTATGAATGAATACATAGAAAACTTATTAATCTTTTTTCTTAATAAATATGGATTGGTTCCACCTCTAAATTTCATACAAATCATCCTCATGGAGTCTAGATCATCTTACAATAGCTAATTCATCATGAGACATCTAAACAACATCAAAATAAACTCAAATATCCTTCTTAGGTCACTCACAGAATATAGTCAAACACATATTCAACTTTAGAGCTTAATATCTTTGACTATAAAAACATTCAGATCATTTAACCAAGTTTCATTAAAAACACCATGGAGTCCTCTACAACTTTTTTTTTACTCCATCAAGAAATTCATCATGGATCAAAAGTTGTGGATGAAATACAAAACACTCATTTTTCCTTTTGTAAATTTGAATATTCAAATTCAAATTAGGGACTAATTTCATCACAACCATATGACCAAATCCTCTAGACTCATCCATACATGTAAATGGTGACATCAACAAACTACCTACTCATATTTCTTGCCACTAGACCAAAATGTCTAGATAAAAATAATGATCAATCAGATGAAGTCTACTCACTTCTATACTCATTAAATGCACCCTTGACACCCCATAGGGTCTTTGAAACATTTCCATACCAACAATATCATCCTTAAAATTCATCCCTTATTCAAACATTGAAGAACCAAGTAGGAATATTTAGGCTCATTGAAGCACACTTCGTCATTGTCATTCTAGCACACATGACATATCATCAACATCTTTGGTCACCTTGGAGACATCATTAACAAACCTCTAATAGTTTCCCCCTCATTTTTAATAATAAAATATTTGTTACCATAATTAATACAAGGATCCAAATAATTTGAGAGTTTTTTTATAGTGTTCTCTTATGTGTGTTCTATGATTTCTAATTTTTTCGATTTTAGATAGATAAAAGTTTATTTTCTACAAGATAATTTGGTAATAACACACATTAAGTTGTGGACTTTGGAGGAGACCTCAAGGAGCCAAACTTAGTTGAATATTCAATTCCATTAAATCTTCACCTATAACTGCTTAAGGGACTTAGAAAATATGTTGACAGTCAAGACATTGAAGTAATAAGGTCTTGCATATTTTGAAATTTCATAGGATCTTGTTATATTTGAAGAATCATTTCAGTTTCTTCCTTAATATTTTCATCCCAACATCTAACAGTTTTAGTAATTGATCCTAAATTCACATATTTAGAGGATTTAGCCTCACAACTAGAGGTCTAGTCTAGATACAGGCATCCCATAGCCTTAGATTATTTCAATGTCTAGATAAGAATCAAATCTAAGTAGTCTAATTTCAACTGGGTGTTGTCTAGGTTGTTATTAAAAATAAAATAAGATCTATTGGTCTTTGCTATTGTAAGGAAACTTCTTTTCTACCCTACCTTACTCCCTCCTTTTGAAATTTTTTAACATGAATCACTTTAGATTAATGCTCATTGTGTATATCCATTTATTTATTTAAGAGTTTGGGATTATATTTGAAAATACAAAGCAATTTACATCATAACAAATTTAGGTAGATTGTATCACTACCATATTCCTATTATTCCTACATCAGGGTCTACTTACAGACCAAAAAGTGGTAAGTTGTAACCACATAATCTCTCCAACAAAATTGAGTGAAGCCCCAAGGTGTTGTCACTACCATATTCTTATTGTTTCTATAATCTGAGAAATGTTATTCTATTTTTCACATTACAACCTTGACACAAACACACATCAATAGTCTATAAGGACCTAAGGACTAATCTAAATATTCTCAATCTATTATTTCCTATCATGCACTTTTAGGTATTAGTACTCCTCAAAATATTAAGGTGGTTGATTTCCTCAATAAATAGAAGTCAACTATATTTATTTACTCTTGGAGTACACACAAATTCATCAACAGTAAGTTGGCTACTCAATTGGACTATTTCATTTACCCATCTCCAAAATTTCAAATTCTAATTACAGGTGGGGGTATAGCCAAATGTTCTAGTAAATGCCATAGCATAAAGCTATGGGAAACTACCTATTATATTATCTTATGTTTTCTATTATCATGGATGGGACTAACATTTTTTTGGATTGTAATGGCTCACCACCTTATGCACAATTGAGATGAATTTTGAGTAACTATTTATGATCATGCATTTAGAAAGAAGGATATTGAACTACATGGTTTATTGGTTAAATCTATGTAATTGGTTATTTTTCACTAGATGATGAAGATGATCAAAAAAGGTGCAAAGTAATTATTGTGTGACTATTTTTCATAGAATTTAAACCAAACAAGGAATCTACCCATATTGAATTACAACTAGTGGAGTTTACCTACTTTTATCTTCTACACTCACTTGACTCCTTTGACCTCTTTTCCTTTACAATAGGGCTTACTGCTACCTAGGCCAACCCAGGGTCTCCCTGAGCTTGACACACATTCTAAAAAATTGTACTATGTTTTATTAAAAATTTATTGAACTATATACAAGCAGAGCATTTGGAATAATATTTATTGTATTGTTTTATAAAATTTTAGTGTTATACTTTCAAAACCCTGTTTGGCCAAGCAATAGTCATGCGTGTGCTCTTTCGATAGAAGGCTCACTGACATCACATTTGGGTGCCCTCCAATAGGGCAAAAAATAATACAATAATCTAGGTAGACTATCTGAATCTTAGTGATTTCATAACATGTTAAGGTGCTAAACAATGAATAAAAGGTCCAAGTCAACACAAATTAATCACACATTTTAGATAGAGTAAAAAAATATATTGAACACTATTAAGATTAAATCCCTGGAAATAAGGATTTCTATATATTTTAGATAGAGTAAAAAAAATGTTGAACACTATTAAGATTAAATACCTAAGAATAAGGATCTACAAAAATGATAGTAACAAATATGGTCAACACTTCAAACACTCTACAACCTATTCTATTTTGATCTGTTAGTGTTTTAGTGTATGTTAAAAAAAACTAAGAATATGTAAGAATAGAAATATATCTGGTTATCATGTTCGATGGTTTTTGTTTCTCTTAAAAATGTGTGAAAATTATATGGACCCTATTTTTCAAAGTAAATTTGAATTTCAAATTCATTAGGGACTCCGCCTATTTTTGAACGCAAATGCACCTTGGGAGTAGTCAAGTCAAATTGAAGGTGAGTGATATATTTAATATATTAAAATGATATATATATATATATAATATTAAAATATATAATATTTATTTAAAATATATATTATATAATGTAATAAAATATTACAAAAGTATATAATATATAATATATAAATATTAATATAGTTTATAAATCAAATTATTATTATATATTTTAGTATAATTATTTAATATAAAATATATAATTTATATATAATATTACTTAGTTTAATATACATTCACATGCACACACACATATCATGACATATAATGTATGTATTTATGTATTGGTGAGAGGGGTTATGTAAAGTGAAAGAGTGTAAAATTATAATTGATGGTTAAACCTATTAAATTTAAACCCTTGACAATGTCAAAATATTAATTAAGTTCATATTTAAATATAATTGTGGGCATAGACTGATCGAGATATGAATCACCATGCAATGATTTAATCTATGATGGCTTGTATTTTGCATGTAAATAGAGAATCTCGTAGCACATCTATATTTATTGGATAAGGAGCTTAATTGTGGTTGATCACATTTTTTCATGGTGATTACAATGGAAAAAAAAAAATTATAAAGGCACTAATAAAATTAAAAGTGACCAAGAGATATTTTGGGTTTAAAAATTGGATAAAAAATTGAAGTGGACATATATGTTCGAAAGACATCATCTATTCTATTATATAGAGCATAGAGTACCATAATTTGTTTACATCAAATCTAATTAGAAACACCACCATAATTGGTTTACATCAAATCCTTTTCCTTATCTAATTTAAGTTATAGTGCATAGAGCATCAGAGGATCCACATTAGTGTGGTCAAGTAGCAGTGTTAGTTGGACCATCTCCATGTCCACTCTCATAAGCATCAGTATGGTAAAATTGGCTCATATGTTATACGAGAGTGTCAGTAAGTGTGTTAAGTGCATGTAAACTGTCAATCTTTACAACATCCTTCACTGTAGAGGGGATTATCTCAAGCTAAAGTAGTTATTTGATATAGATTCTCACAAGTTGATTAGGGACATTATATGCACCTAACTTATCATGTTGAAAGCCTTTTTATGCCTTAAAAACTCTTCATAATAAAATTAATTAAGAATTTTATTCAGGATATTAAACTTTGTATTAAATTTTCCTCATAAAATATGAAGGAACCTCATTGTTATTAGAAGGTGTGACATCATAACCATCCACCATTATTCCCAAAAATTCTTTCTCATCAATGAATGGTGGTAGTAGTGGATTGGAAAATGTTTGAATTACATTAGAAGTGGCACATTGATTTTTGGATTACTGAATAATGAGAATTTTTTTCTTTTTTCTTTTTTATTTCTCAAACTAACCACTAATAATTTGATATTATCATAATGTAGGAATTACATATCTCTTTATATTAATATTTGCATCTGTCAATTTCACATATTACCATTTAATCAAATTCATCTACAGTAAGGTAGGGGTCTCATGTTGGGGGATTACTGATTATTTTTTAGGATGTGTTGCAAATAAATTATAGGATTATTTTACCTAATTTGTAGTCTTATGTTCTTTAAAAAAATTTGCAATATACATTGCTCAAAAAAATTATGATTATTTTACTTTAAAAAAAATTATTTGAAAATAAATAAATATGATTAGATACAAAACTACATTTAGAAACAATGAATTCTTATTATATAAAATAAAGAGTTTCAAACATTATATTATAAAATTATAGCTCACTTTAGGTTAAACATCCTATATGGAAATCTTTATAGATGTGGGACCAAACGTGGTCTGTAAATCACCCTCCAAGATTTTAAAATCTAGCTCTTCATTTAATTTTGAGGGTGAAAAGGGATAGAAGAAAGGAAAATAAATAACATGAAAATTAAATCTAATATAAGGTGATGCATCGAGAGATTTGAAACATTAACCTATAATTGTATGAAATTAATTAGATCATGAAGCATCACAGACCATAAAGGAGTATAAAGCATGACCTAAAATCTATTATGAGATAAAAGACCAAAACTGTAGAAGAAGAAGAAAAGAAATAGAAGATAGAGATAAATTTTCACTCCAAATAACATAGAACATCACATCATCATAAATGGAGAAGAATATATAAGGTCACAAGGGCACATACAAAGCATCAAATCACATTCATGAGGTGCATCTACTAAGTTTGTAGAATGAAAAAGTTCTCTAATTTTTACTACTTCTAGTCTATTACAATGGTTGGTTATCATTTATTTGTATTCCTACTTTTGTAAATAGATGCATCAAATACACGTATCTTAGTAACTATTCATTAAAAAAAATGTAAACAAGGTCATAGTATGATTGAGTTAAAAATGCTAGCCAGTCTTATCCACAAAAACTGATGAATACATCTCCAGCTCACTTTATGGCATTTGCAGTCAGAAACACCAAGAAACACATCTCAAAGTTAGACTTCAAAATTGAAGTTAGTAAGCAAATTATCATTCTAGTATTATAAACTAAAGAAATAAACCAAAGAATTTGAGTGGAGAAATAAACTCATTAGGACAGATATTCATTAACACTTTATCTTAATTTGAATTTGTTCAATAGAAGAATTGTGTATCACTAATTTTAATTATATCTCAAAAGACCTTATGGTTAACTAAAATTTGATGGTCATTTTTTAAATTAGAACAGAATCAATTCCTTTGTATAATTTGTATGTAATCTAATAGTTCATAGATTTTTTTATAACCAAGCTTGAAGGGCTACTAAAAATTAATAATTTGCATTACTGCCAACTATCCCATGCCAAGTGTCATCTGCAACATCAAATTTAATGCTTGCAACATGATTTCAACTTCATGATATGTGATTGCAACTTTTACTTTAATTCCTTCCAAACATAATAATGTTTGATATATTTACTCTTCAAACTAATCTACCTCATTTATTGTGCAAATGATGAAGCATCATAGAGTTTTAAATCCATACATGTGATCACATTTATCCATTTTTTGATGTTATGTGGAATTATACAATAAGTGGCATTAATGTTATTTGGCCCTATAAATGACGATTTTCAAATCACTTCACTACATATCCAATTGATAATGACACAGGGATCACTTACTTCCATTAATAAAAATTCACCTTTTGTGATGGAGAAGGGATACATGATTTAATCTTGTTGATACGTGATTATTTTAATTTAATGGCCATTGCCTACAAAACATTGTTAATGTTCAATATAGTTTCTCTTCAAATTAATCTATTACGCACATGGTGAAGAGTCATAGAGTTTCAAATCTATACTGGTGATTGCATTTTTGACCCCCTAATGTTAAAGCCCATTTTCATGTTACGTGACATTATACACTATGTTAAAAGAATAAAAATTCATTTAATTTTATTAAAAATATAATATTATTTTTGTATTATTAACAGTATATAGAATGTATTGAAATATATTATACTAAAATATATAATATTGATTTATAACCTATATTAACATATATATTAAATTATATAATAATATTGATTAAAAAATATATTTTACAAAATATATAATTTATATATAATATTAATATATAATTAATTAGTTTAATATATAAAAATATTATGATATATTTATTATAATATATGAATTATATTTATTTAATAACTAATATAATTTGTGTGGAGGGGGGATAAGAGGGGTTATGTGAAGCAAAAGAGTGTAAATCAATAATTAAACCTACTAATTACTTCAAACCCATGACGTTGATGTCAAAATAAGTTCATCTTAAAAATAATTGTGGGTATAAACTTATCAAGATTTGAATCACCATGCAATGCTTTAGTCTACAATGTCTTGCATTCTTCATGTAAAGAGATATCCTCTTATCATAATCACTACATAAAAATTATAGTGAGTTCCTTGGTTTCATCAGGGGGCATATGTATTCATTGGATAAGGAGTGTTCTAGTTATTGGTGATCAGGTTTTGTCTTGATGATTGCAATACAAAAATTGTTTTTGTCACAATAGTCACAATAGTGCTAAAAAAATTAGAAGCGACCAAGAAGAATTTTGGGTTTAGAAATACAATAAAAATTTAAAGTGTATATATATGTTTGAAATAAACCATCTATTCTAATGTGTATGCCTAATATTATACCATCACCACTTGTTTCTTCTAATAATTAATAATGTTACATCTTCAAAAAAATGTGGATGAAATTTCACTTATTATGAATTAAAGATCCTAATAATTATTTCTAAATCATTAACATCGGTTCCAAAGTTTCATGATGATAATTTTACTTCTATTTCCATATTATTTAAACTTCTATAATTTTTATTATATTATGGTCTTGTAGCAGATTATTAAACATTTTTCAATTCTAATGATCCCCTGGATGTGATTAAGTGTAATTTGTTGTGATGATTTTGTTACTATTTTATTGGAATGAAATTTCATAAATTATACAAATCTACATTTAGATACAATCTATAAATGAAAATTCTATAAATATAAATACTGTATATAGTAAATTTTCTAAGGCAGATTGCTTATTATGCCCTCACATAACCATAATTTAGATAAGCACACAAAATCCTTTCTCATGAAGTCTTTGAGTTACTAGGTATGATTTTGTGTCACTTATTTTAATTACCATTTTTTGGTTGAATTCATCTCCAAATATTAGTTTACAATTTCAAGAAAGGTGACTCACCCTCATAGGTATGTGAATTAGTCAATTAAATTATCTCAAAAGTATTCCTGGGAGAGCAGAAAATTATGGAGTCAAATCCTTATTAGACAATTTACTTATGTTACATATTCAAAAAATATGGATGAAACTCCACTAATATTATATAATATCCTTATGTTATTTCTAAATCATTAGCACAATCTCTATGTCAAAATTATAACTACCTTGGTTTCAATTAGGGGGCATTTGTATTCATTGGATAAGGAGAATAATTGTGGATGGTCAGGTTTTATCTTGGTGATTGCAATGGACAAATTGCTTTGGATACAATAGTGCTAAAAAATTATAAGTGACCAAGAAGAATTTTAGGTTTAGAAATACAATAAAAATTAGAAGTGGACATATATGTTCAAAACACATCATCTATTCCAATGTGTATGCCTACTATTATACCACCACCACTTCCATTTCTCCTAATAATTAATAATGTTACATCTTCAAAAAAATGTGGATGAAACTCCACTTACTATGCATTGAAGATCCTAATAATTATTTCTAAATCATTACCATCGGTTCCAAAGTAACTTCCATAATGATAGTTTTACTTCTATTTCCATATTTAAACTTCTATAATTTTCATTGTATTATGGTTTTGTAGTGGATTATGAAATATTTTATAATTTTGATAATCCCCTAGATGTGATCCAAAATCCATGGTAGGAAACCCATCAAGTTTAATTTATTGCGATGAGTTTGTTGTTATTTTATTGGAATGAAATTCTCTAAATTATACAAATCTACATTTAGATACAATCTATAAAAGGAAAGTCTATATATAAAAATACTATATATAGTAAGTGTTCTAAGGTAGACTTCTAGTTATACCCTCACATAACCATTATTAATTTAGATAAGCACACAAAATATTTTTTCAAGAGGTCTTTGAGTTACTAGGTATGATTTTGTGTCACTTATTTTAATTACCATTTTGGAGTCAAATTCATCTCTAAATATTAGTTTGTAAGCTCAAGAAAGGTGACTCACCCTCACAGGTATTTGAATAGGTGAATTAAAGTATCTCAAAGGTATTCCTTGGAGGGGGATAAAAATTTGGAGTGGACATATATGTTTAAATGACACCATCTATTCTAATATGTATGCTTGCTATTATACCACCACCAGGTGTTTCTCTTAATAATTAATAATGTTACATATTCAAAAAATGTGGATGAAACTCTACTTATTATGCAAGAGCCTAATAATTATTTTTAAATAATTACCATCAGTTCTAAAGTTTCATGATGATAATTTTACTTATATTTCTATATTTTAACTTCTATAATTTTCATTGTACTATGGTCTTGTAGTAGATTATTGAACATTTTCTAACTCTGATGATCCCCTAGATGTGATCCAAAACGCATGGTAGGATACCCATCAAGTGTAATTTATTACAATGATTTTGTTGCTATTTTATTGGAATGAAATTTCCTAAATTATACAAAACAACATTTATATAGAAACTAAAAATGGAAAGTGCATATATAGTAAGTGTTCTAAGGTAGACTGCTAGTTTTGCCCTCACATAACCATAATTTAGATAAGCACATAAAATATTTTTCCAAGAGGTCTTTGAGTTACTAGGTATGATTTTCTATCACTTATTTTAATTACCATTTTGAGGTCAAATTCATCTCCAAATACTATTTTGTAAGTTCAAAAAAGGTGACTCACCCTCACAAGTATTTGAATTGGTAAATTAACTTATATCAAAGGTATTTCTGGGGGGACTAAAAATAAAGGAGTCAAATCCCTATTAGACAATTTGTTTACGTTACATCTCCAAAAAATATGGATGAAACTCCAATAATATTATGCAATAGCCTTTTATTATTTCTAAATAATTAACACATTATCTATACGTCAAAATTGCAACTCCCTTGGTTTTGACCAGGGGGCATTTGTATTCACTAGATAAGGAGCACAGTTGTGGGTGATCAAGTTTTATCTTGGTGATTGTAATAGATAAATTGTTTTTGTTACAATGGTGCTAAGAAAATTAGAAATAACCAAGAAGAATTTTGGGTTTAGAAATATGATAAAAATTTGAAGTGGACATATATATTTTAAAGACACCATCTATTCTAATGTGTATGCCTACTATTATACCACCAACACTTCAGTTTCTCTTAATAATTACTAATGTTACATCTTTAAAAAAATGTGGATGAAACTCCACTTATTATGCATTGAAGAGCCTAATAATTATTTCTAAAGTTACTCCCATGATGATAATTTTACTTTTATTTTCATATTTGAACTTATATAATTTTCATTATACTATGGTCTTGTAATGGATTATTGAACATTTTATAATTCTAATGATCCCTTGGATGTGATCTAAAACCCATGGTAATAAGAAGCACCAAAGGCTTTATGAATATAGTATTTTTTTTACAAGATGCATTTTATAATATAGCTCATTGTAGCACCGTCATGTTCACTATTTAATTGGTATCACATTTTGGTTTATTTAGATTAATAACATTTTAAGATGGCTTGATATTAAATTTTTATGTATTAGATGAGGCTAATGTAGTGTCCCCAAACTTTAATAACTTCTTTAATGTAAGGACTTTCATTTCTCGATCATGTTTAGGGTCACCCAATTGTTTCTCATAAGTCATAAATTTTAGTGCCATATAATGTGGTGGCAAGGGATGAAATGATACCTCTAATGAAATAGGGTTATGCAAGACATATTTTAAATCAAGCACATAATTTGGATGCCTTTTAGGTCAGTTCTTCTCAATGAAAGAATTTTTTCCTCCAATTATTTAATCATTTGTAATGAAGATTGTGAAAAAGGCCCACCTCGGTTCTTTTACCTTGATTTACAAGTTTTTGTCTCAAATACAAATCTTAAGATATAAATACATCTGTAAAAGGATTAAACTCTAGTATATAAATTATAATATATGGTTTGGGGATTATTCTTAATATCCTCTAGATTTAGAGGCTTTTAGAGAGGAGGGGTGAGAATAGAGAGGATTCTAGAATTGGAGAATTTTATAATCCTCTTAGGGACTAACTAGGATTAGGTAGGGAATTAGATAGGAATTAGGTAGGCGATTTGGGACTAGGGGTGTGGAGAGCCTAGGAATAGGCTAGTGTAGGTGGATAAGTGGGCCATGGGAATTTAAAATTTCATAATAATAGATAAGTGGGGATTAGGATAAGATAATGGAGATTTAGAATATTAATTAATTGATTGGTGGGGATAGATAAGGTTAGTAGATGGAAAATAGTGAAGGGGGAAATTAGATAGATAATTATAAAGGGGTGATAAATTAGCAAGATTAAAGGGGATAAATTAGATAAGCAAAATTAGTGTTGAATAATAATAATAATAATAATAATAATAATAATAATAATAATAATAATGAAGTTAAATTGAGAGAATGAATTTTAAGATGCACACATCTTGGGATGTACCATTTAATGGTCAAAATACCCTTGAAAAGATTCCCAAGAGATATAATTAAATCTTATGTTCCATTAGTAATAAAATTTATATAATCTTGATAAATGAATTTTTTATGATATTTATATTGAAATATTTTTTTCAAGAGTAAATTTTCTTGGCTTACTGAGTTTTTTGTTTAAATTTAATTAATTTTACATGGATGTGATTTGGCCACATATTTTTTACCCCAATATTGGGATTCAAAGTTGAAGTACTCAATATGTTGTTCACCTAAATGTTTAACCCTAACTTTGCATTGAGATATCACATGACTTATTGTCATGAATGAAAATTTAATGTTTATAGATTGGTATGGTGTAGACTTCTTATGCCCTCACACAACCATAATTTAAATAACCTCAAAAAATCATTTCCTAAGTCTTAAAGGTATTTGAGTTACTAGGTATGATTTTGCATCACTTATTTTAATTACCATTTTGGGGTTAAATTTGTCTCCAAACATTAGTTTATTAATTCAAGAAAGGTGACTCACTCTCACAGGTATTTGAATTGGTAAATTAAATTATCTCAAAATTATTCTGTGGGGGATAAAAATTAAGGATTCAAATCTCTATTAGACAATTTAATCATATAATAATCTTTTTTAATTAGAATAATTATAATAAACAATAAATATTTATAAATATTTTTATATTTAAAAACTATCTAAGTTTATTATTTATTTTTATTTATGTTTAAATATTTAAATATTTTTATTAAATAATGTACATTATTTAAATGTTTAGTATGTTTAAATATATAAATATTTTTTTAAAATAATTTTATATGTTACAAATTTTTATATAAATTTTTAAATTAGTATAGAATTAAAAATTCCCATGCACTTCAAAACTAGGGTTAAGTTTATCTTTTTATTTTTTCATTATTTTCTCTCAATTTTTCTCTCCCTTTTGAAGGCTGAAAAACATTCTTTTATTGACTATTAGGTTAATTGTGGCATTAGTGGTGGAAGCGTTGACCCCATTTTTCACTATCATTTCTGCAAGTGCTTCTTGTCAGGTATTTAATCTATGTAATTTATTGTTTTATTATATCTAAAATGTGTGATTTATTTGGATTGACATGAACCTTTTAGTCATTTTTACTACTTTAAGTTATGAAATTATTGAGATTTAGATAGACCTAAATTTTTGTTATGAAATGGCCAAGATAATGTAATGATGGAAGTTGAGATTTTTTAGCACTTGTATTCAATAGGGACCTAACTGGTGAATGCAATCTAAAATCATACATTTTTTATTAATTTTAAGCAAATAAAGAAATGGTTGAGATAATGAAATGGTCGAGATAATGAAATGATAGAGATTAGGATTTTTTAGCGCTTACTTGTATTCAATAGGGATGCAAATGGTGAATGTGAAGGTAAAGTAGACATTTTTTATTAACTGTAAGTGAATAATGAAATGGCAGAGATTAAAATTATTTAGAGCTTAATTGTATTCAATAGGAACCTGAATGGTGAATGTGAGGGGAAAACAGACATTTTTTATTAACTATAAGCAAATAATGAAATAGAAGATAATGAAATGGTGGAGATTAGTATTATTTAGCACTTAATTGTATTCAATAGGGACCCAAATGGTGAATGTGAAATAAAAGTAGACATTTTTTATTAACTATAAGCAAATAATGAAATGGCTGAGATAATGAAATGGCAAAGATTATGATTGTTTAGCACTTACTTGGATTCAATAGGGACCCAAATGGTGAATGTGAGAGAAAATTAGACATTTTTTATTAATTGTAAGAAAATAATCATAGTAAAAAATTCCTATGATCCAAGGGGGTTTCAATGGTTCCACCATCTCTATCTTGTCATATCATTCATTTGTTGGCTCTATTCAAGAACTGCTAATTATTTCTATTTTAGACTGAGTTGAAAAGTCATTTTTTGGTTTGTTCCAAGTTATTATTATTTGAGTTGAATTGTTTCTATTTTAGACTAAGTTGAAAATTTATTTTTTGGCATGGCAAACTTTTCCCTCATGCCACGTCATAAATTTTAATGAATGAATGATTGAATAACACCTAGCATTATTATTTGGGGTGGCAAAATTTTCCCTCGTGCTTCGATATTCTTGGGTAGAGGTGTCCCATGCATCATTATATATTAAAAATTACTTATAAAGTATTTGCACCTATTATATTGGAGTAGCTATTATTTAAGGAGAAGTTTTTGAGGGGTGGGAAGCAGTAAGGGTTGAATATTTATATGGTTGCTCCTTATTTTTTTGTTGTCGAATATCATTTGTATCCAATATATTTTTTATTTTTTTTAAAACAATTTTTTTGTAGTAAAATGATCCTAATTTCTCTCAATAACATGTATTACACATAATTTTTGTAGTCTTTGGAGCACATCCAAATATCTTTAAAGTATCTAGTACAAGTCTTCTGATCACCCTATACAGATCTTTAGATCATTCATAGACTTCTTTGGATCATCATGTTTATGTCTTCATATCACACTTAGAGCATATTCAGATAAATTTTAGAGCATCTTTGGAGTGTCTTTGGAGTGTTCAATCGTCAGAGCTCACTTGTCACATCTTCAAAATTGTAGCTGAAAGAGTTGTAAAAATTATGTGTTGCCTTCTTAAAATTACCTCATCATTAGGATGTTTTGTTTTACTTAAACTTACCCCATCCTTGGGATGTGTTCCTGTACTCAAAATTACCCATCTATGGGATGTGTTTTTGTACTAAAAACTATGTTATTCATCCAAGTTAGACAGAATAAAAAGGTAAAGAATCATCAATAAATTACATACAAATAATGAAAAAATTGTATTCATATCCTACTTAGATCATACTTTAACTATTAAATGCAATACAATATATAACCAAATGCAACATTTTAAGGATAATTTATCTAACTATGATGAACTATATGAAATGCTCATCATTTCTCTCCCACACTTTATCTTTTATAAGTCCTCTCATAAACAAATGGGATGACTAATCCTTAATATAAATTTCCTAATTCAAACCTATGACTCAGATCATAAACTTCAAAATGATGGTCCCAATCATGGTGGCCCCTTGGCAAGAATCTAAGATCTCTGACAACTATATGCACCCAAGTTTTAAATTCATTGTCTGCTTGAGAATTCCAACATTGCCATGAAGATAGAAGACACAGAATGATAGGAGGCCTAAACCTCATCCCAATCTAGACATTTGAACCTCTTTCCTCTAAGCATCAAGTGATTATCTTTCAAACTTCTTTGGCTCTTCTTAGACTCCATTTAGTATTGGTGAGGCTAAGGACTTCCCTGTGCTTCAACTCAAAAGGTAATGTATCCCACCTAGTAAGACTTGCATTGAAACCATTGACATAATGGTGGTTTAGAAAATCTTTGAAAACAATAATATTAGATCTCAATAGCTCATGATACTTTTTCTTCATATGCATATGATATAGTGGTTAAAAATAAGAAATAAGTTTATTTGCTTCTTGAAATTATGGTCTCATGCATAACCTAGTGGTGCTTTGTAATTATAAAAATTTATTATTGACCTATTCTCATGTCATTTGGTTCCTTAGAGTGGATAGAAAGGCATGAAATTGTGTCTCTCTAAAAAATAAATTTATTGAAAAACTATATTGATATCCTAACAACAAATTCAAATTATAGAACTCACAAATGGCATCTTGCTTTTTTAGTTCTCTTTAAAAAAATGTCCATAAATACATGCTCACCTTTAATGATCTGTGAAAACCAAAGGAAAATTAACTAAATCTACCATTTATACAATTCCTCATGTAAGAAAAGAACATAAACTAATGAAGGCTGCCTACATGCTAGTAGTTTCTTGTAAATAGCACAAATGTGTTGGATAAAAGCTTGTGCTTTCTATAATTGTAGTTGGTATTTTACCAATTGCTTCTGAGATTCCTCCTTAATTTTGGCATTTTCATCCTTTAATTTTTGAATTTTATTATGGGTGATATGTTAGGCAAATATTATTTCATGTAATGGAACAAGGAAAGAGGGAACATCTCTTGTTGGACCTCTATTTGAACTAAAATCTCTCATGTTTATCTTTACATGGCCTAAATATAGGCTTCTAACTTAGAATTTTGAGTGGTGACCTATATTATTCTATTAGTATATCAAGAAATCATTGTATTTCTATCATAAATACTTTATTTCATATTATTAATTAAATTATGCTTATCAACATTGGCATTTTTTAAATAAGTAATCTGAGTATCCTTGATAGCAAATGAATTCTACAAATTACTCAATTCTTAGATCTGTGAAAACATTACATTATGAGTCCTAGTCTTTTCAGCTTGCATTCTTTGAAGAATTATTTCTTGTTCACTAGCTCTAGTAATAGATTCTTCACCTTTATTTCAAATAGAAAATCATCAAGTCCTTACCTTTCAAAGTTAAATGGAGAACATCTAACTTTGTTTTTTATAGTCTGATTGTTTCCTCCTGGTGTGATAAAGACATGACATGCTAAAATTCTTTTTATTCATTGATAGAATGTGGAGAAGATGGATCTTCTTCAATCAAGGGTGCATTACCCTTATCATTAATAGAGGGCACAAGATACTCTACTTCGTAAGGTACAACTTCTTCTACTAGGGCTCCCTCTACAAATATAACTTCTTTTATGGCCTGCACATCTTATTTTTCCTCCTACAAGATAAGTCAGTAAATGCACTTGAGTTTACTTGGAGGAGGATGAGGGGTATCTAAAGAATGTCCCATTTGTCTCTTAGATCTCTAGTGTAGTATCTTTAGAATTAATGGCGATGGAGATGATCGTTCTATAATTTCAACTATGGGTTCTTCAATCCAGATTGTAGTGGAAGGAGGAGAGGTAGGGCATAGTGTCTTTTTGGTAGGAACTAGAGAAAACTTTCAGGGAAAAGAGGACCAAGCCTTTTTACCCCTTAGTTTACTGAGAAAATAATGGCAATAAATGAGTGTAACTAGCCCATGATGGTTGATAGACCCAGTACTTTGTCTTATCTTCCAAAAAACATTAATCAGAGCATTTTGAAGGAAAAAGAGAAGATCGATCTTATATTATTCTAAAACATCTCCTTTCCTCAATTGAAGGAGTCTCATAGCATCTCTACCCACTACTATAAACTGACCATCACAAGTTATATATTTCATTACCCATAAAACAACATTTTTCCAAGGTTGAGAAAGACTTTCTCTCAGAATCCCCTTGGCCACTCCTTGGAGGGATTTGGCTAGTCTGGGGTGTGGCTCATTTATTTCAACAAACATATAAATTAGGTCATAAAAATTGATCTTTTCAATGTCAACTACTCCATCCTCAAGAATCCTAGATAGAGCACTGATTACAGAGGGATTCATTGAAATGTTCTTCCCTTTGATAATAGCATGATCTTCATAAAAATTCTCATAGGATTATTGAAAAATTTCTTCATGAAATCCTTGAAACTTTTTTAATAAATTCAACCAACCTATTATTTCAAAGACATCTCTGATTGCTTCATCTTGCAACAATGCATTGAAGGATTCCAGTTCACTTTTTTTTCTTTCTCCATCCATCTTCAGAGCAAGCATTATTTAATTACAAATATGGCTATACTATAAAAACATAGAGCTCAAATTCACAAATGGAATAGGAGAAGCAAGAGGTTAGAGATATGACACAAAAAAATTTGGCAATGATAAAACAAAAATGAATAGCAAAGTAGGTTATATGATGTGATTATGATAAGAATGATGGTGGTATCCTCAAGAATCCCAGATAGAGCACTAATTATAGAGGGATTCATTGAAATGTTATTCCCTTTGATAATAGCATGATCTTCATCAAAATTCTCATAGAATTCTTGAAAAAATTCTTCATGGAATCCTTGAAACATTTTTAAGAAATTCGACCAACCTATTATTTCAAAGACATCTCTAGTTGCTTCATCTTGCAACAATGCATCAAAGGATTCTAGATCACTTTTTTTATTTCTCCCATCCATATTTAGAGAAAGAACTATTTAATTACAAATATGACTATACTATAAAAACATAGAGCTCAAATACAGAAAGGGAACAGGAGAAGCAAGAGGTTAGAGATATGACACAGTAATTTTTGGCAATGATAATACAAAAATGAATAGCAAAGCAGGTTATATGATGTGATTATGATAAGAATGATGGTGGTAGTTATGGTTATCTCTTTGGAGAATTCCATGCAACATATAGTGAGAAGAAAAAGGTTATATATACAAATATAATTACAAATATGACTATACTATAAAAACACAGATCTCAAATTCACAAAGGGAATAGGAAAAGCAAGAGGTTAGAGATATGGCATAGTAATTTCTAGTAACAATAATGCAAAAATGAATAGAAAATTAATTTATATGATGTGATTATGACAAGAATGATGGTGGTAGTTATGGGTATCTCTTCGGAGCATGCCATGCGATATATAGTGAGAATGTGCTTTATCTGATCAAGTAGTAATGATGTGTCATAAAGGTCATTATTGGCAATATTGGGAATAATAATTGCAATTAATTATGCATCATACCAAATGTTTTTAAAAGACCCTCTATTTAAAACATAGTTACATCAATCTTGTTTGAAAATACTATTTAGAAACATCATCACAAAATACCATCACATCAGTTCTTTTGGAGATCTTTTGAAAACACCATCACATCAAATTATGGATTACAACATTATTGGTCTAATGGCATTATTTTTATTCTCAATGATGGAGGTGGATTCTTCCCATTCATGATTTCTCATCTTAGGAGCATAGTTATCAGTCTTCAGATCTAAGTCACTAGTCTTCAGAGCTAAACCTTCAAACTTTGGAATAAAATTGTAGTCAATTCAAACTTTATATATATATATATATATATATATATATATATATATAAGGTTATTTATTTATTTATATATATAAGGTGCTAAATATATATAAGGTTTTTGTAATAAATTATGTGATTTTTATATATAATGTGCTTTATATATATATATATAGCACATTATATATAAAATCACATAATTTATTACAAAAACCTTATATATATTTAGCACCTTATATATATAAATAAATAAATAACCTTATATATATAGTGTTGTTTGTATGTATTTTTAGCCAATTACATCTACTAAATCCATATCTTGTCTAAAGAACCAGTTTGGGTCTCTGTTGATGGTAGCAATGGCTAAGCTAGAGTTATCCCTTGGAAGGCAAACATCTAGGGAGTAAACCTCTCCACATGGTATAATAAGTCATTATAGTGTTTGTCATTTGTTACCAATACAATGGTATTGAAACTGGTGTCTCAGAAGACTGTGTTTGTCCCATATAATTAGAGAAATGAGACATGTTCTGACTTGGTGGTTCTAGATGTTCCTGCTTTAGCCATGGATTTCAAATTTTGATTAATGAGATTGTATATTAGCTTAATGTGGGATGAATGCATAGAAGAAATTTTTGGCAAGATTGATTAATGCAATGTTGATGGTGATCTTAGTTCATGTTGAATTAATGAGCAAGCTTGTCAAACTTCAAACTATTACTTTTAGCAATTAATTACTCTAGAATTTAATTTAGGTTTAATTTAAATTTGATTTGTCATCATTTTTAGCTTTAAAGCTAAAGATTGTCATATTTTGACATGTGGTTACCACCTCAGATATAGCTAAGTACTCACATGGCCCAAATATGACTAATCTATCTAGTTGGATCAAAATTCAGATGTGTATCACCTTTTGATTGCCTCACGGATTCTGTAAATACATCTTTACATGATGACTCATCTTTTTATCACATCTTGGTGACCCTTAATTCATAGTGATCTCTCAAGTGGTGCCTTTTAATTCTAATACCTTGAATGGGGAATCCACACTTATGTTTGTTTGAAAGGTATCTCTTAGGAGATACCTTGAAGGGGACATACACTTTTGTGCATGTTTGAAAGGTATCTCATAAGAGATACCTTGAAGGTATTATAGGGGCCTTAAAAATATCACCTAGTAGTGCCTTTCATGTAAAAGAAAATTTCACTTGTTTCTTGAAGGAGAAATCCTCTCTTGTGCCTATTTGAAAGGTATCTCTTAGGAGATACCTTGAAGTGGAAATCCACTCTTGTGCATGTTTGAATAGTATTTCCTAGGAGACACCTTGAAGGTATTATAAGGGCTTTTAAAATATCATCTATTAGTACTTTCCATGTAAAGGAAAATTGCACTTATTCCTTGAAGGAAAAATCCACTATTCTCCCTATTTGAAATATATCTCCTAGGAAATATCTTAAAGGGGAAATCCATTCTTGTGCATTTTTGAAAGGTATATCCTATAAGATACATTGAATTTATTATAGGGGCATTTTAAATATCACCCAATAGTGTCTTCTATGTAAAAGAAATTCCACTTATTCCTTGAAGGAGAAATCAACTCTTGTGCCTATTTGAAAGGTATCGCCAAAGAGATACCTTGAAGGGGAAATACACTCTTGTGAATTTTTTAAAGGTATCCCTTAGGATATACCTTGAATTTATTATAAAGGCCTTCAAAATATCACCTAGTAGTGCCTTCCATGTAAAGGAAAATTCCACTTATTCCTTGAAGGAGAAATCGATGCTTATGCCTATTTGAAGTGTATCTCCTAGGAGATACTTTGAAGGTTAAATCCATTCCTTTTCATTTTTGAAAGGTGTCTCATAATATATACCTTGAAGGTATTATGAAGGCCTTCAAAACATCACCTAGTAGTGCCTTCTGTGTAAAGGAAAATTACACTTGTTCCTTGAAGGAGAAATCCACTCTTGTGCATGTTTGAAAGGTATCTCCTAAGAGATACCTTGAAGGGAAAATCCACTCTTGTGCATGTTTCAAAGGTATCTCCTAATAGATAAATTTAAGGTATTACAAAGGCCTTCAAAATATCACCTAATAGTGCCTTCCATGTAAAAGAGAATTCCACTTATTCCTTGAAGGAGAAATCCACTCTTGTGCCTATTTGAAATGTATCTCCTATAAGATACCTTGAAGGGTAAATCCACTCTTGTGAATTTTTTAAAGGTATTTCCTAGGATATACCTTGAAATTATTACAAGGGCCTTCAAAATATCACCCAGTAGTGCCTTCCATGTAAAAGAAAATTTCACTTGTTCCTTGAAGGGAAAATCCACTTTTATCCCTATTTAAAATGTATCTCCTAGGAGATCCCTTGAAGTGGAAATCCACTATTGTGCATATTTGAAATATATATCCTAAGATATGACTTGAAATTATTACAAAGGCTTTTAAAATATCACTTACTAGTTCCTTTCATGCAAAGGAAAATTCCACTTATTATTTGAAGGAAAAATCCACTCTTGTATCTGTTTGAAAGCTATATCTTAGGAGATAAATTGAAGGGTAAATCCAATCTTATACATTTTTAAAAGGTATCTCATAAGTGATACCTTGAAGGTATTAAAATATCACCCATTAGTGCCTTTTGTCTAAACAAAAATTCCACTTGTTCCTTAAAGGAGAAATCCACTCTTGTGCACATTTAAAAGGTATCTCTTGGGAGATACATTGAAAGGGGAAATACACTCTTATGCATGTTTTATAGGTATCTCCTAGGAGATACTTTGAAGGACTTACAGGGGCCTAAAAAATATCACCTAGTAGTGCCTTCCATGTAAATGAAAATTGCACTTATTCCTTGAAGGATAAATCCACTCTTATCCCTGTTTGAAATGTATCTCCTAGGAGATACCTTAAAGGGTAAATCCACTAGTGTGCATGTTTGAAAGGTATATTCTTCACTTTCTCCTCTCCAATAAGTATCATTGTCATAAGTGCACCTTTGGTTACCACATGCCCTCACCCTAGCCCTCCTAAGTTTTAAAAGCATTCCCTAGAAGATAGTTATTGACTCACCTCTCTCATCATTAATTTTAGAGTATAAATACCCATTGAAAGACAATTATTATGAGTTCACCTAGGGGAATTTGAGTATAAATACCCATCTCCTCATTTGTCCAAACAATTAGATGCATTGATATTTTGATAGCATTAATCAATTGTAGATAGCATAAAGAGCAAAGAGTTGATCCAAGAATTGTGAGAATTTCTGAGTAGGGATTGTTAATCCATTGCCTTCGGTAAGATAGAGACTAGTTTTGAAGAAGAATTGTTTATGGATAATTATACATCTTCATTGAAACTAGCATAATTATGGGCAAAACCCATTTGAGGGTGAAGATCAGTGTAGATGAAAAATCCTAAAGGTTTCATCCAATTATTACCTATAAGGGAATGTGTTGGTATAGTCTACTAATAAAAATTTAATCAGACTAATCAAAAGAATGTACAATGACAAGGAGTGGCAACTACATGTGAAGATGGCCTTATAGGTAGATCTCATCACCCCTAAATAGGTTCTAAGGACTTCCCCATATGAGCTTGTATACAAAAAATAAATAATTATGCTAGTATCATCAAAAATCTTTGCACAACTCTTGAAGGCTATTGAAATTGAATAAAATGTATCAATGGAGGTTTGAATTGCTAAATTGATCAAAATCCAAGAGGTGAGGGAATAGGTAAGTGAAGTGAAGCTCATCTAACAACAATAAGTTAAGTGATATTTTGATAGGAAGTCATTAAACCTAGGATTTAAACCTAGAGATTTAGTTCTCAAATATGATCAATGGGATGCAAAGCCAAGATAGCATGTGAAGTTTTATTCACTTTGGAAAGGACCATTTCACATCATCGATGAGAGGAAGAGGAATTATTATGAATTACAATATTAAGAGGTAAATGCACTAGAGATCCCCATCAATGGAATTAACTTGAATCATTTCAATTGACTTACCCATCTTCCCCCTTGTACATATTTAGTTAGTTTCACTTTCTATTATGTGTTTCCTTTTTCTCATTGTTGTTTTCCCTTGCTTTTTTTCCTTCCCTTTATTGTTTCCTTTTCAAATAAGTGTCATTGACAGAAGTGATTATTCTAGTCACCATGCATCCCCTCCCTAGTCCTCCCAAATCTTTGAAAAACATTCTCTAAAAGATGGTTATCTACTTACCTTACTTGCCATTAATGCTAAACACCCCATTTTTGCATGACTCCTCATAAAGATCACCACAAATCTCTCATGAGTGGCCCTTCAATCATGTGTGTCACCCTTATCATTTATGGGGGCACCTAATTTTATAAGTTCTCATCATGGGCGTACCTAGTGGCATAGATGTATCAATACACTCACCTCATCCAAACTAACCATTAGACACATTGAGAATGTCAAGAACATAAAGAAAATCAAGAAAATTATGAAGGGTTGAGTTTATAGTTGTAAGTAGTAAAGTAGAGAATCATTAATCTAGACCTTTAGCAGAAATAAATAGTGGTTTCAGAGCAAAATCCTTAGTAATTGAAGCTTTTACATCTTTTTCAAGAAGCATCCAACATCCCATCAGATAAAGAACCTATAGGTTGATTAGTGTGGGTGACCTTTCCCTCAAATATGCCATAATTAATCCAATGCTTTCATCCCTACTCTAACAAAATAAAAGGTTCCCAACACCAAAAAATCATCTAATGGGGACTGGAGGAACCAAATATTGGTCACTAACTTCATGGAAAATCTCTTCAACCCAAAGTTGGCCAAGAACCCAAAGAGTTTGAGAGAGGGGACTTACACCTGAATGCTCATAAAGTCTAGCATAAATAATTATGACTCATTCAGCTACAAGTTATGGGAATTCACCCTTGCACATTTCATGGTGTCTTATGTTCATCCCTACCTAGAGATCATCACCCTCTATGTATAAATATATGATGTCTAATCTATCACAATTAATGGTGACACCCAATTAAGGGTTAAAATTAGCAAAAGTAACATCAAGGAGATGATTTGGTTCCCCAGTGATTATAAGGCCAAGATCTATAATGTAGATAGCCTTCAAACTATTTGGGACTCCCATATCCAAGAAAAGGGAAACTTTCTTAGCTTTCTCCTCAAAAGCAAAATCATAAATATGCCTCCTATGCCCATTTCCTTTAATAGGTTTCCCATGCAACACCTGAGAGATACTTTATCCATGTTGTCATTCATCTTTAGAATAGACTTTGATAATAATATCAAAGACTTCCAATTGGGGGCACTCTTCTTCATAACCTCAGTGTAGAAGGGATAAGCTTTTAGGTTGGATTTTTTTGAAATCCATCATCACCTCCATTAGAAATGAGCTAGAAAAAATTTCAATAGTGGGTACCTACCGATACTCATCCTTCCTTATACATCTCATTATGTTCTAGCATCCCCAGTTCTTCTCCAAATACCTCAAGCTTAACTCCTCTAAAATAGGCATCTTCCCAAATGTGGTGAACCTAATCACTATATAGACCCATATCCTATCTATCACTAGGGACTACTATGATTTTTTAGAGCTTTTAATGGCTCCAATTCTTATCAACCTTATCATGAATCCCCTTACATTCAAAATGATCAAAGCACAACTGGTATGGCTCACTAAGATCAAGGTCCTAATCGATTGGTTTTGGGGAGCCCACTTCTCATTCCTTCAAGTACATAGTTTTTACGGATAACCCTTCCATCTCCTGCACATTCTGATAGACCAAAATCTAGCCTTAGATTATGCTCACCAATTTGATGCAGTATATTCCATCTATAGGTCAAGGAAAAAAAAGAAAGGCTTGTATGATGTCCCATTCGCAAGACGAGGAATTATAGTGTGTAAAAGGCACCAAGAATGCCTCTCATAGCCAAGTTGGTAGAGCTTAGACCAGACCTAATAAATGATAGATGTAACTATGATCCAACTAGATACATATCAAACTTAAAGACCACCAGTACCCCTAAGCATCAAACCCGACCTTACCTAGAGCATAGGAAGTTACCTATGGAAGAAATTCCCCAAAATTATATGGACTTGGCTCATATCTCATTGGAAACCATCAAACCATGGGAGTCTTTCTATGAGAAGGTCTAGGATTACAACCCAACCAAGAAATTTTCAAAGGTGATGAATAAGTATCTCACACAATTAGGATGGATTGAAGAGAAAAAGGTTGCCTTTACAAAATATAGATACAAGATTAACCAACCCTACATTAGGCTCGATGAGGAAGATAGAGATGGAACCTTTGATAAGCTTTGGGATGAGCATAATCAAGAGGAGGGCTTAGTAGAGGAAGAATCCTCCCCTAAAATAATGATAAGAGGAAAAGGAGAAGAAGAAAATGAAGAAGATACTCCTAGGTTTTTAGTAGGAGTCATGCCATTGTAGAAATAAGTTGAGGTATTAAAGGTTCAAAATATTTCTTCATGGTCATCTCCCCTATACTCACACTCAAAACCTCTATAATAATAATAGTCTCTCTCTAGGCACTTCATGACTAGTTCATCCTAGTATAAGTGGCCTAAGGTACCCAAATTTAACCCTCCACTTGAGCCTACATAGAAGAAAATCTACTTCTCAGGTCCCCACCTTTCCACCTCTACTACTCTAGTCACCTCCATAGTTCCATCCACCATTTGGCCTTAGGTTGTGGTAGTCTCTACTTCTTAGACAAGCACCACCTTGGCCTCTCTCTCATATTCTTCCACCCAATCCTCCACCATGATCTCATTATTTTCCTTTAGGGTCCTGATCACCTCCTACATGCCTTTCCTCACCCCACCACCTTCAACTTTGGTATCATCCTCCATAATGGTGCACTCACCATTCCCCCCACTCTATGGGATCTTGCCATTCTTCCCTTCTACCCTCACCCTACACCTAACTTCCTCTAGAGGAATGGTGCCTATTGATTCACAACATCAAGTAACTATTCCATTTGTGTTGCCACAAGGAATCCCCTTTATGGGGGAGAACATTCAATGGCTAGATCAGTATCAACAATAGGTGAATGCAATAAGAGTATCTTGAAAAGCATAAATGGAAAGAAAGAGAGGGAAGTAGGCCAAGGCATATGCTCAAACTCACATGTGGTCATTTTATGACCCTACATAGTAATCCCTTATGGTTACTCATTTAACCCCTAAGTAGTCAAGCCCCAAGGATAGATATAGTCAGGGGACTATGTTATTCAAGCTATCGACCTCAACCTCAGTCAAGCCAGGCTCACTGATAGGGAAAAATTGATGGGAAAGATAAAATTTTGTTACCACTGACTACCTCAATGTGACCTAACAGCTAGAAAAGACCAAGATAGAGCTTGTAATAGTGAAATCTATGATTGAACACCTTAATGTTGAGGCTAAGGCCAAAGATGCATAGATAAATAAAGCAAGGTCTGACCTATAAATCGACATCTATAATGAGAGACTCTAAATGGAATTTAACCTATGAGTGGCCACTAAAAATGAGCTACAAGAGAAGGAGACTGAACTAGCTTGAGTTTGTAAGGAGCTCTCTAATTTTTATTGATCATATCAATAATTACATTAAAAGGTACATCAATAATTCTTGATCAAGGACTAGGAAATTGAGAAGTTGATGAATGCCCTTGCCACCCATCTACAAGCCTTGAAAATCCTCTCTATGATGAAACAATTATACAAATCCTATTGGGAAAGGATCAAGGTCACAGTAATAAACCTGAAGATAACACCAAATTTCATTGTAAATGCATATAATTTGGCCTCTTAAGTGGGAACATATATTGATTAAGTGATCACCTTTATTTCCCCTAAGGTTCTAGAGTCAGAGAGCCTCATCCAAAAGCTCTATATTGCTTCTCATGAGATGATATAAGTAGCAGGGGTGATCGATCAGAGGTAGGTGGTGGCCAAGGTCAATAATTTTCTTGGATATAGAAAGGCAGCCAATAAGTGTAAGGCATTACTTAATACCTTAAAGCATGTGGTCTGAGATAGGTGTTGATGCATCAAGCAATTAGTCTAATTGTTAAGCATAAAATATACTAAGAGGGGGGGTGAATCAGTATATTATATATCTTTTTACTTAATCAAATTCCTTTTCTTTAACCACACATTCAAGATATGCAATAAAATTGAAACAATAATATGTACCACACAAAAGAGATAGAAAGAGAGAGAGAGAGAGAGAGAGAGAGAGAGACTAGATTTTTACGTGGAAACCCAAAGTGGTAAAAACCATAGAGAACAATCTCAAGTATACGAATGATCACCAACTCAAATTATAAATTTTGCAAGCACCAACTTATAGGATCACTAACCCCTTGTCCATGCACCAACACAGTAACTATTTTTTAGCACCAACCCACAAGAACACCAAACCTTCTTGTGTATAAAACATAACTATCTCTCAATGTTGCTTACTTAAAAAATGATATAACTCTACAATATCTCCTACTTTTATCTCTTTGAAAACAAATACAAACCATGCACTCTCTTTAATTTTACAAATGGCTTCTCAAGCCATTATTTATAGCTTTCCAAAAGATCTTTGGCATTCACCCTTTTTGACCCTTCAATCCTCATGGAGAATGGCACCAAACTTGCATGACCCTTCGTATCCTTGCATTTGTAAAGTCATATGGTGACCCTTCATAAGTAAAAGCATCATTTCCTCTTTTGTCTTTATCTCGGTGACTTTTCCTATTCCTCAAAGTGTCCCTTCATGGAAAAATGTGCCATATCTTATTTTATCTTCACATGGCGACTCTTGGAATTCCTCAAGATGACTCTTCATGAGAAAATGCATCCCATTCCTCTTTTGTCTTTACACTATGACTCTTTGAATTCTCCATGGGCCCTTTTTTTTGACTTATATGCAACCAAAAATATATTCATTAATATTAAATAAATATTAACACACATTAGCCAAGATATGAATATTAAAAATATCATTAAATACAATAGGGCATTTATCACCAATGTTAGACCTTTAACATCAATGACAATATTTCTAAAAATCTCCCCCTTTGTCATTGATGGCAACCTCAAATTGAAACTACCACATCCTAAAACCTGTACATACTACCATCTAAAAAACATACAATAACTCCCCTTACTATAGCAACCTATACTTATTCCCTGTACCTATTTTTGCACCTATACCTATACATGTTCTTCTCCCCCTTTGACATCAATGGCAAAGGGCCTATCTTGGAGCTAACGCTTAGCCCCCCCTCAACTGATGTTGATCCTCAATGGCAGGAAGTAAAATAAATTACTTCCAACTTCTCTCATAGATACTCAAATGTGTCTTTTGGTAGTGCCCTTGTAAAAATATTTTCAATCTACTTTGTAGTACTGATCTATTCCATCTTAACATGTTGATCTACAACCTACTCTCTCAAAAAGTGATATCTAATAAGAATATGTTTTGTTCTTGAATGCATGACTAGATTTTTTGAAATATTAATAGCACTTGTGTTGTCACAAAAAATAGAAATAGGTTCATCATATTTTACCTTGATATCTTCCAAAGTTTGCTTCATCCAAAGCACTTGAGTATAACACAATATCACTACAATATATTCTACTTCAATTGTAGAAAGTGATACTAAATTTTTCTTTTTGCATAGCCATGATACTAAGCTATCACCAAGGAAGAAAGCTCCTCCACTTGTACTCTTTCTATCATCCAATAAACCTACCCAATCTAAATCTATATAAGTAACCAAAGTAAAATCTCTACCTATGGGATACCATAATCTAATGTCCCCTTGATATATTTGAATATTCTATTCACCAACTAAACATGACTATCTTTTCGAGATGACTAATATCTTGAAACCATACCTACTGCATACATTATGTATGGCCTCGATGTTTTCAAATATAAAAGACTACCAATCACAGATCTATACAAACATTGATCTATAGCAGGTGAATCTTCATCTTTGCTCAACTTATTTCCTATACACATTGGTGTGCCAACTAGTGCAAAATCCTTAAAACCAAATTTCTTTAATATTTCCTTGGCATATTTACTTTGAGATATAAAACTTCCTTTATCTAACTAAAATATTTGCAATCGTAAGAAAAATAACAATTCTCTAATCATATACATCTCAAATTCTTTTTGAATATTATCAAAAAATTATTTTATCATCTTTTCAATATTTCCTCCAAAAATGATATCATCAACATATACCACAACAATCAATTGATTCTCACCTTCTATTTTAATGTAGAGATTACTATCAACAAATCCTCTCTTGAAACCTTGATCCTGCAAGTACTTATCAAGTCTTGCATACCAAGCTCTGGGAGCTTATTTCAATCCATATAATGGTCTCTTCAATCTGCATGCATGGCTACTAATATTTGAGAGAATAAATTCCTCAGGTTGCTCAATATAGACCTCTTCTTCTATATTCCCATTTAGGAAGGTATATTTGACATCCATCTGAAACACTTTGAAATTTTAAACACTGCATATATAAAAAACATTCTAAAAGCCTCTACCCTAGCTACTGATGCAAAAGTTTCTTCAAAATCTATTCCCTCAATCTAAGCATATCCTTTACACAATAATCTTGTTTTAGTCTTGGTCACTTCTCTATTTTCATTCAACTAATTTCTGTAAACCCATTTTGTTCATATCACATTGTGATCTTTTGGTCTAGGCATTAATTCTCAAGTATCATTATTTTATATCTGATTTAATTCTGCATCCATTACCTTAACCCAATGCTTATCATGTTTAGCTTCTAGAAAATTTCTAGGCTAAATTTTGGATAAAAAGAAAAATTAACTTGCTTAGATTCACTTACCATCATTCTTTTAGTGTGAACTCCTTCATTTATGTCCCTGATGATGTCGCTTTCATTATGATTTCTCTAAACATATTTGGATGGGGTTTTGGTGTTCTTTTCTCCTTTGTCTCATCTTCATCTGAATCTTTAAAATATTCCTCTTTAATGATTTCAAGAATATCTACTAGATCACTAATTCTTTGTGTTCGATCTTCTTCTATCCTGACAATTACACTTTCAAAATTTTCTTGGTTATTTTGGTATAACATTTATAAGCTTTACTTTTTCAAGAATAACTAGGAAATATACCTTCATCTACTTTGGATTCAAACTTACCAAGTTTTTCATCACTTTTATTTGTGAAGTATTTGCTACCGAAAACTCTGAAACAATCAAATGTTGCTAGTTTGTCTTTCCATAGCTCAAAAAGATTCTTTTCACTATTGACTCTTAATAATTCTCTATTTTTAATATGCACTGCTATAACAACTACCTCTCTCCAATATTTATCTGGTATCTTGGATTCATTAAGCATTATCCTCACCATCTCCTAAACTATTTTGTTTCTTCATTCAACTGCTCCATTTTATTGTGAAGTTTTGGCTGCTAAATAATGTCTCTTTATTCTATGGTCTTCAAAAAACTCAATAAACTAATCTAACATGAATTATCTTCCTCAATCTAATCTTAGACACTTAATTTTTAAACTAGTTTCATTTTTAACTAATGTTTTGAATGCTTTGAACTATCTGAAAGCTTCTAATTTTTTCTTTAAAAACATTACCCAAGTCATACATGAAAAATCATCAATAAGCAACATGAAATATTTCTCACCTTGAGTACTTTGAGTTATCATAGGTCCACATAGATTAGTGTGAACAAGCTCTAACATCTGAGTGCTTGAGTATTCTTTTATTTTAAACTACCTTCTGGCTTGATTCCCATGCTAACAAGGTTCGTAAAGCGTGTTAGATGGCTTTGTAATCTTTGAAATATTTTTGACTACTTGCTTCTTGCTAATGTTGATAAGATTGTCAAAATTTATGTGTCCCATTCTCCTATGTCATAGCTAACTTTATTCAATCTGATTCAAACAATATCTTTGACCTTTGATGTTTGATAACATATAAAAATTATTGCCTATTCTTTAAGTATCTACAACCAACACATCTGAATCTTTTTTTCTAATTTCAAAACCTTCTACATAAAAATTTAGTGTGTGCCCTTGATCACACATTTAACTTACACTCAAAATATTATGCTTAAGACCTTCTACATACAAAACATTTTCAATTTTAGTTATACCATTATCCAAACTTAGTGTACTTTTTTTGGCAATTCTGGCAGTAGTATTATCTCTGAATTTCATTGTGCCACTATTGATCTTCTTCAAGGTTATGAACTTACTTTTGTCTCCTTTCATGTGCCTCAAACATCCACTATCAATAAACCATGGCTTTTCTTCATTTATTGCATGTAAAGATGTTTGTACCAACATAGATTTTTTAGGTTGTTTCTTCTGCCATGAACCTATCTGAACTTTCTTCTTGATGAATGAAGCCTTGAAACTTTGGTCCTTCTTGACTGACTCGAACACACTTCTACAATACAAATCTATGTGTCTGAAGTTGTTGCACTTATAAAATATTATGTCATCTTCATTAAAACCTGATAGAGGAGTAAAAGAGTTGTGGCTTCTGCTTGACTCTACATGACTTTCCTTCTCCTTATTTCTGAAATTGTTAGCCCTTTTTTTGGACATTCTATTTTCTTATGACCATATCCATTATAATAAAAATAGTAACCATAAAAATAAGCCCTGTTTATGTATCTCTGATCTGATTACCTTTTGTAGCTCTATTCCCTCTAACCTTTTTTGTTTGAGATATCCTCTATATTCTTAATTTCTTCTCTTTTTATTTCCTCTTGTGTAAGAGCTTCAGCATAGCTTTTTCCTTTTTCCTTGTTTGTAAAAGTAGTGGCCTCCCCTTTCTCTTTTTCAAATATGATATCTGTCTTATCTAACATTGATCTTTGACTATCTAATATCTTATTCAACATATTAGTTCTATTTTCAAATTTTGAGTCATTGGTTACTCTATCATTGATTGATTTATTTATTTTCTCAAGATCTGCTTTTAAAGAAGCAATTTCAATAACATACCTTTCACATTATTTACGTACTTTTTGCAATTGTGCCATTAGATATTCTTCATTCTTCTTAGCTTTTTCAAAGTGTTCTTGTAGATATTCAATTATTTCCTTTGACTCTTTTTTATTTTTCTTGATTTGGAGCTTTAATCTTCGATTCTTCTTCTCAAGAGATTTTAACTCATCTAAGGCACAAATGAGTTCTCCTTCTAAATTCACTTAGGCTTCATCTTTTTCTTCTTCTTGATCATTTGTACTTTTACTTATGGAGGCATCTTCATGTATGGCCATGAATATAATCTATTCTTCTTCTAAATCACTAACTCCACTATCTTCGGCTGAGCTAGGATTTTTAAAATACAAACTCTTCTTCTTGAATCCCTTCTTGAATTTTCCTTTGAAATTATTCTTCTATGTAGACTTTCCTTATTCATTGTCACCATTACCCTTATCTGGACACTTAACTGTAAAATGTCCAATCTTTCTACAATTAAAACATTTAAAAGGTAATTTTTCTTTATATTTACTTGTGCCCTTTTTCAACTTGCAAATGAATAGAGCTCCGTTGTCATCTTTATCATCACTAGAATTGTTACTTGATTCTTGAATCTTATCCTTCTCCTTCGTTGATGTCTTGAAATTAGCTTCTCTCTTTGAGGGTTTCTCTTGTTCGGTCCACATGTCATATGTCATAAGAATACCATGTAGCTCATCCTTATTTAGCTTGGCTAAATTTTTCATCTCTTCAATTGTCAAAATTTTTGCATCAAATTTCAATGGTAGAGATCTCAAAACTTTTTGAACCACAATTGATCCTTTTAAATTTTGTCCAAGACCTTGAATCTGATTAACTATTTGATCAATCCATAAAAGATAACTTAATATATTTTCTTCCTCTTCCATCTTCAAACTCTCAAACTATCTTTTGAAAGTCTAAAGCTTAGTTTATTGAACCTTTCTATCACCTTTGTAAATATTTTCAAGTTTTACCCAAGTTTTATCAAAATATTTACATTACATAACTTTAACAAATTCTAATTCACATAAACCACATAAAATAGCATTTAAATCTTTAGCATTATTTTCTCTTGCTTTATTTTCTATTGAAGTAGTTACAAGTGTCTGTGGCTCTTCATAGTCCTCCACCACTGCTTGCCATATGTCAAATCCAAGGGCCATCAAATAAGTCTTCATCCTTATGCTCCAAAAAAAAAAATCCCATCAAACAAAGGTGTTTTATATGTAGAAAAACCTTCATGTGATCTAGCCTTCGTGCTTTCCTGATCTACCTTCAAGCTATAAAATTTTTTCCAAAAGAACCTACTCTAATACCAATTGTTAAAGATGAAATATACTAAGAAGGGGGGTGAATCAGTATATTATATATCTTTTTACTTAATCAAATTTATTTTATTTAACCACTTAACCACACATTCAAGATATGCAATAAAACTGAAACAATAATATGCACCACACAAGAGAGAGAGAGAGAGAGAGAGAGAGAGAGAGAGAAATTTTATGTGGAAACCCAAAGTGGGAAAAACAATGGAGAACAATCTCAAGTATATGAATGAGCACCAACTCAAATTATAAAGTTTGCAAGCACCAACTTGTAGGAGTACCAACCCTTTTTCATGCACCAACACAGCAACTATTTGTGAGCACCAACTCACAGGAGCACCAACCCCTCTTGTGTATAAAACACAACTATCTCTCAATGTTATGTACTCAATAAATGATATAACTCTACAATATCTCTTGCTTTTCTCTCTTTGAAAATAAATACAAACCATGTACTCTCTTGAATTTTACAAATGGCTTCTCAAGCCTTTATTTATAGCTTTCCAAAAGACCTTTGGCATTCACCCTTTTTGACCCTTCAATCTTCATGGAAAATGATGCCAAACTTGCATGACCCTTCATATCCTTGCATTTGAAAATTCATATGGTAACCCTTCATAATAAAAAGTGTCCTTTCCTCTTTTGTCTTTATCTTGGTGACTTTTCATATTCCTTAAAGTGTCCCTTCATGGAAAAATGAACCATACCCTTTTTTGTCTTCACATGGTGACTCTTGGAATTCTTCAAGATGACTGTTCATGAGAAAATGCATCCCATTCCTCTTTTGTATTTACCCCATGACTCTTTGACTCCTCCATGGGCCCTTTTTTTTGACTTATATGAAACCAAAAATATATTCATTTATATTAAATAAATATTAACACACATTAGCCAAGATATGAATATTAAAAACATCATTAAATACAATGGGGCCTTTGTCACCAATGTTAGACCTTTGAAATCAATGATAATATTTTCAACAATTATAGTAAAAGGTACATTAAGAATTCTTGATCAAGGACCAAGAAATTGAAAAGCTAATGAATGACCTTGCCACCCATCTATAGGCCCTTAAAATCCTCTCTATGGTGAAATAGTTATACAAATACTATTGGGAAAGGATCAAGGTCATAGTGATAAACCTGAAGATAACACTGAATTTCATTATAAATGCATAGAAGTTGGCCTCTTAGATGAGCACATTTATTGATTAGGTGATCACCTTTGTCTCCCCTAAGGTTCTAGGGTCAAAGAGCCTCATATAAAAGCTTTACAGTGCTTCTCATGAGATGATACAAGTAACATGGGTGATCGATCAGAGGTAGGCAGTGACCAAGGTCAACAAGTTTCTTGGCTATAGCAAGGCATCCAATAAGTGTAAGGCATTACTTAATACCTTAAAGCATGTGGTCTAAGATAGGTGGTGATGCATCAATTAGTCTAGTTGGGACTTCCCTCTCCTTTCTTGGAAGATAATAACATCCTCTTTGACGACCAAAACAAGGCACTACTTGAGAAAAATTAGAATGATCAGATCATCTTAATGGCTCTAGATCAAGCACTTGATGTCTTCAAGGTGGAGAAAATTATTCACCCACTCACCCAACTAGAGTTTAAAATATTGGTGGCATTTAAAGGATTGGTTAACATCTCCTTCAAGGAGATAATATATCTAGATAGATCATTTGAGGCTCTAAAAAAGGAGACCCAGTCGAAGGATGAAGAATGGGTGCCCTTATAGGGAGCCCTTAAAAAATTGTAGGTATTTGCACCTTCCTCTCATTTTTTCAATTTTTCTTTGACTGATCCAAGTACCATAGTTTTGGGTTCTTCCATCTGGAGGTAAATGCCCCTATGATTCACTAAGAACTATGGATCAAAAATCTATGTTTATCAATTTTAGAGTAGTTCATCTTTAGCTTCAGGCTCACTCGATAGTTAGCAATTCCTCGATGCCTTTTGGCAATTCCACTTTCAATCCCTTCCTTGTTCAGGGGCCTTTTTTAAATTTTTGCCTAAGTAACAGCCTTTGTTCACTTCTAACATGTGGTGCTCCCATGCTTAATCTCACCAAAGAAGTCCCTATCCCCTCTGAAGAAGCACTAGCTTGACTCGTGTCATCTTTGTGTTTGTCCAAGAGTGATGTCAATTTGTTAGAACTTAAAAGAGCACCATTGAATGAGAGTGTAGGTTCCTCTTTTTGAGTAAAACTTTTGAAATACTTTAAGCCTAGATTAAAGTGTAATCTAGCGATTATACGAGGGACCTAGGTCATTATATGTAGTATAGGTAGGATAGCTTCATAAGTATACACATGGAACCACCTCACTTATCCTAACTGTAGTGGTCATAATAGAACAATGTAGTTGTGCCATATCTAAGATCTGGAGGTTAACTGCACTTATGACCTAAAGACCCTTTTTTAGTTGTAACATCACCATCATGGGTGTGAGTGGTAAAATCTCCAGGTATCATTTCTCTAGGGTGTCACCTCAATTATATATTCTAGGTTCTTCCCTTTTAGAGGGGGTTGGTTATTATTTTTTGCTAGTTATCATATTTGGTATTCTTGCTTTTTCAGCGATTATAATAGATGAATGTGATTGGATGCTTTGTATGTGCCTTTCATGGCCTTATATATTCTATTCTCCATTTACAATGAAGAGGATGTGATGTTATATGTTATTTAGAGTTGAGAATTATCTCTGTCTATTATTTATTTTCTTATGATTCTATAGTTTGGGTTTTTACTTGCATAATAGACTATAGCTCATGCTTTATGCTCCTTCATGATCTATAATGCTTAAGGATCTAATCTATTTTATGCAATTATAGATTAATGTTTCAAATCTATCAACATATCACTTTATGTTAAATTTACTTTACATGTAATTTATTTTCCTTTCTTCAAACTTAAATGAAGATTCAACTTCTAAAATCTTAGAGGTTACTTTATAGACCACAATTCAGTCCCACACTTGTAAAGCTTCTGCCTTCCATGTAAAGGAAAATTACACTTGTTCCTTAAAGGAAAAATCCACTCTTGTACCTATTTGAAATGTATCTCCTAAAATATACCTTGAAGGGGGAATTCAATCTTGTGCACATTTGAAAGGTATCTCCTAAGAGATACATTAAAGGTATTACAGGGTCCTTTAAAATATCACCCAGTATTTTTTAAAACACAACTAGATATTAATAGGGGAGTGAATCAGTATATTAACTAAAACTAGTCCTTTAAGTAATTTTAATGTAGATTAAAAGATATATGTGGATCAAATCAAATATGCAGAGATTAGACAAACTCAAATACACATGACACTAGATTTATATGTTGAAAACCCAAAGGGAAAAACCATGATGTGAATTGTTGCTAGAATCTACTATTATAATCTAGCCTCATAGTTCAAAGCCTCACTGGCAAAGCTCACTAGTTACAATGTTTAAGGACACTAATCCTAAGGAGACACCAATCCCCTAATTTACAAGCACTAACTCTAAAAAATCACCCACTCCCTAATCTAAGCACCCACTCAGCTTATCTGATGGTACCAACCTATCAGACTTTTCTAAAGAGCTATAACTCCAATTTACAAATTAGATTTATACATAAATCCAAATCCATGTTCTTTGTTATAGGTATAATTTTCAATTGATAATTATCTACACATTATCTTTATGTCTTTCTTCCTCTTTGCTCCTCTCTCTATGTGTCTAGATATCTCTCTATTCAACACACTTCATCTCTCTCTCATTATACTCCTCTATGTCACTATATTTTTTGTTTGAAATAATTTGAATGGATCCAGTAGCTTTTCCTTTGTCCTATATATCATATACATAAGCAAATTATCTAGGGTTTACTTATTATTTATGTTCACACTTGACTACAAACACATTTTATCAATTTTGGACTTTAGTTCATTATGACTTGTACTATAAGTTCCCACATCTCGATTCCGTGCATCACACCATAATTGTAGATCTCTTTTCTATCTATAGAATCTATTATACTCAATTCTTGATGCAAAGGATTTTTAATATATATTTGATCAATTAGATCGATCAATATCATTATCTTTGTCAAGATATAGAGCTTATATGCAAGTTCCTATATGTTCTTCCAACAAACCATTGTCTGGACATGACTTTAAATGTCAACCGTTGATCTTTCCTTTGGCACCATGATCCAATGGTCTATATTTAATTGGATTAGATTTAAAATGCATCCATTTAATAAATCTATGATAGGCTCATATTATCCATTAGATATTTGCACACTTCCAACCTTTAGCTTGTCAACTTTAAAATGCATCTATTGATCTTCTCATCCAAGCTTCTTCATGTCATTATATCCTCAAAGAATGCATGATATTTACCTTAACCTAGTCTTAAAATTCAACACTTTGACCTCATCTCATTGCTTCTTATATCTTTGGATCACTTTCACTCCATAGATCTTATCAAACCTGATCAGTCTTTATCTTGTCACTGTGTTGATAAACATTGAGCACTTTATATCATTTAAGTCTATTTACTCCATTATATCTCCTTTTCATAATTGCACATGAACCATCAGATCTTTTGAAAAGCTTAAGCTATTGATACATTTGGCATCCTCATATTTCTTGTTGACCTTTTGACTTTAACTCATACCATAGATTAAATGTCCAAGCTCTATGATTGTGGCACTTGTCACTGACACATTAACTCAGAGGTCCTTTTGATAATTTGGCTTCATCACGCTCTATTGGATATCCAATGTTCAATTAAGTGTGAACTATTGATCTTCCAACTAGATCAAACTTTACCTTGTGCAGATTTGGCTAAGTATGGAGACCATTTTAATATGCCTAGAAGGCTATCTTTGCACCTTCATAAAAATTGCTTTGCTCAACTTCCTGGTCTAAAATTTGGACCATATAAATTAGTAATGAAAGTGAACAAACCCATATGCTCAATTCTTTTTAAAGCCTTCACACATGTGAGATATAGCACCATTAAACTACTCACTTATATTATTTTACCATAGAGCTTGATATACCTGAAACTTGCCTGGAAGGCCAACTTTGTTCTTGCATAACTCTTTTCACATTTATTAATATGACCTACAATTTATCACATATGATCCTCTTTACATAGGGGATTCCATCCATATATCCATTTACACCTAAATCCTTCATAGGTGCAAAATATGTAATCATAAAAATGTCTTTGAGCTATTTCTTGCAAACTACAAATTTCATTGTGTTAGAAAACACTGTCAAAATGCCTTGGAGCCCTAATTTTCTCAAGCATCTCTTTTGTTGTGTTATGTTGTGTGACCTAAAAATTAGCACATATAAACTAGGCATAAAAAAGAATAGACCCATGTGATCATTTTGTCCTAATACCTCTATGTGTGCAAATGTTGACCTCATCAATATGCTTATTTGGCTCTATTTATCCCTTTTTGCAAATTTGGCTAAGTATAGAAACTTAGTGATTTTTGTCTTAATATCCAACTTTACATCCCCATATATTCAACTAAATTTCATCTCATGGCTTCAAATCTAGTGAATAATAACTAAGGACTAATGTGATCACAACCATATAACCAACTCTCCCAAACTCATCCACACATGGTAATGGTGATGTAAGTAAAATTCCTTCTCATATTTTTTTGTCATATACCCAAAATGTCTAGATGATCAATGTGAAGAACTGAATGAGCTATATTCATATACACAAACATTTCAATCATCATTAACCTCTAATAGGATCATCATGATCACCATATTCATCCTTGAGCATTAATGGCATACTCATAATGTCCCTTTTGACATAAATGAAAATCATATTTCCAATGATCTCCACCTTTGCCATTGATGGCAAACTAAATGCTCTAATCTTCTACTATTCAGCTTTTTCTCTAGCATTACTTATATTAGCTTATGATAAGTATGAACTAATGTTGTTCAATCCAAACTTGTTCCCCCTTAGTAAATGGCTTATTTTCCTAATACTCAACTTGGACATTTTCTCTTCTTCTTTGACATTTGTACTTTTGCAGAGAATATTTTACTCTTTATCCTACAGAGAGCATTTGCACCTTTTTCTCCCCCCTAACATCAATGGCGGGACTCTAGCTAACTGTTTGTCCAAATATTTCTCCCCTTTATCAAATAAAGGAGTTTGTCCAAAAATCTACAAATTTTAACTCATTAGTAATATTTAGAAGTATACATACCTGAGTTGACTTTTCTCTCTTCTTCTAGGGATTAATAAAGCTTCCATGAGACTCCCCCTGGACTCATGCACTATCACTAGTGGTTTAGTGATGTGGTGTAGGATCCACTACTCCCAACTTCTATCTTAGATATTCAAATTTTTCCTTAGGAAGAGGTTTGGTGAATATGTCTACAATCTAGTCCTTAGTTGGCACATATTCCATTGTGACCTCTTGATTTACAACCCTTTATCTTAAGAAGTGATACTTTATTGATATGTGTTTGGTTATTAAATGCATCACTAGATTATTTGATAGATTTATTGCACTTGAATTATCACAAAAAATATAAATAGGTTATTTTTACTCAACCTTCATATCCTTGAGTGTTTTCTTCATCCACAAGACTTGAGTGTAGCATGCAACTATTGCTACATACTCTGCTTCTATTGTAGAAAAAGTAACTAACTCTTGATTTTTACTCAACCATGAAATAAGTTTATTTCCAAGGAAAAATGCACCACCACTAGTGCTTCTTCTATCATCCACACTTTCTGCCCAATCAGCATCTATATATGTTGTCAAAGTGAAATCTTCACTTATAGGATACCATAGGGCATAGTCAATTGTGCTCTTGATGTATCTAAAGATTATTTTCACTACATTGACATGTGACTTTTTAGGAGCATCCTAAAATCTAGCAACCATGCACACTACTTTCATGATGTATGATCTTGATGTATTTAGGTATAGCAAGATACATATCATTGATTTATACATAGTCTTATTTGCATCAAGTGACTCATCCTCTTTGCTCAACTTGCATCCAATTATCATAGGAGTAATAAATATTTTTATATATTTTATTCTAAATTTATTGATCATCTCCTTTACATACTTAGTTTGGGATATAAATATCCCTTCATCAGATTGTGCTATTTGTAGACCAAGGAAGAATGAAAGTTCTCCTAGCATAGACATCTTAAATTCATTTTACATTTGTGTAGAAAATTCTTTGCACATTTTATTATTCCTACCACCAAAGATGATGTCATTTACATAAACAACAACAATAAACATATGTTCACCTTATGATTTGAAGTATAGATTACTATCTATACATCCTTTGTTGAAACCTTGTTGTTACAGGTATTGGTCCAATCTTGAACACCATGCTCTAGGTGCCTATTTCAGACCATACAATGCTTTCTTTAGTCTACACACATAATATTCTTTATATAACAACTAAAAACCTTTTGTTTATTTAATATATATTTCCTCTTCTAGGTTCCTATTTAGGAAAGTAGATTTTACATTCATTTGATAGACTTTGAACTTCTTGTATATAGAGAATGCTAGAAACATTCTTATATCTTCCAATCTAGCAACTGAAGCAAATGTTTCCTCAAAGTATATGCCTTCTACTCATGCATATCCCTTGCATACCAATCTTAATCTATTTCTTATAATAGATTCATCCTCATTGATCTTATTTCTATAGACCCATTTTGTTCCTATCACATTCTTGTTTGAAGGTCTTGGAACTAATTACCAAGTTTTTTTCTTGTCTATTTGGCTCAATTCTTCTTCCATGGATTTTAGCCAATCCTCATCCTTGCTAGCTTCAACATATATCTTAGACTCAATTTTAAACATTAGATCAAAACTTATTGCTCCTTGTTCATTAAATCTCTTATCCTTATCTAAATTCTTTCATTCTTATTACCAATTATCTACTATTTAGGATTATCCTTTTGAACAAACCTTGGAGATGACTTTTCATTCTTTTCCTCAATCTCTTCACTCTCTGCTTCTTCTTCAAAATATATCTTCATTACTAATTTCCTTGTTAGGTTCAATATGTTGTATGCCTTCTTCAACCTTGACATTTATGCTCTCCACCATCTTGTGTAACCTCTTATTGTAACATACATAGGCTTTGCTTTGAGTGGAATAACTAAGAAATATTATTTTATCACATCTTGATTCAAAGCTTCTTAGTTTTCCCTCCTTTATTTTGGTGTAGCATTTACTTCCAAACACTATGAAGTACTTAACAGAGGCAGGCTTTTCATACCATAACTCATAGAGAGTTTTATCACTATTTACCATCAGTTAAACTCTATCCAAGATGTATATTGTTGTTTGGATTGCTTCTCTCCAATATCTATCAAGTAACTTGGTCTCTTTTAGCATTGTTTTGACCATTTCCTTGATTGTTTTATTCTTTCTCTTAACAACTCCATTTTGTTATGGAGTCCTTGCTACAAAGTAGTGCTTTCTGATCTCATGCCTCTCACAATACTCTATGAATTCATTTGAGGTGAATTATCCACCTTTATCAGATCTTAAGCATTTGATTTTTCTTCTAATCTCATTTTTAACCATGCCTTTAAATATCTTGAATTTCTCAAAGGCTTGAGATTTTTCCTTCAAAAAGGTTACCCATGTCATTCTTGAGTAGTCATATATAAATAACATGAAGTACCACTCTCATTTAGATCCTCTTATCTTGGTAGGACCACAAATATCAGTATGAACTGATTATAAAGGCTTTGTAGTTGTATACTTCTTTATTTTAAATTTGACCTTATCTATTTACCTAGTTGACATTCCTTGCAGGTATTATCTTCATGTTTGGTTATCTTGGACATGTGTCTTAGACACTTATTTGAGTTCACTTTGACTAGATTATCAAAGTTGACATGACCCATTATCCTATGCCACAACTAGTTGTCATCAACCTTTCTTATGAGGCAACTATTAGCATTTACTTCAACAAGACTATAGATGTTACTTTTAGTCATTTTCCCTTTTACAACTATTCTTCTAGATCTCTTTAACTTTCAGCCTTCTACATCAAATGTGACCTTGTATCCATTATCACACATTTGGCTGACACATAGCAGATTATGCTTTAATCCTTCAACATAAAGGACATCATGTGTATTTATTTTACCATCTATGTTTAAGGTTACCTTACCTTTGATCTTTATTGTTGTGTTGTCTCCCAAGCTAATAGATCCTTCCTTACATTTTCTTAATTGAATGAACTTGTTCTTGTCACTAGTCATATACTTTGAGTAGTCAGTGTCTATCACCCAAAAATTCTTTTCCTTGGCATGGAGTGCACTTTGAATAATAGTGGATTTATTTTTCTCTCTCCATGCATCCTTGGGTTTATTATTTAGCTTTTTTTCAGAAATTTGTGAACCTTTGCTCACACTAGTAGGCATATCTTTATTTACATTATGTACTTTTGATCTTACAAAGATAGTTATACAATGTTTAGCTATGTGACCAAAGTTATTGTAATTATAGCACATTAATTTTATATCTACCAAGGGTGTAAATGAATTTTTTCTTAGCAAATTGATTCTCCTTGTAGTTACAACTCTAAAATTACTAGCCTTATGACCAAAATGATTACATCTATAACAATAACCATAAAAAGATGAGGAATGCCTGGTCATAGCATTTCTTGGTACAACATGAGGAATTATTATAAATTGTGGCTTCTTCAATTTTTTCACCTTGGTGTATCCATCAGCATCAGCTACCTTTGTCTTTTTCTTTTCTTCAGGCTTCTTTTTAGGTTTTGATTTTTTCACAACATTTGTGTTTGAGTTTGTCTTTATGTCCTTACAAGATTTCTCATTTTTTACTCCTGATTCTCCTTTTATTTTGAAGTTTTCATAAATGTTAACAAATGTACTAGTTGAAGAACTTTTTCACTTCTCATAACCCAAACCTAATCTCTCTTTTGAGAGCTTTTGAGAGTTGATCGATTCATCAAAAATGTCTGATCCTCTTATCAACTTCAGAATTTTATTTAGTTGACCTTTGGATTTTTCAAGTTCTTTTCTCAAAGCCACTATTTCTACCTCAATTTCCACACATTCATCAGATTTAGATTGTAGTTCCATTTTGACTACATCTTCTATTCTTTTAACATCTTCAACTTGTGTCTTTAGGCTAATTACCATCTAATCAGATTTTTAAAGACTTTTGGATATTTTCTCAAAAAACAATTGTCCAAGATTATTTTGTTTTGAGTTTTTTTTTCTTAGTTTGCCAATCTCATCTAGAGCACATTCTAGATCCACTCCTCCTTCTTCTTCATATGAGTCTTCAACTTCATCTTGATCTAGATTTATAGAAGTTGATCCTACTATCATAAATAGAGATTAATTTCCCTTGGCCACAAAAGCACAATCATGATCATCATTTGAACTATCATTGTCTTCCATTGAGTCAATGTTTTTTTTGTGTGTACAGACCTTTCTTATTCTTAAAGAACTTCTTCTTAAGATAGTAGGATTTCACTTTTTTTCAACTCTCTACTTGATCAAAGTTATCCTTTTTATTATGAGGGTATTCAGAAGCAAAATGTCCTACTTTACCATAGTTAAATCATTTGAAGGATAACTTACCTCTATACTTCCAAGATCCTCTATGTAGTCTTCCAAAAAAGTTAGCTTCTTCTTAATCAATCTCCTTAGATTTAGATGTAGATGTTTCTTCCTTTACTTACTTGACCAATTTGAATGCAAATTTTGTCTTGAAGGTGACTATCTCTCTCATTCTCATTTCATAGGTTGTGAAGGTCCCATGTAACTCATCAATAGTGAATTTATCTAGATTTCTTACTTCTTCTATTGTAGAAATTTTAGAATCATATCTTGATGGCAAAGATCTTAAAACATTCTTGACAATGATTGACTCTTTTATTTCTTCTCCAAGGCATTTGATTGCATTTATTATTTCATCTACCATGAGGAGGTAGTCTATAATATTTTCATTTTTATTCATCTTAAGTCTCTCAAACTTTCCTTTGTAATTTTATAGCTTGGCCTATTTTACCTTGTCATCTCCTTCATTGATGCCCTTCAACTTTTTCCAAATGTCTTATGCATTTTGACAATGCATAACTTTGACAAACTCTGAGTTTGAAAATCCATAAAGAATAGCATTATTTTCCTTGGCTTTGCTCTTATATTCCTTCTTGGTTTCTTGATCATTAGGAGTTGTAGCAAGGGTTGTATATCTATTTATCACATACATCCATACACCAAACCCTAATGAGGACAAATATGTTTCCATTATTATGATCCAAAATGCATAGTTAGATCCATCAAAGAGATGTGCCTTGTTTGATGAAGATCCTTCTTGACTAGACATTGTGTTCACTATTCTAAGATCTACCTAAGATGATTAAGATTCTTTCAAGGAACCCTATGCTCTGATACTAATTGTTAGAACACAACTAGATACTAAGAGGGGGTGAATCAGTATATTAACTAAAACTAGTCTTTTAAGTACTTTTAATGCAAATTAAAAGATATATATGGATCAAATCAAATATGCAGAGATCACGCAAACTCAAATACACATGACACAAGATTTATACATGGAAAACCCAAAGGAAAAAACCTCGATGAGAATAACTACTAGAATCTATTATTTTAATCTAGCCACATGGTTTAAAGCCTCATTGCTAAACCTCACTAGTTACAATGTTTAAGGACACCAATCCTAAAGAGACACCAATCCCCTAATTTAAGAGCACCAAATCTAAGAAATCACACACTGCCTACTCTGAACACCCACTCAACCTATCTAATGGCACCAACCTATCAAACTTTTCTATGGATCTACAAATTCAATTTATAAATTAGATTCATATATAAATCTAGATATGTTTTCTTTATTATAGGTCTAATCTACAACTGATCATTCTTTACACATTTTTTTTGTGTCTTGCTTCCTCTCTGCTCCTCTCTCTATATGTCTAGATATCTCTCTATTCAACAAACTTCATCTCTCTTATTCTTCTCCTTCGTGTCACTATTTTTTTTGTTTGACATAATTTGAATGGATCCAATAGCTTTTCCTTTGTCCTAGATATCATATACATAAGCAAATGATCTAGGGTTTACTTCTTTGTGTTCACACTTAGACTACAAACACATCATATCAATTTTTGACTTTAGTTCATTATGACTTGGATTTTAAGTTCCCACATCTCGATTCCATGCATTATGTCATAATTATAGATATTGTTACTATCTATAAAATCTATTAGACTCAAGTTTTGATGCAAAAGCTCTTTAATGTAGATTTGATCAGTTGGATCGATCAAAATCATTGTCTATGTCAAGATATAGAGCTTATACATAAGTTCTTGCATGTTCCTCCAACTAACCATTTGTCTGACATGACTCTAAATGTCAAACATTGATCTTGCCTTTGGTGCCATGATCTGATGGTCTCTATTTAATTGGCTCAACTTAAAATGCATCCATTTGATCAATCTTTGATAGGCTCATGTGATCAATTAGATCTTTGTACACTTTTGAGCTTTAGCTTTATCAACATTAAAATGCATCCATTGATTTTTCTCATCCAAACTTCTGCATGCTATTGGATCTTCAAAGATGTACAATCTTTACCTTGACCTGGTCATTAAAATTTGATAGTTTGACTACATCTCACTACTTCTTATATCTTTGGATCATTTTTGATTCATTGATCTTCTCAAACCAACTCAATATTTAACTCATCACTATGTTGATAAATATCAATCACTTTATAGCATTTGAGTCCATTCACTCTAGTGGATCTCCTTTACATGATCACTTGTGAACCATCAAATATTTTGACAAGCTCAATCTTTATATCTATCTAACCCTTGAGGATATGACACTTGGAATAAGCATGTACCTTTTGTACATAGTTGTTAGTTCCTATTATTGAGACATTTATCATCCTTGCATTGCTTATTTACCTTTTGAATTTAACTTGCACCATAGATTAACTATCTAGGCTCTGTGATTGTGACATTTATCACTTGCACGTTAATTCAAAGGTCCTTTTGACAATTTGACTTCATTGCACTCCATTGGACCTCCAATGTTTGATTAAGCATGAACTGTTAATCTTATAACTAGCTCAAAATTTACCTTGTGCAAATTTGGCTTATTATGGAGACCATTTCAATATTCCTGGAAGGATATCTTTGTACCTTCATATTTTTGCTTCACTGAACCACCTGATCTAAAATTTGGACCATATAAACTAGGCATAAAAGTGGACAAACCCATATACTCAATTATTTATAAATCCTTCATGCATGTGAGATATAGTTCCATTAATCTACTCAGATTTTTCTACCACAAAGCTAGCTATGCTTGAAACTTGCCTAAAAGGCTAACTTTATTCTTATATAACTCTTGTTGTACTTAGTCGCATGACCTATAATTTACTGCATATGATCCTATTATTTAGGGGATTTCATACATATATATTTTTTTTCCTTGAAACCTTCATAGGTGCAAAATATGTCTTCAAAAAAATGCCTTTGAGATGTTTCTTGCAAATTACACTGTCAAAATTCCTTGGATCCCTACTTTGCTCAAGCATATCTCTTGTCATCCTACGTTACATGACCTAATATTTAACACATAAATTATGCACAAAAATTAATAAATCCATGTGATCATTTTATCCTAACACCTCTATATGTGTAAATTTTGACCACATCAATATGCTTACTTAGTTTTGTTTAGAACTTTTTGCAAATTTGGCTAAGTATAGAAACTTAGTGATTTTTATCTTTGTATCCAACTTTGCATCCCCATAACTTCAAATACACTTCATTTCATGGCTTTAAATATGGTGCATAATAACGAGGGACTAATGTGATCACAATCATATGACCAACTCCCTTAGACTCATCCACACATGGAAATGGTGATGTAGTAAAATGCCTTCTCATCTTTTCTATCATAGACCCAAAATGTTTAGATGATCAATGTGAAGAACAAGATGAATTTTATTCATGTACACAAGCATTTCAATCATCCTTGACCTCTGATAAGATCACCATATTCATCCTTGATCATTAATTACATTATCATAATGTTCCTTTTAACATCAAGGAAAATCATACTTCCAACAGTAGTGCCTTCCATGTAAAGGAAAATTGCACTTGTTTCTTGAAGGAAAAATTCACTCTTGTGCCTATTTGAAAAGTATCCCTTAAGAGATACCTTAAAGGGGAAATCCACTCATTTGCATGTTTTAAAGGTACCTCCTCTAAGATACCTTGAAGGTATTATAAGGGCCTTAAAAATATCACCCAATAGTGCTAAAATATGAGATTTCATTTGTTGACCACTTATTTATATAACTACCAGTAGTGTTTTCCATATAAACGAAAATTTCACTTATTCTTTAAAGGAAAAATCCAATCTTGTTCCTATTTGATAGGTATCTACTAGGAGATACTTTCAAGGAGAAATCTACTTTTATGCATTTTTAACCTTCAAAGTGTTATAAGATCCTTCAAAATATCACCTAATAGTGTCTTCCATGTAAATGAAAATTGCACTTGTTCCTTGAAGGTGAAATCCACTCTTATCCCTATTTAAAATGTATCTCTTAGGAGATATTTTGAAGGGGCAATCCAATCTTGTGTATTTTTTAAAGGTATCTCCTAGGAGATACATTGAAGGTATTACAGGGGCCTTCAAAATATAACACAATGGTGTCTTCTTTGTGAAATAAAATTCCACTTATTCCTTGAAGGAAAAATCCACAAAAATGGACTTTAAGCAACACAATAAATAATTCATAGCAACATTGGAAGGTTTAAAACCATGATCATCTGAAAACATATCCATTAATCCAAATGAGAGTCAAAAAAAATATACAAACAAAAAAAGACCCTAAGCATGTTCATTTCTAAATAAAATTCTATTAAACCTGCAATATAGAAACACAAGCAACAATTCATAGCAACATTAGAAGGGTTAAAACCATGATCATTTGAAAACATGTCCATTAATCCAAATGAGAGTCAGGAATAATGTATAACTAAAATAGGCATGTATGATCTCCAAATTAGAAAATGTCATTTGGTAGTGAGCGAGATTGGTTCCTATAGATAGTAAGAAATATTAAAATTAGGGATCGGGAACATATAAAATCTTAAACCAAGTGACATAGATTAATGTTTTCAACATGATAAATGGACCATGGCATAAAAAAATGTCTGATAAAATTAATGTCTCAAGGAAATTATCTCAAGCAAATTATTTTATAGGCCAAAGTGGTGATGACAAAAACCCTGAAGGGTCTTTGAAAAAAAGGATGAAAGGCACTTTCAAAAATCTTGAAGGGTACTTTCAAAACTCCCAAAGGTTACTTTTATAAGGTCTAAAGGGCACTTCTCATCAGGTAAAGGGCCTAAGATAAAAGTCTCAAAGGGTAAGTCTAGAGGGCAAAGGGCCATTTCAAAAATGTTTAAGGGTAATCATGAAGGGAAAAGAGCCACATTTATAAAAGGTCAAAAGAAAATTCTGTAGGGAATTTTTCCTTACCAAAACACCTAAAGGGTAAGTTGCACAAATCCTTAAGGATATGTGCCCTTGGGGTCATTATTTTGATAAAATTGTATTGGCAAGATTTATATGAGGAATTGTTTCAATCTTTTTGAGTTAGATAAAATATCCAATGATAAAAGTCTGAAGGGTCATTTTAAAATGGTAAAGTGACAAAAGGCCAAAGGGTCTTTCCAAAAAAATCATTAGGTTACTTTCAAAAAGCTTGAAGAGTACTCGTTAAATCTTATGAGGTCTATAATTTTGATGGTTTCACATTGAATCTTGAAATTAAGACACCTTTACCCCTCGATAAGATACAAAAGACCTTATACATAATAATCAATGTATTTTTAACTACCTTCTTTCATTGAAATACCTATTTACTCACTGAATCTTTTCTACACCACAATAATGATGGGTAAGCTCCACCTTAGGTATTTTACTATGAGACTTATTCAAGCACCTTGTAATACCTTAATGGGTGAGTTTAAATTATCTCATTGAGGGTAACATGAAGGTATCTTAATGGGTGACTTGAAATTATCTCCTTCAAAAAAATTTAGTATGAGAAGCTTCCAAAATAGGGGGAAGGGTAGAGTAGAGAAGAAAGTCCATATGGTCTCAATATTTACCTTTGAAGATGGATTCTCTATGGATAAGTGTTTTCATAACCAATGTTTGTTGTGATTAGGTATTGAAAAAACATAGACAAACACAGTCTAGTAGTCTCGAAAAGTTTGATATAGGAAAACTCAAAGATCTAGGCCAAAGGTTGCTCCTAGAAGATACCATGAAGAAGAAATCCACTCTTGTGCCTATTTAAAAGGTATCTCATTGAATCCCTTATAGACCTATATAACATTGGTCAAGTTCAACCATGAGGTATCTGTGGATCTTAATAAACATTTTGAATTTTTAGGTTAGTTAGTATTTTCATTGTCAACATGCTCGATGGAGTTCAACAAGTGGTGTATCAACCTCCTCTTTCTCGAGTTCCCCTTCTTCATTTTTTGGCTAAGTCTCAGTCACTTCAATTGATGACACATGTTGTCATGGCTCTCCTTTAGAAATAAAGGGTTTTTTATTTAAATTAAATGCATGCCATTGGCTAAGGGAAGTGGGTCCCATTTCTAATAATAATTCCAAAGGAAGTTTGAAGGGAGAAACGCATCACTACATTGCTTCTTCTAAGCATCATGGGAATCCTAGAGGTTTCTTCATAGATTGGAATTTCATCCCACATCTATAAAGCTTTTCATACAAAACTATTCACTAAATTCAAGATTTTTAGGCATTAATAGTATCCACTATGATATTTTTCCATGGATAACTTGAAGATATCTCCTAGGAGATACCTTTAAGATATTACAAACCTCAATACCACTGGAAAAGTTTAATCTTGATGTATCCAATAGGAGATTCCTTTAAGGGTCTTGTAATACCCTCATGAGTAACTTAAATGTATCTCCTAAGAGATACCTTGAAGCTATTAAAAGGACCATCAAGGTAAAGGAAAATTTTAGAGGTACAACAAGGTAATTATTTAGATTTAAAACTATTAATGTAATAGAAAAAATTGTTAAACTATAATGAAGTGGAAATAGCATGTGTACAAGAGGACCTAAAATGCATGTTCTCCCAAGTATTAGAAGGCCCTTTAAGTTATCAAGTTATCAAATAGTAGTGCTTTCAAGGTGAAGGAAAGTTCTACTAGGAGATACACTTAAGGTAAAGGAAAGTGATTTTGATGTGTCCACTAGGAGAATCCTTCAAGGGCCTTGAAGTACACTTTTAATAACATCATGTTTAACTTCAAGATATCTCCTATGAGATGTCTTGTAAGAAAAATTCACTCTTGTGTATGATTTAAAGGTATCTCCTAGGAGATACCTTTAAGGTACCTATTGATGGGCATTTTGACACATTAGAAACATACTTCCCCTCATCTTTCTCCTTTAAAATAAATTTTTGTGGATTCTTTTGCCCATAAAATTATATTCACTAGTGCACATAATTTATTTTCAGTTTGGTCATACCTTATTAGTTTAAATTCAAGTTAATGTATATATTACAATTATTTAATATGTATTTTGTATTGTAATTTAAAATTAACATTTGTTGATATATATTTAATCACTGCTCAAACACAAAAATAAATTCATTAGCCGATGTAATATGTAACTTACATTTTATAAAAGATCAATATTTAAATCATTTCAATTTCTTTGTAGAATGTCTTTAGGTGAAAAAGGAATTCCCACTTAAAAGGTAGAAGGCCTCACTCCAAAAGAATTTGATAGAGTACTATTTAAAATACCAAAACTAAAATTAAATATACATCAACATCTTCCATTTTATGGTGGTGATAAAATTCCTCTTGCTGATTAGTATTTTGAATTATTTAGTTTGTCAAACATGCATGCAGATATATACTTGTTTAGCACTACATCAGAAAAAGAATCTTCTCCAATTGGAATAATCTTTGCCTGTGATAAGGATGAAATTGAATAGATTAGTATTTTGAATTGTTTAGTTTGTCAAACATGCATGCAGATATATACTTGTTTAGCACTACATCAGAAAAAGAATCTTCTTCAATTGGAATAATCTTTGCCTGTGATAAAGAATTCTAACTATAAGTATGGAAAGGAGAAGAGGTAATTCTCTATCGAGCTACAACTAATTTTAATAAATTTACACCCAATAAAATGGAGTTGACAAAAATTAATTTTCTCTTTCTTTTGAAACATTTGGGCTTCATTTGAATAGCTATGACAACCTTCAAATATATAGGTTGATAGATAGATATAATTTAGTCATTATAATATAATATATATTAAAATAAAAATATGAACAAGAGGTAACAACTTCTTCTACTTGCCACCATGCAAACATGTATTTAAGATACTCTATAGTCATGATAGAAAAAATATTAAAAAAATAAGATAAGCAAGGGCAACATATTTAGATATAGATTTTTAAGAGGCCATACAAGTACTCACACCAATGGATAAAAATAAGATCTAACAAAAAGTTGGAACACTTTGGTTGACACGAACTTCTGATGAGACACATAATGAATTCTCTACATGGTATATTTCCTCTAAAAATTACACCTTGAACATTCCTATGGGGCTTTGTGAATTAGGAGATGCTAATATCAAAATTAAAAATTGAATAAAAGAGGGGTGAATGATATAATTCATTCATTTGTAAAATATTAGGTTCTAATGAAGGATGCTTTGTTAATTCCTTTTGATCCAAGCAACCCTAAATGTATTGTTGAATCGAAGGAAGTCTGAGAAGATATGATGGAGAAAAAATCATAATATTTAAAATTATAGATGGCCAACACACAATTACAACACAATAGATAATTCTTTTGATGGATGAATATAATTCACAATCATTAAGAAATAAATGTTTTGTTAGAAGGGCAAGATTTTTGAAAATTTGTACTCCATTCTGTATTGTGCACAAAATATGTAACCAATATAATGAAGCCAATAAAACAATTTATAAAGCTTCATTTATAGAAATATTTCAATATGCACATGACCTTATCAAACTAAGAGGTTGGAATATTATCGAAATAGGGAAGAAAAAGATGGAATAAATATGTGAACAAGATAGACACTTGTTCATATAAATAAATTGTTCAACACAACTGCAAGAGAGAAAATGTCTTCTTTTCATGAAATAGCTTGATTGAGATTATTTTGATAAGCTATTTGATTTGTTTTAATGTGATACTTTACTTGGTTTAGATAAAAAAGATTTAAATATGATTAATACAATAGCACTTTAAAATATTTAAGGTCTTTCAGACAAATAAAAAATAAAACTAAAAGATTTATTGAAAAAATGGTCTATTTCCTTCTTAAAAACCTCTGGGTACAACAAAATGGATAATTGATGTAAAGAGGTGAAGATGAAAAGTAGCATATTATCAAAAATAGTAGATTATTTAATTAACCATGATATGATACTATCACCGAACTAAACAATCACACCTATAGAGGTAATGGAGCATTATTAAAATTTTACAAAAAAGTTTGATGATTTGTGTCCTGAATGAAGGTATTTCAAAAAATAAAAATAGATGAGAAGTATTATCTCAAGATTCATTAAGCATATTAAAAATTTATCTACATAATGATGGAGGTCAGCTTCCCAAAATAGATACAGAAATATTTAGCTACCATGATAGGCCCCTATAGTTTTGGCCATCCATTTTAGAAGATTTTAATGAAACTTCATTCTTGGTTTGAATGTCGATTTGATCATTATTGATCTTTTAAATCTCACTAAAGTTTTAAAGGAAGAACATCTTCACCTATTTATTCATGCATTAACTAAAAAAAAAAATTGTCGAGGCCTTCAATATATTCATCATCCACAAACTAAAACATTATTCTACCATTCAGACCTCTCTCAAGAATCTACATATTGGTGATTTCTATTACATGCAAGATATGGGTTTCATACTATGGGGTCCAGATAGTTATGGATTCGATTGGACATATATTATAGGTATCAATTTTTGTCAAGATCCCTCTCATTTTTAGTGACAAGGTTTCAACCTCCATTCACAACAAAGTATATTAGAGGAAGGTTTTGACATTTACAAAGATGTACCAAAATTTCAAATGATTAGTTCACACAAAACAAGAAGACCATTTAAAAATAAATTAGATAGCATCTTCTAAGAGAAACTTTATCTCTACTTTCAATGATTTAGATACATGTGATGTGTGAGGGGTGTATACAGAGGATGGATTGGTGTGTGCTTGTACAAAATTACAAAAAAAATTACCTTACATTACAAAAACTAAAGAAAAAATAATTTTTAATGTTTAATTTCAAAATTATTTGACAAATTTAGAGCAACCAATACAAGGACAACTGCTTTGATCAGTACCAGGTGCATAACATTTTTTATTTATTGTATAATCATGCTTTATTTTTCAAATATAACATCTTAACAATATTTTGATGTGTATGCTTTATTTTTTAAACTTAACAGCTTAGTAATATTTTAGTGTATAGTATTAATGGCATGCATTCAAGTGAAGATACAATAATAATGGAAGATCATATCAATGAACATGACACATCACAAGTTAAATAAGGTAACATAAGATCATGCATATTTTTTCAATTATATATTTTTTAATTTATCAACCATTCATAATACTGATAGAATATTTCTTCGTCTATTTATGCCTTAATTAAAACAGTCCACAATGTAGGTCTAGAACTTTGTGTTTCCAACACAACCACCCATGACACATTTTTGTAAGTTGGTGCCTCCATGAAAACAACACAAGGTAAAACTCTACAACAAGACACATTTTTAAAATACAAATATCAAATCAATTGATGACAAAAAATTTTAATTACTACATTATATAATAAATTGTAGGGAATAAAGAACCAAAGTTTTAACGAAAGAGTGCACCCATACAAAATATAAAAATGCAAAAAAAAAAGGTGAAACCCCCTTTCAATAAATACATAATATATAATTTCATATAAGTCTAGAATATATTAATTATCTTTATTTATTTAAATACATTACAATTGAACTTTTCTTCATGGATAAGAGATTGTAGAAGACAATAAAATATAGACTTGCATCAGCTTGGGATTTGGAAGTGTGGGTTCATTTTAATGTTGTTTAAAATTGAATGTGGTTGTATTTACCCATTAAAATATTGTTTACCTATTTAATTTACCCATTAAAATGTTGTTTACATGTATAATTTACCTAGTTTAAAATAACACAATATGTGTTCTACTATGTCTTCAATACAACAAATTTTGATGCAGTGTATCCATGTGTTCTTTATTAATAAAAAAATAATAAAGTATATTGTGCTAGAAACAATTATATTATTATTGATTTTTAAAAAAATGAATTTGATGTGTCTTATTGGAAGTATATGAAGGAGGTTCAACTATTAAGGTGTATATTCATTTGAATTTAGTGATAGTGAACTATGACTTAGAAGAGTAAATCTTATTTTATTTATTTTGATGACATACATAAACATATAAATATGTATTGATATGCATAAGAACAGCCGATACTTTCATTACTATAAGAATATACATGTTAGTTGATCAATGTTAAATTCTTATCAACGTCTATGAGAAATGAATTATGACAAAATAGTACTATTTCAGAATATGATAAAGTCATGGTCAAGTTATAAGGATTCAATATGAACTTTTATATGCATATGTATGTTACAAAACTGGCAATAAATATGGTACATCTGTGTATAATAAGTATTATAGTTACAATGTGTCTGAGCATGTATTTATTTTTATATGTTTTTATATGAATCTTTATAAAATTTTAAAAAATGCAAAAAAAATGAATCAAATTAAATGCATTATGTTTTTATGTTACAATAAGAAATGCAAATCAAAATTGCATCAACAACCAGTCTAGTAACATATAAAATATTTTCTTAGAAAATTTTCTTGTTATTTTCTTATAATATAATATTGTTAATAAATGATTCATTTTTTTTAAACAAATTGTAGGCATTTCAAATGAGTAGCTAAAACTGACTTCTAAAAAACTATTGATTTTGGGGTTGGATGACTTAATATTATTTTTTGTGCACAAAACAAAGGATATGCAAATGCATGATATGGAAAAAAAAAGAAGATTATAAAATATAAAATATGTCGTACTACATTTGAGATCATTCCGTGGCACTGCAGTATTTTTCTCACATTGGCATTTGATCAATGATAGAGGACAACCATTTGAGGATACTCATTAAAGCCATGGATTACACAAGATCAAATTTCATGTTTGTTTGGGGGAAAAGATATTCTAAGTCCTTCAATATAAACATAAAAAAATTGGATGAAGTTATTTTTAAAGGGACCTTCAGAGATAATTTTTCAATTGTCGACACGTTGTTCATTGATTGTAATTCTCAAAATTATGTTACAAATCAAAAATTAAAAACAAGTTATGTTACATCAAGTAGATATGATAGAAATGAAAGTCAAAAATATGAAAAAATATTGAAGAATAAAAATGATGTCAATAATCATATTCTTAAGAGAAAGTAAAAAATCCATGTCAACAACTGTGAACCAATGTTTAGAAAGATGTAACTTCACCTAATTATTTCAAATTATTTATTTATTAAACTATAATTCTAGTAATAAACATTATCATCAATTTTATATAAATCAATTCTAAATAATTTTAGATATAGTTTAATTAATTTCAAAATAATCAATTCTAATTTAGAATTACTTTGATCTGATAATAAGTGCAATTTGATTTATAGTTAGAGATTCTTTGAAATTATTTAATTAGTATATTGACACTTGCTCATAAAGATCTTCTTAATGAACAACAAACAATTGTCAATATATTTTATTATGTAGATCAACTAGATTGATTAATATGTTTTCATCCATAATTTGGCCAATCAAATGACGCCATGTGTTCTAGCAATAGAAGCTATTTCAAAAGATCAATTATTGGTATAAGGTTCAGAAGGGTGCCACAAGTTTAAAACAGTCCAATCTGTTCAAAGTGATATGCTCCCAAATAGTTTTAAATAATTCAATTTATTTAGAATATAAAAAATATATTTATGGAGAAAATATTCTCCACTCTACTTTAGTGGGTATAATTTCAAATTATTTAAAATAGTCCAATTTAATCAAAATGATCTATGCATGGTTTGAAACCATTTAGTAATTTATTTAGAATAAAAAAGAAATTTTTGAAGAAATTTTTTTCACTCCATTTTATAGGTATAAGCCTAAATTATTAAAAATATCTCTATTTATTCAAAATAATCTATACCCAAATGCTTTAAAATAGTCCAATTTATTTCAAATATAACAAATTTATTTTTGGAGAAAATTCTCTTCACTCCACTTTAGTGGGTATAAGTCCATTTTATTTAAGATAACCCAATTTATTCAAAATAATCTATGCCTAAATGGTTTTAAACACTCCAATTTATTTAGAATATAGGAAATTTATTTTTTTAGAGAAATTTTTATCCACTCCACTTTAGTGGGTATAAGTCTAAATTATTTAAAATAATCTAATTCATTCAAAATGATCTATGTCCAAATGATTTGAAACAGTCCAATTTGTTTGAATCATAAGAAAATTATCTTTGGATAAAATTTTATCCACTCCACTTTAGTGGGTATAAGTCCAAATTATTCAAAATAGTCCTTAATAACAAAAAATGCATGTTCATAATAGGGTGTGACCAATATTTCCAAAAAATAATAACATAAAATAAAATACACGAAGGTGGCTCAGTACTATGTAATACATGTCATACATGTCAGAGTGACATTTTGATTGTTTTATCACCTGTGGATATACCTAAAATATCTCAACCTAATGTCAATCCTAGCTCATGACTTAGTACCTACATCCACCAAATAAAACATCAACAATATCTAAACACTATCAATATAATAATAACTCAACATGAATCATTAGACATGATAATCAGTTATAGTTGAGAAGGGAAAGAGTTAATCCTGATAACCATGAAAGGACTAGATTCAATATTGATGATCGTGAACCCAAGCATGCCCTGTGACATAACCAATAGATGCAATAGAAATTAATGTCAATCTACATCCAATAAAGTATGATTTAGCAATGACATATAGTAATGTAACTAACTAAAGTAGCATATACATAAAATAAGATAAAATAAATCAGATGTAGGTAGTATGCACAATAGAATATACTAAATTCAATATAGGTATCAACCATGACATAAGCTATTGCATTGGTTGTTCAAACTATTTACATCTGAACCATCTAAAAATAAAACCAACATCAACTGTCAATAGTCAAAGTGTTGTCACAACATGCTAAGTCCAAAATCTAGTGTCTATGAGGGCTACAAGGTCAATTCGTGACATGCTCCCCTCTTTAAAGAAGAGTCATCTTAGCAACCAAAAATAGTCAAGTACAAAATTATTTGAAGGAGTCCAAAAAAATCAAACATAACTGATACACAATCTCTCCATCTATTACAGAATGGTAATGTCTCAGTTACATCTTGTTGGTTGTCATATTGGTTATTATTAGGATAGTTACATTATCTAATGCATTAGGCCAATCAATGGCCTCTTTTCTGTCTTCTCGTGTCTCTCATGATACTAAAAGGGGAAAATATCACTTATACAACACTATCATAGTAAAAAATTGTTAGGGTGTGGAGCTAAATGCTTCACCTTACTGCAAACATGGAGGTTTCTGAGCATGATAGTCACCGGTGTCGGCAGGCCACAACCAACGTCGATCAGGGATTAGTGTACAAGAAACTGACCTCGATAGCATTGGCTGACATCGGTCAGCTCCAGTCAGACAGGGACTGACGTCGGTCACCTATGGCAGTTCTAGAACTACTGTTGACGAACAGTCAGTTAAGTGAACAGGTAGTTTGCATGATGAAGACCAGTTCGAGTCTTGAGCCGCAAGTCTAATCATTGTATGCATGAGGTCTATATAATAGACTCATGGGCTGTATTGTTAAGTGTAGAACCCAAGTGTAGAACTTGGAGAGTTTTTCCCATGGTAGAACTCAAGTATAGAACTTGGAGAGTTCTTCCCATGGTAGAATCAAGTAGGATTCTTTATGTATGTAAGATCAGGTTTGATATGCAGGGTGTTGCAGGATCATGGTGGAGATCTACATGTGATAAGTAAGATCAGGTTGGTCTACAGGGGTGTGTGTATGCGAGGGTCAAAAAGAGATCGGTGGGGAAGCAAGATCCAAGGTGACAGCAATACATCAAGGAGCAAGATCATGGTGAGATCTACTTGGAGTACAGGTTCGTACTCGATTGTACTGGACGTACAATGAGGTGAACAACAGCTTGTGTTAGTTGTGTGTTGTGACCTATTGAGAGAAGATTACTCAGGTGGGAAGATTACTGGGAGCCCTTGAGGAGGAAGCCTCACAGAGGTGGAAGAAGAGTGTGATCTCTTTATTTTAATTTTCTTTGTAATGAGTTGAATACAATTGTGTGTTGCCTCTCATATTCTGTGTTATTTTTGAATTCTAGTTATTTGTTCTTCTGATTATTTTCGCATGTTAAGTTGCTTATACAATGGTAATCATAACAACACATCAGTTGTTAATTTTCACTGATATCAGTTGTCAGGGAATCCAAGAACAACACACCTGTTCTGATCCCACTTGTTAGGATCTTACTCCTCAGAAAGAGCACAATATGATTACCAAATACAAGCAATTAAACCTGCAAAAATATCCAGAAGTACAAGTAACTAGAATTCACAAATAGCACAGAATATGAGAGACAATATACAATCTTGTATTAATACTTGTACAGAAAAGAATACAATAAAGAGACGCCACACTCTTCCACCTTACAGAGGCTTGCCACACCTCAAGTTTATAGTAATTCTTCTTCACTCTCCTACCAAAAATGGTCTCAACACACAACTCACACACAGAATTGGTGTTCACCTCTCCAACCAGTTAGTAATAACCCTGCCAGTACACCAAGCACTCTAAAGTACTTCAAGTAGATCTCCCATGAACCTGCAACCTGTAATTCAATAGACCATACTTACACATGTAGATCTCCTATGAGCTTGCAACAACCTGCAACTCAATGATCTTACAATGGAAGGATCTTCCTTGCCTTCCTCTTCAGCTCATCATTACAATACATGCCAATGGGTCTATAAATAGATCCCAGACTTAAACAATAACTTAGACTCTTAGCTTACTAATAATAGACACCCAGCTCAAGACTCGAAATAGCCTTTACATGCAAACATTCAGTTCAACTAATTAATTGTTCGTGCAATAAATAGTTCTAGAACACACAGGCAATTGACATCGGTCCCTGTCTAACTGGTGCTGACCGACGTCGGTTGACTTCCTACTGACACCGCTTGCCTTTTGCATTCATCTTGACCGACGTCGGTCATACTGTCGACGCTGGTACTTCTAGAACTTCAGCAACCTTCTCTTCATCTGCATAGTTGAAGCTTTTAGCTCCACAACCTAACAAAAATTCCATCAAATATTACAACTTGGTTGGAACTTTTCCACTCTCATGCTTTAAAAAGACCATCTAAAACATCAAAATTTACTAAAACTAGCTATGATAGGTTCATTGAACCCATAAATGCCTACATCAATTAGCAAAAAATCATGGTAAAATATATTAATCTTAATGTAACACCATTGTTACAACCATCCAGTCATTTATAAAGGTGGTCATAAGGCATCACGAACACACTCTACCGTAAACACCATAGTTAACACTCACTTTAATAAGCATTCCAACAAGGGTACTAATAACACCCTCAAGTAAGGATGTATAACTAAGGAACCACAAGACAAAAAGCAATGTTTAAACCAAATTCATAATCTAAATATACAACTTGACTCAATCAAATTCAATTATATCAACACACATAAACCTATAATATAAGGTCAATAATCATAAAAACATCCAATCTCATCAGATTGCACCCATAATCTAAATTAAAAGTGGAAATATTCCACTAAGACATTATGCCAAGTGCATAATCTTTAAAGCATTCATCACAGAATATCATATCACACTGGTAGTAATTCATATTATTGTGGTTACTCCACTACAACATCAACCATTCAAAAGTTAGTGTAGCATCCCACACCAGCCACACTGAACTAAGGAGAAGTCATACCAAGCATTATATGCAACCTGAATGTTTATAGAATGTTCTCCATCACACATGTGAGCTCACACAATAGTTACAAAGATTACAATCCTACCATCTCACTACACTTACCTCATGACAGACTATAAAAATAATAAAATCTACCTAATCAAGACTTAGTGATACTCTATCAAAGCACAAAATCAGCATACATTCCAGTAATGCTTCTGAATAAAATATAAATATTCATGCTAGAATATTTACAATAGGTATAATAATAACAATACCTAACAAGAGCATGGTTGTACCTATAGGTCAACACATGCATGTCTTTCAGTAAGTACCACCTTACCAAATTATATAAATATCAAAGTTTATAGGATCAATTAGTGATTCACAAGGGCAAAATAGTAAAACTTCACAATGGTTGATTTTATCACAACCTCCAAGAGGAAGATAAAGGAATGATAAATCCATAAAGTGATCATTATTTACTAAGATTTCATGGCCAATTCATGGCACACGTGTTATCCAATCTAAATAAATTAGGTGGCTATTTGTGCAAAAGAAAAAAAATAGAGAATGTGAGATTACATTACCTAGTCAAAATCATTATGGATGTAGTGTTTCTCTACCCTCAATCTCATACTTGCACCAATACTCAATGATAAAGTAGATAATGTGAGATTACACAACATAATACAACATTATACCTTGGAAAATTTAATCAAATAAAAATTAGCTTCATAGGGAAAACACATCACACAAGTGGTGTACGACCACATTACCACAGACCATATACGTTAATAACATGAATCACATTTACTCAATACATGTACACAAAATATTCATGCAACAATATTAAAACATAAATCAAATAAGATTCACATGATTGATTTCTAAGGGGGAGGATCACTTTACACAAGTAATTTGTCATCATTATACACATATTCAACAATTAACAACATACAACCATGTATGCAAAATTCTCATGCAACAAGGTTGGTATCAAAACAAGTACATAGATGTCCACAAGGTCAGTCATATGTACAAGTATAATAGGGACATAAATTTACATGATTTATTAAGATCAATGAAATTAATAACTATGAAACACATAACAGTTTTACATACATGAAAGAATCACATGAATGAGACCACACATATGTGACTCAGGTGTTCAAATTACTATGCCAAGGTACTTTCACATCACGATAATCAATACACATGATGGTGAAGTAAAAGGGTTCATGGCTCCCATCAGGTCACCCAATGTCTAAATGTCATCCCAATGACATAAAATGTATATCATTTAATACACATAATCAGTCTAGAAGATCTCAAATCATGATCACCTTCCTTTTAGGAATTTTGTGTTCCAACAAAACCTAAAATCTATTTCCATGAGTTTTCAGACATTTATCAACAATGTTCATACATCATGGATAGATGGCTCATGCTAACTGATAAAAATAAGAGATCTCCAAAACTCTCTAACTTGCCAAAGTAAGTCAGCCACACTCATCCATTAGAACCTTCAAGCTCAAGCCGCACCCCTAGACCTCCCAGAACATTATACCTAGGCATCATTGGATAGCTTGCCCATGCAAACTACCAATGGCCACTAAGGTATTATCTCATAATTGTAATAATAAGCTTACATCACTGTTCTTCTAGTTGACTTAATCCAACAAGTCAAAGGTTAAATAGTAATTCTCACTTAGATGCAAAAATCATTTTTAAAAAAGGGCAGACTTAACCAAGGCATGGGGTGAATGCTAAACACTACCATGCAAATTACAATTTCCAAAAACATTAAGCTCAACTAAACTTCACAATAAACATCCTCATGGATGTAGGGAATATCTATATCATGATAGACATCCCTTGAGTATCAAAACATATCCAGGGTTTCAATTAAGCCTCCTCATGGATGCACAACTCAACCAAAATTAGATAAACATCCCTATAGATATAACATATCCATGGCCAGCATGACATCCTCGTGGAAATTAATTATCCATGATCAAATAACCATCATTGATATAAACAGATCTAAACAACATCATAATTTCAAAACAAGAATTTAAATGTTCTTGCACACTTATCTATTTTTCATCCCTTTGGAGTTACGAAGCCACATGCTCCTCTATCTAACTCAAAGAGACTGAATACATAAATAATATTAGCTCTTAATACAACTCAAGATGCTCCTACAAAGTGGAGATCCTAATCCCTACTAACTTACCTAGTAAATATGGGAGCCTTACCTTATGTAGCTCTCTAAGTTTAAGCTCAACCCTTGGTCTTCTACAGGTTAGGATGTTCTAAGTATCTACTGATGACTCACCCATACAAGTCAACAATAGATACCTAATCACTAATCTTCCATTGACCTACCCATACAAGTCAATATTTGACTAATGACATTTGCTCTAATACAACTAATTAGGGAAGGGTTAACCCAACCAAAGCTATGAGTAAGCATCACAAGATCACATGTAAAAATTCATCAATTTTTGTACACACACACATAAATATTCCATAATATAGAAACTTTACAACACTTTAGACTTACATAAAAAATCGCTAATCAACTCTTCCAAGAGGTTAAGTGACTTTATAGGGGTCACCACATGATCTTCTCAAGAATATAAGACATATAGTATCATATACCAGACATATAAATCCAACCATGGTTTAGTATGCATGCTAAAATACCAGGCTCTAATTCGGTCTTATCAAGACAACATAAACATACAGGTGTCATTCATCCATCATAAGGCATACACATACATGTTGAAAACATAGGCCTCAACTAGGATATGTACACCTATACTCAATGTATTTATAGCCACTTAAAATGCATTATGCAAACACAATCCCGTGAAAGCATATGCATAACCACATTAAAACTCAACTAGATTTTCAAGGACATGTCAAAATCAGTGTAATGTATCCAAACTCATCCCAAACCTCTAATACATAGGCTTTGATACTAGATGAAATAACCTATAAAAATGTGAATTTATCTATCAAAGTGCATGATAGAACAATAAAAGGTCTTATGACATAAAGTTGTTATAGTGTAATATATCTCAGCCACTCTATAGTAAAAACTAGCAACCCATAATCAGCATCCCAAAACTAACAACCCAATGGTTACTACTAGAAATAATTAGAATGGGATTAAGCACATCTAGGATCATCTAGCTAGCGAAATGTTTTATAAGAAAGTAAGATATGCTAGAAGTGCAATACATAAGCACAAAGTTCTAAATAATAGAAATATAAGGGTCTAACTCACTAACTTGATAAGGAAAGTTTTACATCATGAGATCAGGAAGTGGAGACCCCAACTCCAGTACCATAGCAAACACAACATAAATTAAAGAATCAAAACCTTTAATTGGTAAAGGCCACACACACGGGATGTAACTCTATGAAGAAAGAATTGTTCTTAAATAAGCTAGATGAGATATGGAATGTTCAATTCAAGGTGGATAACATCACACGCATGAGCATCCTAAAGAATAAGCATGCAATCAGCCTTGGGAGATAAATACTTCTCATGTTATAGGACCATTTATCATGCTATAGGATCACCATTCTATAGCCAACCAAAGGGGTCACATACTTAATGTTTACTAGTAATCCTTTTATTAACATATCATGTTATTCTAGAATTATATGCATTCATGTCATCCAATTAGCATGCACATAACCATACAATATTTCATTACTTATATGGTCTCGGATATTAACTTATGTGTTTAATAAGGAAGATTATGATTTAGCATCTCATTGACAAGGTGGACTATTTAATCACATATCCAAGTGTAATTCATTAAGGTTTTTGAAGCTTATTAAATTCTTAATCCAAATTCCAGAATTATTGATTGCTATAATGAACACATACAAGGTATACTAGGAATCCAATGATAAGGATAAACTTAGTCTTTAAGCTCACACATATCTACTATAACTAATGAATATCAATACTCATATAATCATAAATGATAATTTTAGCCAACTCTAAAAATCAAGAGTTGTATTACAAACATCTAAATTACTTGCCTCTTATAAATTGTGTCCTATATCCAAATCACTATAATACCATAAATGGTATAATCCATAATGAGAGTTCCTATACGAAGATCAATAATCCAACTTGTTTCATTGCTTAAGCAATAGAAGTAATCTCACTTAAATGATAATACTACTAATGAACATTTGTTACTATATTATAGGTATGAGAGAATATTTCTTTAAAAATATCAAGAGTCTATTGCATGATTATTTATAACCTCATATTTTTAACCAATATTATAAACCTGTTAAGGCTATGAGTTCAATAACAATTTTACAATAAAGGAATGCCTTATATCATCACTTTATTGACATAAATCAAGCACAACTTTTTATTTTAGCTAAGATTATAAACATGCAATCATAACTCATAAAATGTCATAATAGATTAAAATCAAGAAGTATGCCTTTAATCATACATCAAATTGTATACTTATCTATGGTTATATATTAAAACCCAAATCTATCAAGTTATTAGTCATATTTTAAAATAATAACATCTCACATTAGAATTTAGCTAACCTCATAAAAATGTCATAAACAAGAGATAGGTCCATGTGTTAAATAGGCAATCCATGTCGTGGGAAATGTCATCGGGTAATTTTCATCACAAAATCTATAAAAGACTATACACAACTCTCACAATGAAGTTAAAGCCTCTAAATATTTCTGTCACTTCATAAGGCAACACCATCATGATTTCATTTAAATTCAAGGTTAAAGGTTCTATAGTTTCAACTATGCTATTAATAACAATTTTATAATTTCATATCTACTTATATTCCATAAGTAGGTCATTGAAATATGTGTATACAACAATTTAACATAAAGCACTATAATTACACTATCACTAATATGGTAAATAGAACCTAAAATAAATGCACACCAAAGAACTAAATGTAGATGGTTATATGTATAAGAATCAAACAACTATCCTAAAGATGCCTTCAATGTCCACATCAAAATCAATAGTGTCCTTTGCATAACATAATCAATATTACAAAATTGTATAAGACAATAAGAAGGAATCATAACATAAACAATTATCTAATCTTGATCCATCACGTCAATATCATATGCTAATAGGCATGAACAAGAATAAGATGTCATATACCATCTAGGTGCAATAATGAAGAGAAATAAACATTATGAGGAGGATGCCCCTCCAAACCAACCTCATGAGCCCAACCATCAGTGACCCTTACCACCCCAACCATCAACTTGGTGAAGGGTTTTAGCAATCAAATACTCAGGTGAGGTAAGAGGTACACATATAATACTGAGCCACCAATATAGACTTACAAAAATCATCAACAAAAATCAAATACAAACAGGAGACGTAAGCTATAACACTTAGCCAAACTACGATTTGAGTAATGCCCAAGGCATACACTAGGTTTTTATAATAGATGATTCACATCAAAATTTAGGATCTAATATACCCAATCCATGAAACCGGTCAACACATGACTTCTAAGCATACACTAAATTTTTTCTTAATGATGATTAATGATTTAAACAATCATCAAGGTATGAAAATTGATTAAAAGTTTGAGAATCGATAAAATAAGGTCCATGGGATCATCATGAGATCTCATGACCTCATATGATCCCTAAATTATAAAATTTAGGTTAAAATGAATTCCATGTGAACACATCTTTTAAAGACATTAAATTGTGGGTCAACCATGATCGAAAGATAATAAGTCTTATCAAGTCTTCGTCCATGATCTAGCACATCATAAGTTTAATATTTATAATTAGATTAACACCCTCATGACTAAAATCTATTAACTGATTCAAACAAATCATTGAACAATAGAAAAATCTATTTTTATGATAATAATAGTAAACTCAATCAATTTTTAGATTTGATTTAAAAATTGAACTCGTTAATAGGTAATAACATAAAACACACTACCCAAACACTTCATTAGCCAAAGAATTCCACCAAAGGAGAATGACAGAGCAATCACATACATCCACACAGCCAAATAACCCAACAACAAGTTTATGTTTTATTGGGTTATTGCATACACACAAATTAATTATATACACACCCCAATAAGTAATCGGTATTTACCAGGTTAGGATACATAACCTAAAACAATGTGCATGATAGAACAATAATCAATCGATCCATCTCTTACAAGTTCATATGAAAAATGAAATTATGGAATTCCATGGATTTTAATTAATAGTCAATAATCATATCATGTTGGTAACCAATTTAAAGTCAGAATCGGCATACCCAGTTGGGATGAAGAGAAGAGGTAAGTTTATGCCAAGCCAGTATGATTAAAAATTTAGATCGAGGATACATCTTTCCTAGTAGTGGAAGATGCTCTTCAATTTGGCCTTCAACATTCCTCATTTCAATGTTGAGCAGACTAAAACCAATGCCCTATCTCTATTTATTCTACCTCATATGCCTTTTTCATTCTCCTCCCAGCATCCTCCTTTCCTCTATATTTCTTCGCCTATGCACTCCTCTACGTATTCTACCCTTCCAATAAAATAAAAACATCAATAAACATAACAAATAAATAATATATAATCCCTTCTTACGCCATACACCATCCCTTTTCTACTAGGGTCGAGCCCCTATGCCCCCCCCTTCTCCATCCCCTGCCTCTCCTTTTCTATCTTTTTGCCCCCACTCCCTCTAACCTCCCTACACCCTGTCAGAGTCCCATTTCTCCTTATGCCTCCTCAATCTACCTAGGCCATATGTTGTGATCCTATCCTTTCCCAACTCGTGACTCCTACCATCTTCATCCTTCTAACCTAATATTTGATCTTTTCTCTTGTCATGCCCATACCCCTATCTCCCTCATTTCTCCTCCTTCTAGTCCATGTTGCCTTGGTGTTCTCTTCAAGCCAACCATGAAAAAAAATAATATAATAATATATATTAAAATAAAATAATAATAAGGGGGATTAAGAAAATAGAATATACAAAAATATATCTTCCATGACTTCTTTATTAGTGCATCGCCCAAGTCAAAAAAATGTTATTATATATATATATATAGTATGACAATAAATATATAAATATATGTGAGAATATTCACCTCACTCCCATTCAAGCCACATAGAAATATATTGTATGATAATAAATATATAAATATATGTGATAATATTCACCTCACTCCCATTCAAGCCACATAGAAATATATATATATATATATATATATATATATATATATATATATATATATATATATCGTAAAATGAAATAATAGAATAATGAAAACTATAATCATAAAATTGATAAATAAATAATAATTATCAAAAATATAAATAGGTAATAAATAATAATAAAATAAAATCTATAGATAAATATTGATAATAAAATCTTTAAAATAATTAATCAATAAAATTACAAATTGATCAAGATAATAGAAATAACAATAAAATCATAAAATAATAACAATTAAAAGAATCGACAAAACCTAATGAAACAATAAGAATAATCATCAATTCATTAAAGCTAACAATAATTAATAAGATTATTAAAATAATATAGATCATCAAAATCATAATATTGACCCAAAATTATAAATGAGTTGAGAATAAAATAATTGACAACTCCCAAGTTGAACAAAGCTCACAAAAATCAATCATTTATGAAAGAGTTAAGATGTTTTAAAAAGGCCAAGAGACCCACATGGGTCTTGATGAACCCAAACCAATCTGTCTAAAATAAAACTATTCAAACAGCTCATAAATAAGTGTCTACAACACCTAACAAGGATGACCAAACATGAAGGTATCACCCCCAACACACAAGGGATAGGCAATAGGATCAATGGTGTCAAAACCTAATAACTCAATGGGGAATAATAACAAAACATACATATTCACAGTAAGGCATGACTAATACACCAAAAATCAATAACACAAAAGAATATACACAAAGGTGGCTCAATACTATGTAATACATGTTATACCTATCAGAGTGACATTCTAATTGTTCCATCACCCATGGATATGCTTGAGATGTCCAAACCTAACACCAAGCCTAGCTCATGATCTGGTATCTACATCCACTAAATAAAACATCAGTAGTATCTAAATGATGTCAATAATAATAATAATAACTCAGCATGAATCATTAGACATGAAATGATAAATCAAGTATAATCAACTGTAGTTGAGAAGGGCAAGTGTTAGTCCTGATAACATGAAGGGATCATAGTCAATACTAATGACCGTGACCCCAAACATGCCCTGTGACATAACCAATAGCTACAAGAGAAATAAATGACAATTTATATTTAGTAAAACATGATATATCAATGACATATAGTAATGTAAATAATTGAAGTAGCATATACATAAAATAGGATAAAATGAATTTGATGTAGGCAATATGAACAATAGGATATACTAAATCTAATTTAGGTATCAACCACAATATAAGTTATTGCATTAGCTATCTAAGTTATCTATGTCCCAACCATCTAAAATCAAAACTAACATCAACCATCAAAAGTCAAAGTGTTTTCACAAAATGCTAAGTAAGCCAAAATCTAGTGTTTATGAGGGCCACAAGGTCAGTTCGTGACAAATGGGTGGAATATCTATAGAGTTAAACATTTATGTTAAATCACTAAAGTGGAATATCGAATAAGGTTGTCGACACACTAAGTAGAAAAATGTTAATATTGAATGAGATGAGGATTGAAACATTAGGTGTTTATTCAATGAAGGAGTTTTATGAGGAGGACAAAGATTTTAGTGATACATGGAGATTTTACGTCAATCCAATAATTATGGATTGGACACTATGGTTAGATTATATAATACAAAATGGGATGTTTTTCAATGATGTGCAATTGTGTATACCCCAAAGATCGATTCACCAAAACTTGATTAAAGAAAATCATAATGGAGGTTTGGTTGGACATTTTAAGTGTGATAAGATGCTCACACTACTAGCAGAAGGTTATTATTGGTTGAATATGGGCACGGATGTACGCACGTATGTGCAAAGGTGTAGGATTTACCAAATCGTGAAAGGAAGAATCCAAAATATAGGTTTATACCAACCTTTAATCATGTTATAGAGACCATCAAAAGACATCAATATGGATTTTATGCTCAGATTGTGAGGGGAAATGATTCCATATTTAATATAGTAGACCATTTCTCCAAGATGGCACATTTTATTGCATGTAAAAAGACTAGTGATATGATAAATGTCACAAATTTATTCTTCAGAGAGGTGGTGAGGTTGCACGAACTACCATGCAACATAGTGTCAGATAGGGACACCAATTTTATAGGCCATTTATGGAAAAAATTATGGAATAAACTACCAAAAAGATTGAATTATATTTATGGATACATTTAGATATTGATGGACAGATGAAAGTCATTAACATGAGCCTTGGAAACTTTTTGAGGTGCCTAGTAGGAGACAAACCGATATGGTGGGACATGTTGTTCGCACAGGTTAAGGTCACATATAATAGTTTTGTTAATCAAATCATGAGAAGAATACATTTTTAGGTTATTTATGGAGTTATTCCAATAAGAGTCACTGAGCTAATAAAATAGATAAGGCACATGAAAGGAGTCTAAAATCAAAGGACAACATTGAATATATGTGAAGCTTGCATGAAGAAGTGAAATGAAGGCTAGAGTAGAGTAGCCAAGAATACAATCAATGTACAAATGAGAAATTCAAGAATGAATTTGAAGTAGGTGACTTATTGTTAGCACATATGTGTAAAGAAAGGTTTCCACGAGGAACCTATAATAATTTGAAGTTGAAAACAATACGGCCATGCACAGTATTGTGTAAATCCTTAATGAATGCATACAAGATTGAGTTGTTGAAGGTTATGGATATATCGCATGTATTTCATATATCATATTTTTATTATTTCCATGTGGTGCAAGAGGAGGGTCAATAAGAATAAGTGAAAGTGCAAGTCCTTGCTTGGAGAACACAGATACCTCAAATAGAAATAAATGAAATAGAGGCAATCTTAGAATCAAAGGTTGTGAAAAGAATGTGTGGGAAGGAGCAAAAGGAGTACCTAGTCAAATAAAAGAATCAGACAATATAATATGCTTCATGGTTGAACCTTGTTGATATTGGTTGTTATGGCTATGATATCTCAAATGTCAACTTGTGAGTTGGGGATCACTTTTCAAGTACCTGAGGTGTTTGATGTAAGAGCATTCAAGTGCAGACATCATCTTGCATCATTTTGAGGATTGAGCATTGTTTTCATAATAATTTGAGCGTGCCTAGTCAATATCAATGGCATAAAATTCTAGGATCAAATTTGAGCACAAGTTCTAGGACACTAGCACACAAGAATTAAGAGAAGGGTCACATGCAGGACTCAGTGTACATGTGTACAAAAGAGTTTTTAAGACATAAAGCATGCAGGGAGAACCAAACCACTAAAATGAAAATTTGTTTAACTAGGAGGCCAAATGATCTTGACCTCATATTTTGAATTAAACCTATAGGTGTGAATTGTAATAAATGTAACAAAAACATAACTGGGATCTTGGGTGCAAATAAAATTTAAGTCTTAAAGCCTCCAACTTAATTAATGTGGAAAATGGGTCGATTAGTAGGAGGATCTTTGAGACCTTTCAAATAGGTCTATAAATGGAAGGATCAGGATAATCCTTAGGAGCTTCTTTAAGAGGATAAGGAGACTATGCCAAAACTTGCATTGAACTATAAGAGGGAAGGAGAATTAAGAAGAGATAAGACTAGGCCTAATGAGGAATATAGGAAGAGCGTGAGTGCCTTGTATAAGAACAACGAGTTGTAAGGGCATAAGCTAATAAGTTGAATATATTCATCTTATAATCAAGATAAGTTTTGGCTCTTGCATTTTTAAGATCATGTATTTTGTTTTGAATCAATAAATAAAGATATGATTAAGTTTTTGTATTGCAAGTTTTGTGTGTGAGTGGGAGTGTGAGAGACTTTTACGTTGCAAAGGTTGACTTCCTCTCATTGGGAATTTGATCTATGACTACATCATTCATTATATAAAACTTGATGAAATGAGTGATCTTGTGGACAATGTTGGGATACAGTGTTGCCATCTAGAATAGCATAAAGTGAATATCCTTAGGAAACCTAGCTATTAATATTTAATTAAACATATTTATATCATAACCTTGTTATTCTATGAAAAATATATTATAAAAAATGGATGATTGACTTGCTAGTAAGGCCATTCTTAGATGTAAGTTTGTGGGCCTATTGCTTCCAACTAATGAGATTGGATATAATATTATTCCCCACTTAGCATGATTGATCATATCCCTTCTTGATTTTTTTAGGTTATTAGTCTTACCTTGTTAAAAGCTTAGTCTTCTTGACTATACCTTGGGTGATAGGTAATTGGGTTATGGATCTCACCTTGGTAAGTTCTTATTGATCCATCTTAGTGGTCAAGGAATTTTAGGTTTCTTTGTGGTAATCCTAGTATTATTTACCTCAATCTCCAATGACTAGTAACCTAAAGGTTGGATTTGATACTTATTGCTATGTATGATTCCAATTGTATAAAATTGAAATGAAGTTATAGTGATTATTTTTGCCTACATTTAATTTTTAAATAATTATAACTTTTTTTAAGGATCTAATGGAATAGTAATTCAATTTTCTCCTGATTGGTGTTTTTTTCCAAATATTAGCCTATGAAATTGTGCCCTTGTCAAGGATTCATCAAGATATTATATAAATGTTTATGGGTCCATTCTTGAAATTATCCTTAAAGGTGGTTATAGATAAGCACCTAGATGATACATCTTTCACAAATTTGGATCAAAACCAAACAATCCCAATCCAAAACTTTTAAGATTAATGCACCAACAAACCTTGGGCAAAAAACATGTCAAAAAAATGAATTTATTGTGTATACAAAACTAACTTTATATTAGATCATCACATGTTTTTTTATGTACAAATTATGCTAGATATAAGAGGATATAAAGTTTAAGATAAGGGATGATATAAAAAATGGGAATATATTTTCTATAGTGATGCATCCATGACATGGATATGATATAAAATACTATTACTTTATATGGAAATACTATCTTCAAGGTCTTGTAACATGACTTGTTATATAGATGATTTGAAATATGAGGGGTAGGAAAAAAGTGTAAGACATATTAGGAGAAATTATGTCAAGGTATCGTATGGTATGAATTGTTATGTTCATTATGTAGACTCTACCTCAAGTTTTTAGTTATTTATTTATGTTTACATGTTCTTACAATAAGGGTAGAAACAAATAACCTATTTAAATATAAAAGAGTTTTATTGTCAATTCCAAGTATGTTAGGGTTTCAAATCAAACCCTCAAGGCCAAAATAAAATCTATTTTAAACCTAAAGGAAAACTAAGAACAAAAATAAATAGATTCACAACCTACATCTAAAAATAGTTGAAGACCAGAATTTAAAAACATATAGTGACATATAAAAGAGAGTCCAAAACCAAATAATCAAAACTACACTATCCCCAAATAATAAAAACTACACTATCCCCAAGTAATACCGTAAGAACACTATAATTTGATTTAGTATCATCCACTAGTGTGTTTGTGAGGATGCAATGCATGTGCAATGACTAAATAATTTATATATCTCATTATATTGGCATGTTTGGTTGAAACCTAGCCTAACCACTTGCTTCATAAAGTGGACATAAACAAAATGTGTATCTAGAGATTCCTACAGCAACTAGGCAATATTACCACTAATTTCATATATGAAATATCTTATGTATACGTGTGACATTCCTTTTAAAGTCACTTCCCTCCCAACTAGCTTAATTATAATGATTGTATATTACATTCATTTTTATAGTCATCTTGATATAACTATAAGGTTATGTTTTGATTCTTTCTTAATATAAAGTGCTCATAAATTTGTAAAGCCAATTGTTTAGGGTCTATAATATAATTTTCCATGAATTTTTCTATTTGGTAGTTGATTTTAAAAGTATGAAAAAAATTTATAAAATGTTTAACTTGTTTCTTTGATTTGATGAAAAACTCAATTTGAAGCAAAAAAAAATTGATCATATGATATGCACAATCGAAAAAAATTGAAGAAGAATTCAAGAGAGTTTGTCCCAACTATGATTTAATTCATAGCCTCATAAAATCTAATATAATTCATTGTTCGATATTATATACCTTGGGCATCTTATTTGTGATTTTATGATCCATCCAAACAAAAAAGAAATCACACTACTCAATCGGAGCTCTGTACAATTCCTCCCATAATTCCTTCCCCAAATTCTCTTTTGAATCACCTTTTTGTATATTTTTACATAGGGAAGGGTAGACAATTTCAATTGAAAACAAAAGTTCTAGGAGTGACTGAAAAAGAACCCATTTTGTAAATATAACAATCCAATTTTGGAAACCAAGAGGCTCCTATGCCTAGTTCTACCTAAGGGAATTGGGAAGATTTTATTTTATTAAATGTTTCAAAAATTGTCTTTATTGTGTTCTTTACAATGCTCTGCCATATTGCAATGGAATTTGAAATAGTTCCTTGGAAATTACATCGCTTCCCCTCTTTCAATATATGCCACAAGATGAAACTCAAACCAATTTATCACATCAAATTTATAATTGGAATATTATATGCAACTTGATGCCACTCGAACCAATCATCTGTAAAATTATAATCACCTGAAATACTTCAATTAGTGGTGATGCTCCAACATTTCCACAAGCACTTCAAATAAGAATAATGAAAAATAGGTGAACAATTTCCTCTTCATGGGAACTATAGAGATAGCATTTAAATGGGCCAAAAACTCATCTTCGCATTAAACTTTTGAAGTCAGTTAAAGGTTCCAAGAAATTTTCCAAAGGAAAATTAAAATATGAGGACAAAGAATAGAGTTTTGAAATGACTCAAATAAATTTGCTACAATGTTAACACAATTTTATGCCATTTAAATTATTTCAATAATCTTGTTGACTCGCCAAATAGATGACATAAAGTGTAATCAATATGGAGATACCACCATAAAATGCATTATTTTCCTCAAGGTTTGAGAGGGGAAGTTCCCTCCTATGATGTAGTTATTTTGGGGTTTTGCGTAATTTTAATTTAAAAGCACGAAATGAATAAAATATCAAATACAAAAGAATAGCGAGAAAACCATAATGGACTAAACATTGAAGGCCACTTGGATTACTCAAAGACATGAAGAAAATAATTTGAAGTTTCTCCTCCCACATGAAAATAATAATGATGAATAGCATATGTGATGGGAATAAAATAGGTCACCATAGAGCTCAAAGTCTTATCCCAATTCTTAAAATATGCATAACACAATTTAATATTAAAAGATATGAAATATATGCAATGTAGAACAAATTCATCATACACAAGTAGAAATGGATGAGAATTAAATAATCAAAGACACGGGTCAATTGAGACAACATATAAGTTACTATGGAAAAACCTCAAAGAGGTAAAAAAAACCCACCAATGATGATTATTTCATAATTAGATAAACTTCTCCATACCCAATACAATCTTCAACTTCTCACTCCTTAAACAAGATTTACAAAATCCTTAGAATGAAAATGAGAAATGTTTCATATTACTTAAGTTGTATTCCAATAGGGGTAAAAGCCTATTTATATTAAAAAACCAAAGGATGTGACCACTAAAAATAAAGAGTCCATCCATCCTGATAGAAACCAATTAATAAATATTTGGTAAATATTAAATAACTATAATATGATTATTTATTTATTTGATGCTTATACCTAGAGTTAATAAATAATATATTATTTAATAATTACAAAGGCTTAGGGATATATAGGTTCACTTAAGATTAATTGTTCTAACACTCCCCCTTAATGATTATTGGGGATAAATGTCATAGTCACCTTGTGTGTGTGTGTGTGTGTGTGTGTGTGTGTGTGTGAAGGATTTAAAAACTTTTATCATGCCAAACATCACCTTTTGAAACAAAAAAATTATAATCTATAAACTACTCGAAAGTAAGTTTAAGTTAGCATGATCGTAAGATATCTCACGGTTTCTCTAAAATAATCATCTAAGCATATTTGGAGCCTTTTATAACATAAAGAGCTCCATTAAAAAGTATATTTTTCTTTATTGGGTAAAAAATTAAAACTTCCACATAAAGTTTACAATTACATAACTTACATATGAAGTTTATAATGTCTTACAATTGAGAAGAAGCATAGAGAAGAAGAAACATACGGTCATTAGAAAGTGGTATTATCATGCACACTTTCCTTCAATGAAAAATATGAGAGGCTTAACATTACACAAAATTGATAAAATTTGGTAGCACCAAATGATTTTATGAAGTTATTTATTACTTATTCATCTATAGGATACAATTATAGATTAATATCACCATTGAGAACTTTCTCTTGGATGAAAAGCATATAAACTTCAACGTGTTTAGTTTTTTGGTGTTGCATTGAATTTTTTGCTAGAGATATACAAATTTGATTATCATAATGAAATATAATACTCTGAGAAACATTTAAATAAAAATCTTCCAATAGCCTTTATAGCCACATGGATTTTTTATCAACTTCCATAACATTTGTGTGCTCTACTTTTGTAGAAGAGAGAGAGAGAGAGAGAGAGAGAGAGAGAGAGAGAGAATAGGTTGCTTCTTATTTCTCCAAGTGATAACACATAAACTAAACTTAAAGACATTTAAAAGTAGATTTATAATCTAAAGTATTATCAACATATTTAGCAACATAATAACCATATAAATTAATATTATCAATAGCGGAATAAAATAATCTATAGTTTACAGTTCTTTTGATATACCTAAGTATTATTTGTGATAATTTTCAATGATTCAAACAAAGATTTTGAATAAATCTAGAATCAACATTAACAGCATATAAAATATCTGACTTAATAATGGTTAGATAAATCAAACTTTTAATAATTTGTTTATATAAAGTAGAGCTAGATTTTTTATATGAGGTTTAGATCAAGTTTAATACCAACTTCAATCAGAGTAGAAATATATTTATCTTAAAATATAGTCATTCTTAAAAAATGATGTAGAATGTCTAAATCAATCATTTCAAATATTTAACTTAATTTATCTTTGTATTTATGAATTAAACTAGTTAGATTATCAATCATCAACAAATCATCAACATATAATATAATTAGAATCAAATGACTATTTTCAAATTTAACAAAGAGATCACTATCTAAACAACAATTAAAAAAATTAAATTTTTTGAAAAAAAAAAACAATTTTAAAATATTAAGCTCAAAGAGCTTATTTTAAACCATACAAATAAAAATTAACTTACATACATAATGTTCTCTATTAATGTCATTGAAAGATTTAAGTTGAGTCATGTAGATTTTTTCTTCTAAATCATCATTTAAAAATGCATTATTAGCGTCCATTCGATGGATAATCTGACCATTTTGGGTTGCAAGAGTAATAAGAAGTTTAGCAGTACTCATTTTTCTACAGAAGCAAAGGTTTCAACATAATTAATTCTAAATTTTTAATTAAATTTGAGAGAAACTAATCTAGTTTTAAATTTATCAATTTTACGTATTGAAATATATTTTATCTTATAAAGCCACTTACAATTGACAATATATCTTTTAGGTGGAGAAGGGACAAGAATCCAAGTCTGATTCTTAATTAAAGCATTCTATTCAGCTTGTATAGCAACATTACGACTATCATCTTTAGTGGCTTTCTCAAATGATCAAGGTTCACATTCATACATAGTCATTAATGCATAATAAAAATATTGACTTATAGTTAATTTATTAAGGTTATCAATATTAGAAGATTAAATTAAGGATTCTATCCATTTAAGTCAATTATATTGAACATAAAATTTAAGGAGTTTCTTAGACTCTAAATTATCTAAAGTTGGATCAACTTCTTCAAGGACATCTATTTTATCACAAAGAAAAATATGAGATTCAGGTTTATCAATAGAACATTAAGGAGGATCCATAAAGGGCTCATAAAAAGATTTTTTTGATAATAAGATCATTCTTATTCTCAATGATCTAATATTTATAAAGGTCATACACTCTTAAACATTTTGTATTCCTCCATAATCTATGAAAATACAAGAATAGAAAGTGGAATCGAGCTTCTTACTTTTGACTTTAAGAATAAAGATAAAATTAGAACTACCAAAGATCTTGAGATGAATCACACTAAGTTTTTTTTAATCCACATTTCTAAAGGGATAGAAAAATGCAAATATTTAGTAAGAACTCTATTTAGAATATGTATAGCATTATTCATGACTTCAGCACATAAGAACATAGAAACATTTACAAACTGCAACATTATTCTAGACATTTTTATGATGTTTTTTTTTTAATAATACCATTTTGCTGAAGGGAATAAGAAATTGTCGATTATCTTTAAATACCATAAATAATGTAAAAAAAAAAAAACTCTTTACTAACATATTTATCACCATGATCAATTTTTAATCTCTTAATAAAAAAATTAGATGCATTTTCAATAAAAGCTTTAAATTGTTTAATCCTATAAAAAATATTAGATTTTTTTAAATAAAATAAGACCATATCATTATAGTATAATCATCAATAAAGTTAACAATATATAAACTCAACACAACTTTAAAAAGTCCTACAACATCACTATGAATTAATTTTAAAAGATGAAAGGAATTCGCATCATGATTTTTATGAAAGAAGTTAGTATGTTGCTTACCACGTAAACAACCCTTACAAGTTTTATGATGAGAAAGGATACAAAAAATATTGACAACAAAATTATTTATAGATATATCATATAAACTTTTAAAATTAACATATCTTAATCTTTCATGTTATAATTGATATTTTTATTATGTGATGAAAGTAAACATACAGAAGAAAAAAAGATATATATACCATTCTTTTAAACACCTTCAACAATCAAAGAACTAGATTAATTTTGAATGGATCAACTATATTTAAGTAATGTTATAATAAAATTGGCATTTGTGAGTTGAGAATAAGATATCAATTTTTTTTAATCTTAGATACAAATAAAACATCATTAATAATAACATTTGAAAACTTTATTTTTTTATTTAGTTACTTTTAAAAAATAATTATCTCTAAGTATATTATTTCAGAAATATCTCTAAAATCACACAAAATATTAGATAAGCATGTCATATGGTGTGATGCACTGTTATCTAAGATCCACTTATTTTTCTTTGAAATAAATGAAGTAGCATGTAAACAATAACATTTAAATCTTGATTATTATTTTGATTGGGGTTTTGATTCTTTTACTTGTTTTGATTAAATTTCTTCACTTTATTTTTTTTTAATTTTGATTATTAACTTTATCTTTATTTCTATAACATGTTTATTTTCTATGGCTAAACTTCCCACATAACTTGAAATTTTCATTAAATTTAGGTTTATAATTTTTATTACCATATTTATTATTTTTATTTGAGTCATTGATAGAATTAGAGTTAGATTTTTTATTCTTATTATTCTTAGAAATAAAATCAAGAGAAAAAATTGACTGAGTGACACTCTTTTTAGAATTAAAATTGGTCATCACTTACTTTTCTTGAATCAGGAGAGCAAACAAGGTGGTAAAATCAAGGATATCTTCCTCATTTTGATACTTAGAATTCAAAATTGAAATAATTTTTTTTTTTAAATTATGAATATTTAACTAAATGATAAAATAAAGTAATTGATGATGAATCAAATTATGATTACATCTACTTAACGGAGCTTTAATATTTTTAATTTTAGCAAAAAAAATCACAGCTTTCTCATCATCTTTCATAGGTGTAGTTAGCAATTCAAAGATTAACTTAATAATCTTTGAGAGATGAGTGCCCCCATGCATGGATTTAAAGATTTCTTAAACATTGCTATAAGACTCTTGATTATCAATGTGGAGAAATAATTCATCTTTAAAAATTTGTAAGATAATGAGCATAGCTTCCTACAATTTATGTTGAAATGCATTGATAAGCTTAGGGGTCACATGTCATCCAGAAGGGGATTTCTCAATCTCAATGACAACATTCTATAACTTACATTCCATAAATTTAGCTTTAACATAAAAAATTTAAATATTATAGTTATTTTTATTAAATATTTGAGATTTATCTAAATAAAAATGAGGCAAAGCCATAACTTCCTTTTAAACATGATAAAAAATAAATGCTTAAAATGAAACCTTTTAGTGTGAATTTTACCTTAGTTTGATAGTAAAACAAATTTGAAACTGCAAACACATAATAATTATTCAATTTAATTGTAGATAGTAAAAAAATCAAAAGATTGTGACAAAATAATGTGTCTCAAGTATCACAAAAAATACACTCAAGTAAGCACAATTGTTAAAAAAGATTTTTTTTAATGAGTTTTTGAACTATTTTTTTAAAATAAAATGAATCACACATATAACTATACTTAATTATATAATTTGAATGTCAAATAATGCAAAAATTTGATTTAAAATTGCATAAAATTAGGTGTCAAAAGAGTCGCATTTAGAATGACCATCTAGACATTATTATTTTAAAAATTATAAAAAAATAATATGAGGCATCAAAATAAAAAAGGGATCACTCTAATGTGTCTAAAATGTAAAAAAAAACTAAATACTAACTCATTACATGGATATGCTTGCCTAGGTTTTAACTAAATCAAGTGTCAAAATAAGATCGAAAGGTTAACAAGGTTTTAAACGTGTGATACTTAGCATGCAAATAAAAAAAGATTCTAAATTTAAATATTTTGACTAAAAAAAATTGACTTGATCAAAAACAAAAAAATCTAGAGGGTTTTGAACACTAAACCCTTTTCTTACAAGATTCTAGCAAAATTACAACTACCAGCTCATCTACAAGCTTGTTCTAAGATTTACATGCACGAGTTTATATTTGAACTCTTTTTTTTTATAACATTTTTTTAAAATTAAAGAATATATATAAACTATATATTCAGTGCATGTAAAAAACAAAAGTAAATCTATTTGTTAATTTTAACTTTTTGGTAAAAAAAAAGTATTAGATCCAAGTGGGTCCCTCTTGTATGTGTGTAATTTTAGAGATTTAAATAAAAGTGTATTTAATAAATAATTTTTAAAAAACTATTTTAATACCTGGATATGCTTCCTATAGATACATAGCATAGGTAGGAAATATAAAATCTTGTTGGAGGTTGAAAGAAGCCTTCTCAAGCCTTGGAAATTGTTATACCACCTTCAATGGTCCCAAATAAACATCTAAGGCCTTCAAGATTCCATTTTACAGCCAAAGAACTAATTTTTCAAAAAAATTAACGCTGCTATAGCCATACTATGGTGCCCCAAGGAACTCAAATTTTCTAAAAAAAACTTGAAACTTTATAGGCTCAATAGAAGGTTTTAAGAGCTAAAAAATAGAAATCTGACCCCTAAATTTAAGATTCAAGGTGTAAAAACATTTTTTTTGGTTTGTTTTTCAACCTTTTAAATGTCATAAATGGTTGTACCATCATGCCTAGGTGAAAAAAAAATTAAAGGAGTTGATATTGAAGTCTCACGGGCTTTGTAAGTGATTGTATTCACCAATAATGAAGATCTAACCAATCAAAAATTAGAACCACTGTGCATATCAAAAAAAAATGATTTTCCTTGATGTGAGATCATATATGGATCATACCATGGTTTTACTATGGTTTTATTGGGTTGATTAAATAAATTACTTACTTGAATTTGATCTTGGTTCCTCTTACCACATTCTTCCAATCAAATGCTCATCACCAAGGTCTGCTACCATATTAAAATATGTGAAATTTATGCAATGTAAAACAAATTCATCATATACAAGTAGAAATGGATGAGAATTGAATAAGCAGAGACACAAGTCAATTGAGACAACATAGAATTTACCATGGGTAAACCTCAAAGAGGTAAAAAACCCACCAATGATGATTATTGCATAATTAGAGAAACTTCTTTGTACCTAATACAACCTTCAACTTCTCACTCCTTAGACAAGCTTCACAAAATCCTTATAATGAATATGAGAAATATTTCATATTACTCGAGTTGTTTTTCAATAGAGGTAAAACCTTATTTATATTTAAAATAATGGGTCTATCCATCCCAATAGAAACCAATTAATGAATATTTGGTAAATATTAAACAACTATAATATGATTATTTATTTACTCGATGCTTATACCTCAAGTTAATAATAATATATTATTTACTATTTAATAATTACCAAGGCTAAAGAATGTATAGGTCCACTTAAGATTAATTGTTCTAACAAGTACATAATTGAAACCTCATGACACAGTTTGGAAAGACATGAATAAATTACATAGATTTGGAAATGGAACCAATGCACTATCATTCCCCATTTACAAACAACAAAGCATATTATGCAAATAAAAACAATACAACACTCAATACAAATAAATATTTTATTCCCACACTAAAATATCATTCCATAAACATCAACTAAAATAATATACAACACTCAAAGTTTCAAACCCTCTTCTAGGTTAGAGAAAAGAACCCTTTTACAATTGATTGCAAGTCTTTTATATCACATTGCACTTGCACGTGTATTTGGATAACTACCTTCAACCCTAACGTGATCTTTAACCCATATTTCACTAAGCATAACTCACTTTTATGAACTTACATATTTAGACACTTTCTAAATGACCATTTCATGATTTCAAAATATATCATGGATTTGATAAATCTCACGCATTTAAGAATAATTAATTCAAAAAATAAATTAACTTTTCCCATTAATGCAAAATTATTGGTCACTTGGCATGGACTCACAAAATATAAAAACACTAGTCCCTTAGACACTCCTAAGATAGTTATGAGCTTTTGATTACAATCACATGATGTCAAAATAACAAGACATATTCCATGATGCATGACACCCTCAAAATGACATATCAATCATGGAATGGGCCCACCATGTCTTATCCATTGGGAAATACAACCCCAAAAAATTATATAGCACAAATCTTAGTCATACTCTATGCATCATATGATCTTAAATCCATCACATGTCATACATTTATTTTGAAACTAGGTCCTAAAAAATTAAATTAACCATAGTGAATGCTGAGAAGTGAATCCATCAGGGGGATTATTGATGATACATGAGAAATTTAAGTATTTTTTTCATTATTGAGTCATAAAAAAATCACTTTGATTGAAGAATTTAATTTAATTGATCAAGATTCCACAATTACAAGTGTTGGCCCTAATTTATAATATGGTGATAATAAAGAGGAAGAGCGAAAACTAATGCCAAAGAAGAGGGTTCTAAATACAATCTTGTGTAAACTACTATAGCAAATTCTTACCTTCTTCCACATTTTATAATTCCTTGTAGCCATATGCTACTAAATATAGGAGTGAAGAAGATCCTTCCCAACCTATAAATTACATATTTGTCATTGTAGGGGCATACTAATTTATCTAATATTTGTATTTATGTTATCTAAACAAGACAAAATTATATAATATTTAGATTGCATAAGATATAACAATCCACATACAAATATAAGTATAACTAGTAGAATGTTGTAATTTACTATTTATAGAAATGCTAAAGAATTGGGTACTTATCTTATTTAGGAATTTGTTATGTGTTTTGTTCTATCACAATCATCAAATATCCTTTGTAGGGGCTTTGTGTTGGCTCAAATTAGGAAACAGAATATGCAAATTGAGCAGGAGAAATTTGGTGCTTATTAGATACCTATGATAGGCACAAACTATCTATTGAGTACCATAAACATTTAGGACATATGCATAGGTCTGTGAAAATTTGGATCTTATGCATGTTCCTAAAATTTATTTATGTATATTCATATGCCTTTGGTCACGTAAAAGTATTTCAATTTTCGTTCTCCTTCCTTCAAACCCCTAATGTATGATTTTGAGACTAATGTGACTTGGAAAAATGGGTTACCGAGTTGGGTCGGACTAACCTCAGCCAATCCTCAGTGACTAGCTAAGTATTTTATACATTACTAATAATCTAAAGAGGGATAAAATACATGTACTTATTCCACTAATGTGTATGTGTGCCAAATTATGTGAATGCAAAACTAAGTACAATTTTTCATAGGTCTTACTTTGGTACAAGCATGCAAATAAATATATCATTTAAAAATCTAAGTTTGAATAATAGTAAGCTTGATGGTTGATTGATCTAAGTGTGACTTTTTTTAATCAATGTATGTTTGTCCCCAAAATTCCTATAAGGGATTTGTATATATAGATTTCTCAATCTTGAATTGGGAATAGTTGGCACCCAAAAGCTGATTGAATAAGATCCAAACATACAAAATAAATCACCTTAAAGGGTAACATAACCAAAATCAGACCCAAAAGATATGTTGGGACATCTCTAATAGTTACAAATGACTCCAATAAAATGGATCCATCCATGCTTACTAGATCTGTCTTCAAGCCATAGAAAAGTAAATACCAATAGAACAGGACTAGGGATCACTATGATAAAGTCAATAAAGATGAACATAGTTAAATTGAACATTGTGCAATCAAGTAAATTAGAGGAGACATAAGACCAAGATAAGCATGTCAATAAGTTTCATCTTCAACATTAATAATTTAGATATGCAAAGCTAAATAAAGAATTATACAAATAAATTTTATACCAAATTTGGATGCCTGTAAATGCCCCCTTTAATCTAGTATTTAGGTGGAATAACAAATATTGGTTTAAAGGGATAAATAGAATGTGAACCTACATTATAAATCTTTAACTTAGACTTTTCCTTCCTCTCAATGTTTCATAGTGTCCTTGTGTACCTATGAGCAAATATATGCATACTTGGATAGAATATTTTTCAAAATAGAAAGCATTATAATCATAAAATTAAAAAATCATAATAATCAAAGAATGACTACACCTAGGAGTGTGTAGTCTTATGTTTCTCATGGAGTATGGTCATATCATTAGTGTAAATGTCATGGGTCCAAAGGATTTGGTTCAAATGGAAAAGGTGCCTTTAGTCTTTTTCTATTCTTAGCTAAAGAATTGAACATTTGGAGCACTACCTATGGAGATGGAACCTTGTACCAAGCTTGAATATAAATCTGAATAAATCTACATATTTGAGTTTTCAAGAAATTATATCTGAGTAATTTTTTTGAATCATCTATTACAAATGGAGTTTACGATTCAATCTGAGTATCTAAGTATAGATGATTCAATTTGCATAAGTCTAAGTAAATAATTCTATAGAATGTGTGGCATATGCCCTACAGATGGCCCCAATCTGACGTGTAATTTGAGTCATGTAATATGCACCAACATATCATAATAGCCTTAAAATATCAATATATAAACCTAAAATATGTATCACATATACCCCCTTTTTTCATAATTTATGCAATTTTAGTTGTGTAATCTAAAGAATGCCTCGCATATGCCCCTACTTTTTATAACATGTGTAATCTAAGTCATGTAATCTATATAATAATATCATAGAATCTATGAACTATGAATCATAACCCTGGATAATGTGTCGCATATGCCTTGCATATGAGCCATAATATGTATGTTATGTACCTAAATATAACATAAAGGTGTGTGTGTGTGTGTGTGTGTGCGTGCGCGCGCGTGTGCTTAGTTATCATTATTTTTATTACTTTATATTTTAGGTGCTTAAATTAAGTGAAGGGTTAAGTCATGAGTTAGCCTTGGCTTAATTAGGGTTTCTAGAGGTTGAATAAAAATGGGGGAAACCCTAAAGAATGTATCTTTTTACAATATCAACTTAATGCAAGAGATAACTACCATTGTGTGAGAGCTCTTTTGTTACATTCAAATTTGCACCTAAGTAATCCACCCTTGGGGAATCAATACTCCTTTATTTTTTTCATTTATTAGTATTTCACTCTATGTTTCATAGTTCTATTTTTTGATGTTATTAAGAATGTAGCAATTAGTATCAAAGCTTCAATTGATTGTTTTTGCAATTACTATCAAAATGTTGAGGAAAGTTTACCCCAAGAAAAAACTCAAATTTCATGACCAAAGAGGATATGAAGGGGTAACTTGATGAGTTATTTAATGAGGTTCGTAAAGAGATTTATTCATCAAGAAAATATCTAAATCAGTAATTTGATGATGAGGATGATGAAATCATTTGGGGGAAACTGGACCCAGATCCACCGATCAGGTAGACGAAGAATAAGTAAATGAGGAGAAAGATAAAGGAAGATTACATCACCCTTATCTTAAGCTACAAATGAATAACCCACAATATTATTTTAGAGGTAAGATGGAGACCCATACATAGTTGAGCAAGCTAAACTAACCTTTAAGGTACAAAACATAAAGACTTAAGAGGATAAATTGAATGTGTCTCTGCAACATTTAGATGGTGTTTCCCACACATGGTGGGAGAGATTGGATTATATAAATCTAGAGGGGAAATTTTTCAACTTCATCAAAAATTTGAATAGTAGATCTGACCATCGGTTGGGTAACCCATATGATACCCAGTTGGATATTTTAGAAAGATATGTCTATGGAGGCTTATACAAAAAAATTAAGTTTTGGAGTCCAAGGCTAAGCTTTCTTCGAATATGGTATCGAATTTCTGACTTGTGGGCCAATATTCGAATTGAGATAAGGATGTTTGAACCTGACTCATTTGAAAGGGCCATTATTATAGTTATAAGAGTATAAAAACATATTTATGCCCAAAAAATTAAAATTAAAGGACCTATTGTCCATAGATCTTTTACTTGGGACAAGAAATCCAAAGACCCTAGTCATGATTTCGCCACTACATCCATTGTTGTAAACCCATGTCATAGGTGTTCTGGTAAATGGAGTAGCGATCATGTTTTTAATCCAAAAATATTTTTATGGTAGAGGATGTTTGTTCTTCTAAGCTAGGGTCCAATTTAGTAAATGAGGAAACCCCCAAGAACCCTACTTTAGGGTGTGGACTCAAATATCTATCTCCTACTATAGTAGAAACATTTGTATCACTTTCTAAAATGATAGGATTGGACAAATCAGACACATTCAATATCTTTTCCCATGTTAATAAACCTGAGTTATGGTCATGGTCAATCATGTGAATACACTTAATATTTTGGATAAGGAACAAGTTCAAAGATTAGGATTCCATTTAAACACTTCTGAAATTTTCCCCATTCAGGTTCAAACACACCAAAGTATTGAATATGTAGGAGTAGTCCATAATATGGACCTATCAGTGGTAGATTATGTCTTTAAAGATAAATTATGTGGTCAATATTGGGGTGTGGAATTTTTTTTATGAGTTCAGTTGTTATACTCACTTGTCACATACTCCACTAATCATTAAGAGTGATTATTGACATTCAAATAAGGGGACGATGAGTATACTATCAGATCCTTTCCCCTAAGGGAAATCAAAACTGTTGATTATAGTCATATGAAAAAATTTAAAATAAAATGCATTTTGGATCTATGGCTCACCTCTAAAGTATGTATATGGAATATTCAACCATACACGAATAGGCTCTAAGGATTATAGAGCTTCTATAAAAATAGAAGGTAGTTTTATAAGATATACCAAAGAGGTTTTCGCTAGACAAGGAATCTAAGCACATTATTGAGCTTGACCATATAAAGGGGAAAAATGGTACAACCTTATAGATACAAGCATTTTTAAAAGTTATAGATAGATAAATTGATCACTTAACTCTTATAAGTTGGCATCATCTTCCCTAGTAATAGCCCATATGTTGCTCTAGTGGTACTAACTTGAAAGGATGGGTCATATAGAATCTATATCAATTACAAGGCCTTAAATAAAATCACAATAAAAATAAATAGCATATGTCAAGGATTGATGATATGCTTGATGAGTTACATGAGGAAAATTATTTCTCAGAAATATATCTCAGATTGAGATACTATCAGATTTCAATTTGGATTCAAGATCAAGATAAGATAGCCTTTAGGATGCATCCAGGCCACTACTTATTCAAGGTCGTGTCTTTTGTTCTCATTAATACTTAAACCACCTTTCAAGTATTGATAAACAAGGTATTTAACAAATTATTGCATAAGTTTGTTCTTGTATTTTTTATCATTTTATTTTATACTAATTCATTGGAATCCCATCTTGATCATTTGGACTCATTGTTAGATATATTGTCCAAAGAGAAGTTTTATGTCACGGCATCTAAGATTGAATTCATAAAGGCATATTTGGAATACCTTGGTCACATAATTTCAATTGATGAGGTTAGCATTGACCCTGCAAAGATCAAGGCCATATATGATTGGAAAGTACCCAAGACTCTTTAAAAAATCTGTATTTTCCTAGGTTTGAAAAGATTTTATAGAAGATTTATGAGTAACTTCTCAATAATATCTTGTCCCTTGATTGACCTCACTAGGAAATATTCCTTCATTTGGTCCATAAAATCACAAAAGTATTTTGAGGACCTCAAAAAATCTCTATTATATATTCCAATTTTACAAACCTTGAATTTCTTAGTCTTTTGTCATTAAATGTGATGCTTCTCCATCTGGACTAGGTACAGTTTGTCTCAAAATGATGACCCAATCGCATTAAAAAGTAGGAATTTTCATGAACATGAGCGAAAAATGTTCATATATAGTAAGAAGAAGCTAGTCATAATACCTCTAGTTTCCAGATGGTATCATTTTTTATTGGGTATCAAATTCTTTTTTAAAATTGACCAACTCAACCTTAAGCCCTTGTTAACTCAAGGGACATTAACAGAGGAACAACATACAAGGATTGATTACCTTCAATCCTATGAATTTAAGATTATTTACAATAAAGGGAATGAAAATGTGGTGGAAAATGCATTATCCCTCTAGGAAGAACTTTTAGTATTTGAGGCCATGTCCATCAGCCAACTTACTTAGATACACAACCTTCTACATGACTACTTAAGTCACCTTGCCTTAAATAAACTCATGCAATAAATTGAATATGCAAAGGGAGTACTTGTTTAGTTCGTAATTGCACCATTTTTTTCAAATGACACATTTACTTGAGGGGTGACTCTCCTTTTCTTCAAAAGGTGTTATATATTAGCCATGCATCTTCATCTATAGCTTATGTGGGGTTCCAAAAACATATAAAAACATTAAAGGAAAAAAAATTGGAAGGGAATGAAGGCTAAAATTCTAAAAATAATAGTTGAGTGTGACATCTACCAATGTAATAAAGCGGAGAGTGTTCCTTCACTAGGCCTTCTACAAACAAATATGGTCCCAAAGCAAAAGGGAAAATTGTGTCAATGGAATTTATTATGGCTCTTCCCAACTTTAAGGGTAAAGATAAAAATTTTGTGGTGGTAGATAAATTTAAAAAGTATGCCCATTTCATTCTAACAAGAAAGGAAATGAGCAATGGTCCTAAAGTTGGATACTTGTATTTCCAACATTTATTTAAGCTACATGGGATCACTAAATAGATCATATGTGATCGGGATTACATTTTTCAAAGTCATTATTGGTGGGAGTTATTTATTAATGCCGGTGTTTTATATAACATGAACAATGCATACCGCTCATAAATAGATGGGTAAATAGAGGTGGTGAACAAATTCTTTGAAGGGTATTTGAAAATGTATGCATAGGTTTAGAAGAGACAGTGGGTATAATGGCTACATTTGGATGAGAATTAGTACAACACCACATACCAAATAATTATAAAAATGTCACCTTTCAAGGCTGTGTATGGCTATGAGGTACCATTACCATTAAATTAGGTAATTTAGAGGAGAAAAGTCCCAGAAACATAGGAATTTATGGAAAAAAATCAAAAGATTCTAAAACTATTGAGAGATAACTTGGTAGTGATTGCCAACATGATGAAGCAACAAGCGGACCAACATAGGACAAAGAAGAATTTTGAGAGTAAGGACATGGTTTTTGTATGGTTACAACTGTATGAACATAAGACATTAAAGGATGTAGGCAAACAAAATATGGAACCAATGTATTTTTAGAGGTACAATTACTAGGGGGTGAATCAGTGATCCCAAATATTTCAATTTCAATTCCAATCCTTTCAAACTATTAAATAATCAACATATATCACCTTGATCAAACAATGTTAACAAGATGGCTCATTCATTCAATGCATACATAAGATCAGATACATAACACATAGTTCCTGTGGGAAACCCTCATGGGGAATAAACCACTCTCAAGCTTACAACACATGGACTACTTGTCCTATAAGAAATTACAAACAAGAGACTGGTCAACTCCTTTAGACCAAAAAACCTTGATCAAATCTTCCTGACCAAAGACCTTTAGTGAAACACCTATTTCACAAGGAGAAACTACCCCTAAGAAAGTTTAAGTCCTCTAGACCCTCCTTTGAAAATAACACTTCCACCTTAGAACTGATGTCTTTAACACCTGATGATGGACCTATGATAACACAACCCCCTTCACTTCTTCACATACTCACAATGCATCCAAATCCTCCTTTTGGATCACTCTACACTTCGCTCATCCTCAACCTATAATATCACTATTCTAACATCAAAAATATGACTTACAAATAGTACACATAGTCCTCAATTTTCTCTACTTATCAACCCATCCACTGGGCACATGTACTCTTCTTTGTCCTTCACTTCAACTCTCATTATTCACATACAGCCTCTCTCAAGTCTAGAAACTAACATATTTAGTTTCACTATTTATAGAGAATTCATGAATTATCAAGTCCATAATCTTTCCTTATCGACCACAATAGATGCCTTCATCCTTAAGGCATCTAACATGGGTCACACTTAAGCATAACTCTCTTTCAAATAAGCCTAAGACACCTTTTAGGTCCTATGATGACCCATTCACCTCTTTGACACCTCTCTGAGCAAAGTAGGAACACAAGAATTCTTTCCAACAAATGAACCCATGCCACATTGTCTATAGGTCCCCCTTAAATTTCCATATCCATCACAGTACCCTTTTGCTTAAGCATAATTTTGTCAAACAATGTTCTATGCACACAATCACCATGAACGAATATGTAGTCGACTTCTAAACCTTTGTTTATACTACATATGATTAGTAAAATCTTCATAATGCACATAGATCATCTTCATGGAGTTTAAAACACTCCCAAATAGCTATGTCATCATGATACATTGAAACAACATCAACATAAGCTAAAACATCCTTCTCATGTTACTTGTAGAATATGAATGAATACATAGTCAGCTTTGGAGCTCAATAACTTTGATTATACTAATAATTATATCTTAAAATTCATATTACCAAATGTACCTTGAATTCTTATACAACTTTTATTTTTATTACATGGTTAAATTCTGCATAGATTGAAAGATATGGCTCAAAAACCAGACACTGGTCTTTCCTTTGTTAAATTCAAATATTTGAATTCACACAATCATAATTAAACTTCGGACACTATCTTATCACCTTGTTTCCTCACAGCTTAGATCAATCACACACAATTGATCTTAATTGAACTTTAACTCATATTACATCATTAGCCAAATGTTAAACTTTAAAGACTTGGCCTCATCTCGTGTAATCTATAATCTTGATCACACATGTTCCATCGATCTCTTTGAGATTTTCCTTGCTTTAACAATGCTAGACAACTGTCACTTTGACCTCTTGACTTTCATATGCACCATTGATCTCAATCAGTATGAACATCCACTCATCGTTAATCTTTGGAACAAACTTAATATTTATTTCTTCTTAGTGTTAAACTTTGAATACATGTCCTTATCTCACTGCTTCTAGGCATCTTGGAATGAACACGCTCTGTCAATCCTTTTGTAAGGAGCTCGATCTTTAACTTCATTAACCATTGGACACCTTGAAATCATCTCATTCAATATGCACTATTAGATCAATATTTTATGATCACCTATGAATCATTGGATCTTCACTTGGTCCTGAACTTTAACATCATGCAAAATAGACTAAGTATGGGGACCATTGTTATCTTCTTGGAAGGCCAACTTTGGACCTCAATAACTTTTTCTACGCTTAGATGCATGATCTAAAATTTAGACCATATGATCTCCTCACATAGGAGAATATAACCATGTGTCAAATTACTCATAAAACCTTCACTCATGTGAGATATAACTCCATTAATCAGCTCACTTAGATTTCTTCTATGATAGAGCCAACTACATCAATGAACTGCTTGGGAGGCCAACTTTGAATATGCATATATTTTGACGTGATTTATCGCATAACCTAAAATTTAGCACATATCAACTAGGCACAAAATTAAATAAACTCATATAATTAACTTCTCTTGAGACATCCATACATATGAGATATGCCATCACCAAATTGCTTACTCAATTTTTTCTTGCCTCATTCAAATTTGGCTACGAATGAGAAAACACTGTCAAACTACCTAGGAGCCCAACTTTGCATTTGCATATGCTTTATCACATTTAGTCACATGTCATGAAATTTATCACATATTAACTATAGACTAATGTGATCATAACCGTATGACCAACTCCCCCTAACTCATCCACACATGGTAATGGTGATGTCAACAAACTGCCTACTTAGATTTTTTACCACTGGACCCAAAAGGTCTAGATGAAAACAATGATTAACCAGATGAAAACCACTCATGCACACAAGCACTCAAAGCATTGAAAACCTCTTATATGACCCCTTGCATATGCTCAATACTCCAAGCACATCCCTGAACATCTCTATCCATGTCAAAACTAAAGATCAACCCAACCTCCTTCAAGCATACTAGGATAAACACTTTGCACACTTTGTCATTATCACTTAGACTATCAAAGCACTTCATCCACTCACTAGGAGACATCCATGACATCACCATGACATCATTGATAACTCTCTAATAATCTCTCCTTTTGTCATTGATGTCTACAACCATCATATAGCAATAATAGCTCACCTTCCTTCTCTCTCTTCAAGCACTCCCACAATAGGAACTTTCTCCCCCTTTGGCATAATGATAAAGTGGGCACCAACTGATCCTGAGGACCTAAAATTATCATCAATGAGAAATGACCATCTTATAAAAATTATACAAACTCCCCCTTACCTTGAGCCTACCTCTTCTTGTCTTGACAAATTCCTCTTGCTCCATGCCAACACTCTCTTCAACCAAGCACTACAACAAATGAAGATAGAACACACAAAAAATACTAAAATATAATGAAACTCACCAACAAACATTTGATAGGGACTCCCCCTAAGATTTTTGAGCCATTTCACCTCTTGATCATCTTTAGATCTTCACACGCCATGAAGAACCACCATACATACTTACTAGCCTTCTTGATGCAAGAGCATCAGGACAACAAAATTATAAATATGTAAATAAATTAGTTTGTGAAGACTTAGAAGTGTCTTGTAAGGACTTTTGTGACCAAAACAATAAGTCTTACTATGAAGGTCTTTGTAGTATGTTCTATAATTAAGTCAGTGGTAAACATGTCCAAATTTTAACGTAGGATTTCATTAGAAAATTGTTAGTATAAGCCTAGGAAGATGAATAGAATCTTGGTTTGGAACAAGGCCACACTAAAATTATCCAAGAGATAGGATTCAGAGTAATAAAATAGGAACTAAATAAAGTCTTGAAACTAGAATAAAGGATGATGTATGTAGAGAAAAAAAATAAGAATGGAGAGGAGATAATGAATAATGAGCCTTCAGACCTGTAAATGATGATGAATTCTTGGTTGTAATCTTAGTATCTCGGTTTAATAATCTCAAGAACATAAATTTGATGTTTCTAAAGGAGTCAATGTACCTATTTGAAGTACAATTACAAAACACTGTCAAAGATTTGATTCTTACCTTCAGTCAAGTATGCAGAGTTCATTAGCGAATCATGCACATGCAAATGTGTAATTAAAATTGGTATGTTTTGTTATCTTTATGTATTGAAATCTGACAGTGTGATTTGAATGTTGAATGGTAAAACATGAGCAATAGTAGTGAAAGGAGATTCCAATGCATGCAGACCGAGACTTAACCCATAGTTTTAGAAAGAAAGTAATAAATAGATCTTTTGTTTAATTTATTGGATATGAGAATTCTTGTTTAATTCACAGACCTGCAAATAATTGTTTGCAATCTCATGTTACGTAGAAGTATGCACAATTTGGCATGGACGTATACATAGTTTGACAAGGACCTGGTTTGAATGGTGAATTGAGGTGTAAAATGGTGATACGGGCGATCTAGTTTCTCTCCATTATTCCCACAAAGAAACACGACCACAGTACAGATACTTTATATATATGGCCTGTCCAGACATGGAAATAAACGCATATTTGTAGTCTATTGAAAGTGCAGAAGGGTTTTCTTGAATCCATTGAAATCCTTGACTGAAATGGAATATGGTTCTAATTGAGTTGAAATAGCTGAGAATGGTTGCATGCGATAACAATTATGTATATTATTGTAATTATAGAATGCCATCAATAAGATATTCTATGAATATAGAAAAGATTTGATGAGTTTTTCTTGATTAATTTTATGTGGAACAGTAAAAATATCAGTTTTGTAGATATCAGTGGTAGAAAGTACCAAAAAGATTGATTAGAAGATCATGGAGACAAATTTACAGAGAGAAGTAAACCACAGGAAAAAAAATTGTGTAATGGATATGTGAAGAATAATTACAAATATAGAATAATTTGCAATGAATAGTTATCGTTGGTTTTTGTTAATAAAAACACTTTCCAATTAAATTGTGTCATAGTGAGTCTGTTGCGTTCATGGTATTTGTATAACGATAGTCCAGAACACAGAATTAATTCGTATGCATAGCGTTGTGATTATCTTTCCTGATGTTAGCGGCTGTGTATGTATATTAAGGTGTAAGTTGTGTCCAATGTGTTATTCATCTGATGATGTGTCATCAGTCAATGGAATTGATGATTTATTATTGTCTTGTAAAAAGGTTTTGATGGGATTAAAATTGTATGGAATCCAAGTGTGTGGATATGAAATTCTATGTAACCCGAATATAAATAAGTGCATTCGTTGATCTTATACCAGATGCAATCCATTAAAATATGTGTTAATGATAGACAGAGGGAATAGAAGATTATTAATGAATAGTGTAAGGGTGGTTGTTAAAATTTAGACAGAAGTAAGTGTATTTTGAATGTGGTTCTTGTGTTTAATTAGCAGATGGCAAAGAGTAGAATTAAGGTCAGCATCATTTTTGGTATCAAAGCTTAGATAAGCTCTTGGACAGTTTAAATTGTCTGAGTAGTTGGATAATTGGTCTAAATAGGTTTTGAGTTTGATACAGGTTGCTTCATGGGAATGATTGAATTTATTGATGTTGTACAGTGTTGTTACATGATCACAAAAGAAAGAGGTTCAACAAGCCAGAGCACTAGAAGAACCTGTTGATGAAGGTATGAGTAAAAGTTTGATATTTGGTTTATGTTTTGAAGAATTGTGAAGAGGATAGGTACAAGGGAAGTCTTATAGACATTGAGGTTTGAAAAGGGACAATAAGAGCTTGGGAGGCTCAAGATTAAAGAGTGAGAGAGTAAGTGAATACTCAAGAAAAAGATCCAAAGCAAGGCAAGCTTGGATTTGAGAAATTGTCAATATTTGGTTAAAGTATTGTTGTATTGCAGACCATTGACTCAGAGAGATGCTCAGTGAAGCCATTGACAAAGATCAAAATACCAAGGTGGAAAAGACTTCGATGAATATCTCAGAGATGGAGATTTTGCTAAGAAATTTTCAGAGCAGCAAGGTACATGAGAGTACCAAGAAAAAAACAAGCATCCAAAAGAAGAAAGGTATGACTAGTAATGAAATTGATAAAGAGATTGCTAGTTTGAAGAGAGATTTAGTTAAGATTAAAGATGAATATGATTCTTGGATGCATTTGAATAGGCAAGCATGGGTATGGCCAATGAGAAAGAGGTTGAAATGGCCAATTGATCTCCTGGGAAAGAGGAGAGAGAGGCAAAAGAAGATTGCCATGAAGAGTGAAGCCCATAGAGGTAAGAATGTGAGCAGGGTGTCAGGTGGACAACAAGATAAAGAAGTTGTAAAGAAGGTTCTCATTGTGGAGAAAAAAGAAAAAGAACAAAGAGAAAGTGAAGTGCCAAGAGAAGCACTTGGAAAAATGAGAATGTCCATTAAGAGGATACTCATGGAGACATTATCGTCTCTTGTTTTCATTTCTAACACTGTCTTTGAATGGGTAAGTGCAGGTGTGAGAAACCTTGTGAAGAAGGTCAAGAGAAAGGCCTTGAAAAGAAAAGAGATTGTTGTTTTCTACCAAGAAGAAGAGGTGCATTGTCATATGCATGAGAGAGGTGTTGGAGACTTTATGCAAGCAAATGTTGAGATGAAAGAAGAAATTGCATTCCATGATGCTATGGAATACTTGGAAATGAATAGCCATGCACAAAAGAGGATAGTGCAAGCAAAGAAGCCATGAAATCGAAGGAACCCATGAATCAACCCATCAAGGAGGTAAAGGTGCATTCTAGTATTGATTTTTCTCATCCACTTAAGTATGGAACAGCTATTAAACAAGTTGCAAAATTCCACAAGGAAGTAGTGGAAGTCCTTCACCATGCTAATGAAGTAGAGAGTGTAGAAATCTATGATGACTTGAAAAATATTCTAGTAGAACAAAGGAAGGAAACACACCTAAAGAAGGTGAATGCAAGCAGGGAAACTATGAGGAAAAGTATGGCTAAACATCAAGCCATTGAAAAGGTAAAAATAAGTTCAAATTTTGATTTTGGTCATGCATATAAAAGTAAGATTATTGATGTACATATGGAGATGAAGAAGATCAATAACAAGCCTTCAAAACTAGCAATAGACCATGGCTCTGTGGTACCAAAATGGCTCAAGGGATCATCAAATGTAAATAAGGACACAAAGCTCAATCAAGATGAAGACTCAAGCAAAAACCAAATACAAAGCATGAAAGAAGAGGTAGAATACAAAGTGAGCAAGGTAAGTTGTCAAGCAAGACAACATGAAGATTTCAAAGAGCATAAATTGGTTGGTGAATTGAGCAAGTGTCATCCTAAAGCTATAAAGAAGGTATGGGTGGCTAAAGGTGAGAAAGAGAACTTCTCAAAGAAGAATGATGAAGAGCATGAGAACACAAGGATGAAAGGTAAACAAATTACATCTAATAAACTAGATAATGATGTTTTTGACTCATTGAATAATTGTTTTGAATTTTTCATGCAAAAAGAAATTAATGCTTTGATAGTAGACACTAAGTTGCAATTGAGTGAAGAAACTTCATTGATGGAAGAGGATGAGGTTCATTATACACCTCATATAGAGAGATTGAGGACATTGGATGTGCCACTACCAAAGAGAGATGGTCATGAAGACCAAGAAGCACAAGTAAGAGTGTTTTGAGAGGAAAGAAGAGTATCCTCTTAAAGTTGTAGTGAATGGTTACCAAAATGAAGAAGAGCGGCCATATGATGAAGATTTGGAACATATAACTCCCAAGTTTGATGTGGGACAAGAGTAGGTGGATTACCTCTCATTGAGAGAGGAGATGTTGATGATTGAGGAGTTGTTCAATACTCCCAAGATCATGAAAATAGCCCATGAAGAAAGGATAACACAAGGGCAAGAAAAATTGAAGGGGGCAGATTTGAACAATGTCATTGAAGAAGCAAAGAAAGATGAAGAAAACTAGCAGTATGAAGACACTCAAGGGGCTTTATGGCCTCAAGTTTTTACTTCTAAAGTTGTTTTTGATGTTTTGAATGTAGGTCTTGAAGTTGTGAAGATCAATGAAATCCATAGCTCAATGGACAAACTCTTGAACTAAGAAACTCAAAAAGATTTTGACATGTATGAGGGTGAAGCATGGATATGGGAGATTGTAGCTAAAAAGGAGATGAGAAGAAAGACATACAAAAATAAGGAGAGAAACAAGTGGAAGAAGAGAGATAAAGAGTACTTCAAATAAGCTCAAGCAATGCATAAGAAACCATGGGATCTAGGCATACAAAGGAGAGTGAGTGGAGACAAGCAAAGATATTTGAACTGGAGTTCAAATATTTTTCTTACCCAGGGAGTCTGATGCAAGAGCATCAGATAACAAAATTATAAATATGTATATAAATTAATTTGTGAAGACTTAGAAGTGTCTTTTAAGGACTTTTGTGACCAAAACAATAAGTCTTACTATGAAGGTCATTGTAGTATGTTCTAGAATTAAGTCAGTGGTAAACGTGTCCAAATTTTAATGTATGATTTCATTAGAAAATTGTTAGTATAAACCTAGGAAGATGGAGAGAATATTGGTTTAGAACAAGGCCATGCTAAAATTGTCCAAGAGTTAGGATTCAGAGCAATAAAATAGGAACTAAATAAAGTCTTGAAACTAGCATAAAGGATGATGTACGTAGAGAAAAAAAATAGGAATGGAGAGGAGAGAATGAATAATGGGCCATTAGGCTTGTAACTGATGATGAATTCTTGGTTTTAATCTTGTATCTCAGTTTAATAATCTCAAGAACATGAATTTGATGTTTCTAAAGGAGTCAATGTACCTATTTGAAATAAAATTACAAAACACTGTCAAATATTTGATTCTTACCTTCAGTCAGGTATGCAGAATTCATTAGTGAATCGTGCACATGTAAATGTGTAGTTAAAATTGGTATGTTCTATTATCTTTATGTATTTAAATATGAAAGTGTGGTTTAAATGTTTAATGGTAAAACACGAGAAATGGTAGTGAAAGGAGATTCCAATGCATGCAGACTAAGACTTAACCCATAGTTTTAGAAAGTAATAAATAGATCTTTTGTTTAATTCATTAGATATGAGAATTCTTGTTTAATTCACAGGCCTGTACATAATTTTTTTTAATCTCATGTTACATAGAAGTATACATAATTTGACATGGACGTATACATAGTTTGATAAGGACCTGGTTTGAATGATGAATCGAGGTGTAAAATGGTGATACAGGTGATCTAGTTGCTCTCCAATATTCCCACAAAGAAACATGACCACAGTACAAATACTTTATATATATGGCCTATCCAGACATGGAAATTAACGCATATTTTAAGTCTATTGAAAGTGTAGAAGGGTTTTTTTGAATCCATTGAAATCCTTGACTGAAATGGAATATGTTTTTGATTGAGTTGAAATAGCTGAGAATGGTTGCATGCGATAACAATTATGTATATTGATGTAATTACATAATGCTATTAATAAGATATTCTGTGAATATAAAAGAGATTTGATGAGTTTTTCTTGATTAATTTTATGTGGAACAATAAAAATATTAGTATTGTAGATATCCTTGGTAGCAGGTACCAAAAATATAAATTAGAAGATCATGGAGACAAATTTATAGAGAGAAGTAAACCACACAAAAAAAAATGTGTAATGGATATGTGAAGAATAATTACAAATATAGAATGATTTGCAATGAATAGTTATTATTGGTTTTTGTTAATAGAAACACTTGCCAATTAAATTGTGCCATAATTAGTCTATTGCATTCATGATATTTATATAACGATAGTCTAGAACACATAATTTAATCCGTATGCATAGTGTTGTTATTATCTTTCCTAATGTTAGCGATTGCATATGTATATTAAGGTGTAAGTTGTTTCCAATGTTTTATTCATCTGATAATGTGTCATCAGTCAATGTAATTGATGATTTATTATTGTCCTTAAAAAGGTCTTGATGGGATTACAATTGTATGGCATCCAAGTGTGTGGATGTGGAATTCTGTGTAACCCAAATATAAGTGCATTCACTGATCTTATACCAAATGCAATGCATTAAAATATGTGTTAATGATAGATGAAGGGAATAGAATATTCTTAATGAATAGTGTAAGGGTGGTTGTTAAAATTTAGATAGAAGTAAGTGTATTTTGAATGTGGTTCTTGTGATTAATTGGTAGATGGCAAAGAGTAGAATTAATATTAGCATCACTTCTCTCTCAAACCACCTCAAGGACCACCAACAAAACTTCATGTCAATCACCAAATAGGAAACATGCACTAAAACAACTTGAGAACTCACCTTGAAATACTCAAGATTTTCTCTTTTGGAGAAACTAAACAAAAAACACTCTTCTTCTTACTAGACTTGTCTAGTCTCCTTGTAACCTTACTTGGAACTTGTAGAGCCCACAACTTTCATTAGACACACCATCAAGACCTAAAAATTCATATCTGGAGCCCTCTCATATGCCCCCTCAATCACACCAATTTACAATACCTATCTCAACCTCTACAATACACTTCCTTCATAAACCATCTTCTCAATTAGGCCTCCATCATGACAAAAACATAAAAATAATTTGAAAACCACAAACCTTTAAATCTCTGTGAATCTTGATTTGACAACCCATTTGGCCTATTCAACCTATTAAGAGACCTCAGACTTCAACTCATAAGTCAAACCACTTTTCTAGCAAAGCCCAAAACCCTAGAATCTCAAACAAACAGGGTCAACAAACCTCCTTTTGGTCAACATCTACCTCTGAAAATTCTTATACACCTGGAGACAACCATTACACATTTCTAGACCAAGATTTGATATTCCATATATTTAGGTACCCATACATATTATAACCCATTTTAAGACCTGCATACTCTTAAGCATAAACTAGGAAATCTAAGAGCAAACAAATAATCTCAAATTTGTCTTCAACATACCTTTAGACCACAAAACCACCTAGAACATGCTAAAATAAAGTCAATAGACCTTTCTATGCAAAAATATCATCTTGACAAATGAAAACCCTCTTTTTCCACATGAAAACCTTCAATTTGACCCTATAGAGTGACCATATATAGCTCTGACATCACCATAGCATATCTTCCACCTAGACAAACATGTTCCAATTGAAAACACTAATCTCTACCCTTCTAGGACCATCTGAAGAACATCATAGTAACACTTGCTTCTTCATTGCAAGGATTCTTTTAAGAAGCATAGATAGAGACATCCTTTACACCATAATACTCTAAAATAAAGTGAAGCCAGGAGTGGCCCACATCTCCTCAATAACCACTAGAATCCTCTTATAGCTATAAGACTTCTTGCTCTTATTCTTCTTCTTCTTAGTTTGAACTATAACAACTAGTTTCTTTTCTATATCACTCTCCTTCTCTTCTAAGATAGAATTGACAACACATAGAGAAACTATGGAATCTTGACATACCTTTTCATTTCAAGAATCAACCTTGTAGTTCTAAACCTCATCACTAGACATTGATAATTGATGTTCTTTGCATGAAGCTTGCTCAACAATAGTAGGATGTTCACTTGGATCCATACAAATCTCAAGACTACCCTCGACCAGTACCTTGGTCTTCTTCTTGAGCTTGGCCTCTTTATTCACAACATGAGTAGAAAATGAGAGCTCTTGGCACACTTCACCTTTTGAAGCATTCTCCAACATAGAAAATAGATTACTTAGACCTGTAGTCTCATCATGACTCACACTTATCACCTTTGGTTTCCATGAGCGAACTTGCCTTCTTCCTTGCACTCTTGAAGCCTAATTGAACCTATTTTGATTTGTAGACATTTGCTTGTAGAATCTAGTAATGTGACCAATCTTTTCATAGTTGTGGTAAATAATACTCCTTGATGGAAACTTAGCTTGTCTTACCTTGTTCAGACAAAAACCATCAATGTGTCCAATGTCATGACATTTGAAGCAAGCTACTCTTTTGAAGAAAAATTACCTTGTCTTTCCTTATTTGGGCAATGCTTAGCAAAGTGTCCCCAATTAAGATAGTTTAAGAACTTAACTTTGCTCACACCTTTTAACTAATGACCCCCATCATAGTTCTATGTAAACTCATTTCTAATAGGTCTTCTATATTCTCTATCTCTATGCCCAAACTAATAAAAAGTATAGCAATAACCATTGAAATTTGAAAACCTCATGGAATTTGATTTTCTAATCTAATTTGTCTTCATTCTGTCAGCACCTTCATTCTTTATCTCATGATTTGTCTTCAAAGTATGATTATCCTTGTTCATAATAGTCTTCATCTTATCTTGAGTTATAGTCTTTGGTTCTTCTTTGTATCCAAGACCAATCTTATCAATTGCATGTATTTTATCATTCAGAATATTATCTAGATCACTTGAGCTCATTTTAAATATCACAAATAACATTAACCTACTAGATGTTTTCTCTAACTCAGATTTTAATGAATCATTTAGAATTACATAGCTTAGACATTCATCTTATTTAGCTTGCAAGCTTGTAAATAGAATTTTTATTTGACAACTGAGATTCTTGACTATATCTTCATGCTCCTTAGTGTCTTCATTCATTCTTTCCTCATACACATTAAATGTATTCTCAAATTCTTTGAGTTTAGATTTCATCTTCTTATTGATCTTCTTCTCAATCTTTAGTTCTTCAAGAGAAATTAGTAATGCAATCTCATAGTCCACCTCATCTTCATCATCATTTGAATCACTCCAACTAGACTCCTTTTGATTTGATCAACTATGTTCCTTGGCCATGAATAGGGATTCATCTTCAACAGGACCATCATCTTCAAGATCATACTCTGAGTCATTGACTTTACTCTTATTTGATGAGCTGCAATCTTCTTTGGTGTAGAGACTCTTCTTGTCTTTGAAGTAATTATTCTTGTTGTCAAACCTTCTGAATCCCTTTTTCCCTTTATCAAATCTAAATGATATGTTTCCATCATCATGAGCTTGATCATGCTCTTCATCACCATCCTTCTTATACTTATGAGGGCACTTATTATCAAAATGTATTGCCTGTCCATAATTAAAGCATTTGAGGGGTAGTTTACCCTTGGACTTGCTTAAACTTATTTTTAATTTCCTTAAAATCAAAGCAATTAGTTCATCCTCATCTATATCAAAAATATCATCCTCCTTGGGTTTCTTACCTTGGAAATTCTTCTTTGTCTTCATTTTAATCTTGAAAGTTGCTTCCTTCTTTAGTGGTATATCATCATTTTTTATCATCTCATAGGCAGTAAGGATGCCATCCAATTCATCCAACTTCAGCTGAGTAAGATCATGACTTTCTTTTGCATCAGATACTTTAGGATTAAATTTCAGAGATAGGGACCTTAATACCTTTTGAACAATAGTATCCTCTTCAAGGTTCTCTCCAAGGCCTATGATGATGTTCACAATCTCATCAACTATCTACAAAAAAGAAGCCACATAATCTTATTCCTTCATCTAGACATAAATTTATTTTAAAAATAGATTTTTGGAAATGCATGTGGAAGCTATAAATAAAGAGGATGATAAAAAAAAATAATGACACGGTCAAAAATGAAAACCTTGGAGGCAAGCATTGAAGAATGTAAGTCTTTTGGAAAATGTGCCAAAATGTAAGGAAATCCTTGTGTTAAAAAAAGGCCCTCATTATCATTCATGTAATATGTCAATTCATGGTATATGGTGGGATGATCAAAGATTTCATGTAGTAGGTAGAGGTCATGAGTATCATTCTAATAATTTAAAAAATTTCACTTTTGTAGTTTGACTAGCTTTGACATCAAATATATTTAAGGTAGAGGGCATGGTGTGTACCTAAACACAACATATATTTATGTGTATATGCATGCCTAGTTAGGATTATTTATATTATTTTATGTTTTGGGTGCCTAGATTAGTGAAGGGTTAGGTCATGAGTTAGCCTTAGATTAAATAGTGTTTTTAGCAGTTGAATACAAATGGGGGAAAAACTAAAAAGAAGATGTATTTTTACAATATCAACATAATGCAAGAGATAGTCACCATTGTATGAGATCTCTTTTGTTACAATTAGATTTACAAGGGAAATCCACCCTTAGGGAAGCATGTGCTCCCATCTATTTTCCATTTATCAACATTTCACTTTATATTTTGTAGTTTTGTTTTTTGTTGTTATTTAGAATGTAGCATTATATTAGTCATGTGTTAATTTGTGATAATCTATAATAATATGTGTAAACACCTATGTTAATCTAAAATAATTTGTGTTCCTATAGTAATATGAATTAATTTGACCCCATCTAATGACATAATTTGTTTAAACCTACTAATGTTCACTAGTTTTAGTCATATAATATTTGTCACTCTGATAATCGGTGTAATCTAAATATGAGTATGTGAAAAAATCCCTATGTATGCCCCTTTGATAAGAGCGATGAATTTTGTTATTCATTCGTATCAAAAGACCTAGATAGCTATGTAATGTAGTGCACTATAAATATGATCATATAAATTATATTCATTCACATGGGAAGATGTGTCCTCATAAAACTAATGTGATCGTCCTAGAAGTGTATGTGATAGTGTATGATCTATGGTAAATGGCAGTCCTAGTGCCATATAAATTCAATGTGTTATAAATTTGCTCATACAACCGAGTATCAAATGTGCATTATCAATTTTTAATATTGACAAGTTCTCTTTGAATCAGGTTAATTTTGATATTGTATTGATTTTTAATGTTAGAAGGTTGTTCTTTTACCTTTAACGTATCGATTTCCCCCATGTAATGTATAAAGTGACACAATATCATAGGTAGGATATTTATAAATCATTAGAGCATTTATATAGGCATTGTTCATTGGGAGTATATTGTATGTAGCTATTTTCCGCTAGCCATGGGGATTAACGCCAGAGTCTGTGTAATGAATATAACTTAGAGATAGGCATGTAAAATACTCATTTTTATTATAGCATAGAATTATTGTGAAAATATTCACCTACAAAAAACCTCTTTGTGAGGTTTATAATGTAACTAATGAGAGGATAAAATATACAAATCTCAAGATATCACAATTACCATATTACAATGTACTAATATTAAATTTGAAATTCATATTATATAGCACAAAATCAGCCAAGTTTAAATAGATTAACTTTTTAATTTCAAAAATCATTTAAAACTCATTTGATAATGATTTATGAGTTCTAACAACTAATATGCCACTTAGATGAGATGTTACCCTAATCGATTTGAATAATTAAAGATTGTGTTAATAGGGGGATGAGCCATTGGCTCTAGTATGTTTCAAAAATCTCACTTTTTGACTTATTTTTAGCATTTTTGAAAGCTAGTATTTTTTTAATTTTGTCATATTTCAGGTATTTTTAATGTATTTTCAATATTTTTCGAAAGTGTCTTACCTCTAGCAAAGGTGTCCCAATAATGTCAGACCTATATTTTTCCTTGCTAGAATAATATTCCACATGGGTTTTTTTTGGTCAAAGGTGTCTAAGAAAAATATTAATTTTTTATCAAAATGTTTTGATAATTGAGTTAAATTTTGCTTAGTGTCTATCAAGGAACTTATGTATTTTAATGTGATTACAGTGTTATATACACATTAGGGAGTTTAGATGTGGTTTATCTATGGATATTTTAGGGCCTTACCCTTGAGTGATGCAGAGAGGGCAATTGTAAAATAGGATAGATTAAGCCATACGGGCCATCTAGACCTTATGCCATAAGATATGCACATGATCACCACCCTTCTAGAGATATGGGATGCATGTACTTTTTGTCACCCCACGAGAGAGATAACCATGATATTGGAGGATGTTTTAAATGTTTTGATATTGTTGGTGGTAGGTACTTGAGCTAGTGTACTACCTATAGAGGGATAGGGTTCATAAGTTCATGCTTATTGGGATATGACTAGGCATACTCGAGGAGCGCATTATAATTTGGGTGATTTGACTATATTGATATTGGAGATTGTATTGTCAAATATTTCATGGTTAGAGAAGTATTTGTGAATATTATTGGCTTATTTCACAATTGTGGATGGAGGTGGTGTGGCCATCTCATACCATATGCATATTATTATTCAAGGTATACATGTCCATGTAATCTTGGGGCACACTATGTTAGCCCATTTATACATATATTTATATAGGTTAACTAAAGAGGATTATAGTGGAGGATTGGGATCTACCACTTTATCTCATTATTGGAAATATGAGCATATTTTAGTGGTTTTCCCCATAGGCATGCCACGTGATGAATAAACTCAACCAAAGATATATGCACATATATGGATGAGTGGTGCCTTCATTACATGGAGGGTTAACATGTAGTTTCATGTGATGATTGATTACTTGACACTAGAATCTATCATTTGGTAGCCATATTAAGGTTTTGTAGGATGCATGAGATGGTGTGCAGTTGAGTAGGATCATAGTTAGTTGTTGATTTCATGTCCAATGGCCAAGAGTATTGATCAGTTTTAGTATGAGCATGTGATTATGAGTTTAGTGTTAGATTAATCATGACATGAGCTTATATGCTTGGACATGGATTCATAGAGCTAGCAAATGTCTAAAGTGTAAGGGATCGACCTAATACATTATAACTAACACCTTTTTTGATGAAATAGGTAAATCCTTCTATTTCTATAATTGATGTGGATTATGTTGAGTGCACCATAGAGTATGCATAATGGTGGGGACAAAGTCAATGGAATATATTAGTTCTCATTGTAATCGAGGTAACTGAGGGTGCACAAAGGCAAACGCTAACATTAATATGGTGGGAGACAGCGGGGGTGGACAACTATCTACTCAGGCTAATGCCCCCCATAGATACATAGAAGTGTATGAATTTCAAATAATTTTATTATCTTATCATGTTTTAATAATTTTTAGCTAACTATTTAGATATGAATTTTTTGGGTAGCTAACAATTATTGGACCATGATTATTGATGCTACACTTCAAGTTTTGATGAGGTATATCCCTGATGATGTAGTACCTAAATATCTATCAAAGACAGCTAGCAGGCATTCATACTCCTCTCTTTGATCAAGTTATGCTAGCTATTATCGTATACATGATAGTTGCATCTATGTATGATGAGTTGAGAGCCTGACTAGCAATGTAATAGATGCCTCCTCTAATTGTTGCTCTCAATTTTGGATAGAGTGTGTTTACAAATTATGTGCAATTACGATAAGAAAATGTGACCCTTCAAGATATATTTTTCAAAAATGAGGAAAGGGAGAAGTGAATTAGGTCGAGATCAAAATCGAGACATGAAGACAATAGGGAATCCTCATCAAGGGCCACCATGCTTAGAGCTGTAGATGAGGATGTTGATTTAGAGGGTTAGGGTGACCATAGCCCTATTATTGATTGACTTATTTTTTATATACTAAAGAAATTTTATTATCATGTTTAAACACTTGCTTTGATCAATATATATATATGATAGGTACACACCCTTGAAAGATATATATGATGCAGGAGGAGCAAGAAGGAGGGTTTTTTAGGGCATGAAACAGGGGATTGATCTAGTATTCTCAAGAAAAAAACTTTACATAGAGGACTAAATCAATAGTAAACAAGATCTAAAGGACACCACATTTGTAGACCGAATTAGATCCCCTAAGGAGTTCATACACTTAAATTTTCTTGTGAGAAATGGGAACCCCCTTTCAAGTAAAAATCAGCTACAACAGGAGGATATAGGTCGTAAAGCATCCATCAATAGAAACCCTCTACAATAGATACCTGAGGAGTCTAGAGGTGGAAAGAGCTATAGGAAAAGAAAACAACAATGCATTAAAATCAATACATCTCCCTTAAAATTTGAAATTAACCCTACTCTTTTTAAAGACAAAGTCATCCTGTACACTGAGCAGGCACTGGTGGGAAGATTTCATGTAAGGAAATACAAGGAGGAGGACTTGCACATATGGGTTCAAATCACATGGATGGCCATTTTGGGGTACATGCCCACCATCCACAGAGGTGATAGGGGCTACATGCATTCCTATTCAACATAGTTGAGGACATGATTATGATTTTTACTAGAGGACCTTGATTTTGGGGGAAGGCTTCCCTCCTCACATACAGGTGGCATGCAGGGTTTGACCCATAGTGTGAAAGGATCAAGTCCTTGGCACTTTTGGTAAAGATGTCAACCTAAGGAACACAGTGGTAGCTACATCTGTGTCAATATGGATATCTCTGTTAGACTTCTAGTAAACTTACAGATCAAAGAAGGTGAGATACGTTACAACTAGTTCTTGGATTACAAAAATGTCCCCTTTAGGTGTTCTCTATATAGATTACATAGACATCTTAAGACCTCATATCCACACAATATCCAGAGATCCACCATATATAGTCATAAAAAAATCTATATGCCTCAGAGGTTCTCATCCCAAGAAACAAAGATGGTAGAACCATTGAAAGCAAAGTTGGGGGTAAAATCCAGCATCCACTACGAATTTGAAGGCACATCTATGATATTCAAAGCCCCTTTTTCACTCAAGGCATGTGAAATGATATCATTGCAATAATCCCTTATAGCTAGATATATTTATGACCCAATAGCTAGGAATAACAAGAATGATTGCCTGCAACCAGGAATGCACTATATGGTTGAAAGGCACCGTAGATCTGAACCATATAAGGGGATAGAGGTTTATCCTACACTAGGGATGATAGAAAATTGGAAAGCTTGACATCAAATGGACATAGGAGGTCAAACTAAAGCATACAACATGCAGGACATGGAAGGACATAGCGAAGAAATGGATCTAGATCATGATCTAAGTGTTATGGCAGGAAATTTGGTAGATACACCATGTTAGGAGAAAGGTATTGATAACACCAAACTTACATCACATTTTATTTTTCCTTATCTTTTTAGTCCATTAAAAGAGTTGGGGTCATGACCTACCTATAATACATGTGATGTTGTGACATGTGGGAGAGTCATGGATACATAGGTCTTGGTAGGCTTAAACACTGCTCCCTCACTAGCTACAGATTTTTGACAAAATATGCCAGATATTTTGCCACATCAACACACATATGCCTCTCATCCTCCTGAGTTGGAGACATTTGAGGCAAAAAAAGGACATAAAAAGGGGATACTACTAAAGGTTCAATAGAACATCAGGCCAGCCATGTACATTTGGAAGGATACACAGTGGTTAAGGAGACCCCCAAAATGCAAAGCACTAGCAAGGAAGATCAATCTTCCCAATCCACAAAAAGAAGGTACCTAACACATTTTCACACTAGATAAATAAATACTACCAAAAATTTCCTCTGTCTGGTGGATCAAAACCTATCAAGGCACATACTACTCAAGGATCTAGAAGATGACACTCAAAATTCTCAAATGCTCAATTGTATGCAAAATAAGAGATTATTTTAGGAAAACAACTCATTATTCCATGGGCCCTTAATAGAGTAGTCCCTAAGCAATTTTTTAAATGATTTTGATTTCACACAATATTAGAGGCATTGGGAAGGCCTCAAAACAATGGGCCCTGAAGAGGCTCATCTATAAGTACAAACCAAGTGTGATGTTCATTCAGGAAATAATGTGTGATGATAAGGATGCTCTTAGGTATCTTTAAAAAGGTATGTCAGACTGGTCTTTTGTGATGAGTAGCTTGGTAGGGACTCAGGAGGGCTAGCTCTAGGGTGGAATAATACATTGGATATGATATCCGTTGTGACTACTCCAAACTACATTCATGGAAATTTTCACTCAAAGGAATTAGATGTGGAACTTGACATCTTAAATGTCTATGCTCCATCATAGAATAGGAAGGCTTTCTTGGAAAATTTAGCAAACATAGGCATCCTATAATTGCCCCACCTTATTCTTGGGGGTGACCTAAACTTCACCACATATCAAACTAAATTTTGGGGGGCTAATGGTTGAAATGATCCTCTAGTAGACTACTTTTGAATTGCATGGAACAATATGATTTGCTTGATGTCATTCCTTCTCTTATTGAACCAACATAGTCAAACCATCGTTGGGGGGTGAATGGAATCTTAAAAAGTCTAGACCATTTTTTGATCAAGGAAGTTCTCCTCTTACATATTTGCTCTTTCAAGTCAGCCACCATTAAGTATTTCTCATCCGAACATTATCCTATTCAACTAGTTTTGGACATAGGTATGAAGCTGCCACCAGCTCCCTTTAAGTTTAATCCCCATTGGTTTTCCTATGATGAATTCATAGACCTCATTAAGAGGACATGGAAAAATAATTATGGTATACAAGGAGAACATGATACGGTCAGGCTATAACAAAATCTCGAGTCAGCCAAGTATACAACCATGATTTGGGCAAAAAGAAAATTCTTGGAAAGTGACAGAGTCATATCTAAGTTTGAAATAAAAATAAAGGATTGTCTCAATACATATCACTTGGACGGATTTAGTGAGGAAAAAAAATAATCTCTTGATGCTTTGGAATCATAAAAGGCTAGACTCTTGGTATGGAATGAAGCAAAATGGAGAATGAAAAGTAGGATTACCTGGCTTGAGGAAGGGGATGACAACACTAAATTATTCCACAAATAATTTATGGCATGCATAGTAGAAAACACCATATGTTCTATTAGGGATATTTCAGGCAAGGTTTGCAAATCTATATCCAAAGTTGCGGTCACTCACTACAAAAACATTTACTCAGAGCCTCCCAGAGAAAACATTAGGGATGTTTTGGCTATTACATCTTTTTTTGATGGGTGGGTAGATGTTCCACAAAATGAGGCACTTATTAACCCTATTACCATGGAGGAACTTCAAAAAACTATCCACTCTTTTTAGCATGGAAAGGCTCTAGGGCCAAATGGGTGGAAGGTTGAATTCTTCATCAATTTTTGGGAACTCATTGTAAACGATCTTCTACTAGTTGTTGAGGAATCTCATCTATCAAGTAAAATTCATGTTCCCTTTTCATCCACGTTCATTACAAATATCCCAAAAGATGATGACCTTGCAAGCTTTAAACATTTCAGACCCATATCACTTTGCAACTATATATACAAGATTATAGCCAAAATCATAGCTACTCGTATAAAACCCATACTATCTGAACACATCTCCATGAAATAGTTAAGTTTTTTGGAAAACAAAGTCATCCATCACACCATTGGCACAACATGAGAGGTGATGCATTCAATCAAAACAAAATCTAGATCAGCTTTTCTTCTTAAAATTGATCTTTCAAAGGTTTTTGGATAGATTAAATTGGTTATACCTTAGACTTATACTCACTCAGGTGGGATTTGCACCAGCCTTCATTAATTGGATCAAGGACTATTATCAATCTGTGGCATATGTTGTGCTAATCAATGGTTCTACTACAAAAAAAATCTCCCCCTTCCATGGTCTACGTCAAGGTTTCCCCCTTTCACCTCTTCTCTTTCTTGTCATTGTTGAGGCCCTTAGCCAACATATCAAACATGAGAAATATGAATAATCTGATGGGGGTTAAAATAAATTTTGGTTTTATATTGGCACATATCCTTTTTGTGGAAGACATTCTCATTTTTGGGAATGAAGCTATTCAGGAAGCAAAGTGCTTGGACATAATTTTAAAGCTCTTCTCTTCAGCAACGGGAATGGTCTTGAATTTTTATAAGTTTGTTGTCTACTTTTTCAACATTCCCCATGTGGTTAAGATCCTGATTCAAAAACTCCTGCCCTTCACCACACCAAAATCAGATACCATAAAATATTTGGGCTTCTTCCTTAAAATAAAATATTATCATGTTGGAGACTGGTAATGGCTCTTTAACAAATTGAAAAAGCATGTTACTCATTGGTGCAATAGGTGGATCTCCATGGTAAGAACATTGGTTCTTATTAAGAGTGTACTTGAGGCTATTCTAGTTTACTGATTATCTCTGGCTTACCTTCCAAAAACCATTCTCAATCAAATCAGAAGGATATGTATGCATTTTCTATGGGTTGGAAATAATAAAAGGAAAAACATTCCACTAATCAAATGGTCCCTAATAGCTCAACCAAAATCTAAAGGCAGATGGGGATTAAAGGATTTACCTACTTTCTCCAAGGTGTTGGCTACCAAAGGGGCATGGAATGTTATAATCAAGTAGGGCCTGTGGAAGCAACTAATAATCCAAAAATACATCAAGCCACTTTCCATTGTGGACTGGATACGATTGTAGTCAAAGAACCACATAGGAGGTTCTCTTTTCTAGAAGGCCAATATACAGAGCATCAATGTGATTGACACCTCCCTAGCTTGGGATCCTAGGAATGGAAAAAAGATAAACATTGGAAGGGATGTTATTGTTGGTATTCCTAGAAAATTCAAGTTTTTGGATGACATAAAGGAATCCCTTCAACAAAAAAATATTCATTCACTTGCAGATGCTTATGATAGAACACTGATCAGCTGATGGACCATGGGATGGAAAAACGTTGAAACTCTTGGTCTTTATGGAATGGATGATATTATTTATAACAAATACAAACTTTGTTTGATATTCAATTCCATTCTCCTCACCAAGGAGGAAGACACCATTTTTTGGTCATACAATAAAGATGGAGGAAATTATCTGGTCAAGCTAGGACATCAATCTCTTAGGTAGTTTCAAAGAAATACAGACATTCCTTGGTGGTGGAAGGTAATTTGGAAGCTCCATGCTCCACCAAAAACAAAACTACACTTCTAGTTAGCTCTCCATAATAGAATCCTAACTTGGGATAATTTAATGCATAGAGGATGGCATGGACCAAATATATGTTCCCTATGTGTTGAAGATGTCGAATTGTTCAATCACCCTTTTCTAAATTGTAGATTTATGTTATTAGTATGGGATGCTATCACAATATAAAGCGCTAGGTTTTCTTGGAAAGGCAAAATGCTAAGTGAAGCATGGGATGATTGGTTTGGGAACAAAGGCATTCTTGTTGAAGATCTCATGCTTCCACTAAAAATTTATTGGAGTATTTGGAGCACAATAAATAATGTTATTATCTCAAATAAAAATCCCAACCCTTATACTACCATTTATAGATTTAAATATTCACTGATGTCCCCCATCCATAGGATACTAAAAACCAAGAGAAAGGTATCAGGCTTAGCATTGGATCACATGCAACCTTATTGCTTCTATGATGGGGCATCATTGGGAAATCTAGGTAGCAGCGGAGCTGGTGGGGTCATTCACTTCAGGGATTGTGAGATCTCCTTTAGGTAGGGTATAGGTCAAATTACCAACAACTTTGTAAATCTAAAAGCAATTATCATTGCATTCTCCATTGCTAACGAATGGGGGCTTACTTCTTTGGCTGTACATTCAGACTTAAATATGGTGGTTGAGTAGATGAAGGGGATAACTCAATGTAATCATATTATGCACAGGCACTTGTTACAGAAGGCAAAAAATCTTGTTGCACTCCTCTAATCCTACACTATCACTCATGTCTATAGAGAACACAACATTTTGGCTGACAAATTGGTGAAGGATGCATGCAATTGCACTGAAGGTAAGATTTTTTTGTTGATCAAAGAGGGGGATGTGCCACACTCCATTATGGAGATATCCCTCATATAATTTGGTACTCATGGACTGCGTTATACTACAGACATTTTGCCTTGCGCATATTTTTTTCCTCCAAAATTTGTTGTTCTTTTTTCATTAGGACAATTATGATTTTGTTTGATTGAAGCTCTATGCCTCCCTTTAATTATGTCAAAATTACTCTTTACTATATGCCATTTCTTGGCATATATTGGGTGTTGGGTCTTTTGGACACCTTTTACACAATAGCTCCTATCTGGAGGCTTTATTGGATGTGTCACTTTTCACAAATTTGAATAATAGATACCAACTTTTTATTTTTGAATATATATATACATATATGAGCTCTAATTATATTAGCTTATATTATGTATTTTAAACGTATAATTATTTTTAATGTATGCTTATAATTCATGTATTGCATTATTGACATGTTAATTAACATTTAAAGCTTTAACATTTTAAATGATGTGATGCATTGATGTGACACATTAATGATATATCATTGAAGCACAAATATGGGTATGTGTAAATTAACCAATGATATATATGCATTTATTTATAGATATATGAGCTCTAATTATATTAGCTTATAATATCATGTATTTGAAATGTGTAATTATTTTTAATGCATGCTTGTGATTCATGTATTGCATTATTGGCATGTTAATTAACATTTTAAAGTTAACATTTTAAATGATGTGATGTATTAATGTGACACATTAAATATATCATTGAAGCACAAATATGGGTATGGGTAAACTAACCAATGATATATATATATATATATATATATATATGAACTCTAATTATATTAGCTTATCTCATGGATTTGAAATGTGGAATTATTTTTAATGCATGCTTGTGATTCATGTATTGCATTATTGACATGTTAATTAACATTTAAAAATTAATATTTTAAACGATGTGATGTATTGATGTGGCGCGTTAATGATATATCATTGAAGCACAAATATGGGTATGGGTAAACTAACCAATGATATATATATATATATATATATATATATATATATATATATATATATATATATATATATGAGCTCTAATTATATTAACTTATATATATATATGAGCTCTAATTATATTAACTTATATCATGGATTTGAAATGTATAATTATTTTTAATGTATGCTTGTGATTCATGTATTGCATTATTGGCATGTTAATTAACATTTAAAACTTTAACATTTTAAATGATGTGATGTATTGATGTGATGCATTAATGATATATCATTGAAGCATAAATATGGGTATGGGTAAACTAACCAATGATTCCCCTATAATCAGATATACAGATTAAGATGGAATCACGTAACCATTCAGGGGGATATAACAACTTTGTGTTGTATTGATCCTCATATGAAATTGAATCTTGGTAATGTGTCTATGGTAATTAATTCTTAGGAGCACTCACACTTAAATTTACTTTATATGTTTGTGTTAAACCTACATGAGATATTTATATTGGTATCTATCCAATGAAGATAGCCTGAGATTGATTACTTTCTTTTTATTTATGTGAAATATTCATAACTTCATTATTTGAATTATAGCTTGTTGCTTTATGTTTTGGTATCCATGCATGTGTACTATTAAATGTAATTGTACCCTTAATAATAGTTCTCTTTGTATTTGTTCAATCTTGTTGATATGTATATAAATTGTCATGGAAATCGAATGATAAATTCATATTATCATTATCAAATTTTGCTTCTATTTGTTACAACCAAGATTGTCCCAAGATTGCATTGTCTTGTGTAATAGGATGTTTCACATATAATAATATATTCATCTTCTTATGCCCAAGAGTAACTAGTAGCATGAGATGCATAATAGCATTCTCATATTTAGTCATATGTTGTAGATCTTGCTCATTGTATCCTAATTCTTTTATATTTACAACTATGCACGCATTGTATTATGATTCATTGTCAACAATTATGCATGTTCTATATTAACCCTCTATAAAAGCATAAATGACCATTAGTTCCTTTATAAGAACGTCTTATGAAAGATCAATTGTGTACACTGTGAACTAAAATGAGATCTTATCCTAGTTGTACCTTCTATAGAAGTTTGATTAACCAATTATTCATTTGTAGGAATGTCCTAGGATGCATCAGACTTCTTAGAATGTGCAATAGAATAATATGAGAGGTTGAATGTGTGGGAATGTTATTAGACTTTATAAATGTAAAACTACCCCTATCTACAAGTTTTTCAATTTTACATTGCATTGCATAATAAGTGTTTTCACTATGTCTATTTATATGATGATAGTTACAACTTGATCTCACCTTCATTCGTTCAAGGCAATGTGCAGGATGATTATGATCAGGTTGTAACCCAATTAAATTATTATCTAGAAGTGTTTGTAAACTAGCATTTGGCCTATCCTTGAAACTATCAAAATGAACTCGTTATTTCACTTTTGAAGGAGGGGGACTCATTCTAGTTGTTTCCCTATAAACCATTTTCTTAATATCAACCCTCCTATTAATGACCTTTGTTAGACCTTTATCTTTATAAGGTAATGTATTTTTATTAACTTCCTTATGTGTAACTTCCTTCTGTGATACCCATTTAATGCTTGAATTTGTTGATTTATGTGAATTTAAAGTGGGAATATGTGGGAGATTAGCCACAAAGACAAAAATATCCATGTAAAGTCACTCAAAAGAAGAATAAGTGTTGTGAAGTGTCCTTTCCTTAAATGAAGATGCAAGGCCCTTTCTAAAGATAAATTGTATTTTTGCATCTGATGATCGATCCATTAAAAAGTATAATGTATTTTTAAATCATAAAATGTAATATTTGATAAATTCATCATGACCTCTAAGCTTTGAATATGGTCCAATGTTGATTTAGTAACTTTTTTCTTATTAAATTTGAATAAGAAAAATTAACATGGCTTGTTAAATAAAGGTAAAGACCGACTAGGTAGACTATAAAACCAATTTAAGGCTTCCCCTACTAAAATTTTGTAGAAATCTTTCAATAATATTTTTCCATATTTTTAGTGTGTCAAAAGATAATGCATACTCAGTCCAGTGACTATTAGGATATCCATAGCCATCAAACAATAGGAAATTAGGCATGACAAATCCTTTAAGGTAATAATAGTTAAGTATGTTTTGTATTATAGGGTTTCTGAGTATGATATTATCATCCATGTTAGCATGGCATGGTTTAGATTTTAAAGTGAGAGAAATGACTAATTTTTAAATCTTGTATATGCAATACATCATAAAGATGATGTGGCTAGTAGGGATAATATTGGTTTACAAAGATTCTAATGCAAGAGTATATAGGTTCACATGCAATCTTAAATGAACAAAATAATATGATAGTTTACAAAATATGTTTGTGTTATTTTATGCAAGTCTCTTATTGTGCATATGTCTTTCTTGTCAGTTTGCACAAGTCTTCTATGTTTCATAAATCTTATTTGTGTTGTTTTGATCCACCTTTGTATGCACATGTTTCTATTTCTATAGTTTTACATTGCTTACGAGCATGGATATGTTTGTAATGTTTTGCACCCATGTTATCATGTGCAGTTATAATTGTTGTTTGTTTGAATAAGCTTGTGAAGCTTTTTGTAAGAAGTAGTGTTAGTACTTTTCCAATCACAATCTTGTGGTGATTTGAAAAGTAATTTTAGAAGTTTTTCTTCATTTGGTTCCCTAAAAAGTTTGATTCTTTTTCAAAATAATAACATAGTCAATGAGATTCCTTGGAGGAGCATGTTCTATATTGTACAATTCGTGCATTGATACACGAGTCATTTGGGGCATGTATGGTAATATGTTGTAATGTTCTTGAGCGAATATGAGGATAACAATGTAAGGGTTACTAACACAGTTATTTATTATGAGGTCTTGTGACTTATTTGTGTGCATTTGGTTTGGTTTCCAACATAATTATTGATTATGAGGTCTTGTGACTCATAGATTGTTTGGTATTTAATTATATAATTCATGGGAAGATAAGAAGGATTTATTTGGTAATGTCCATGATATATTATGTTGTTATGCATTACATTGTAACATGTGTGTGCCTTATAAATGTGATACATTTAATATTTATGGTGCACTAAGGTATATTTAATGATGTTAATGGGTGTAAAGCACTTAATGTAAATAGGTGGGTCTTACACCTATATAAGCATGCCCCTAAACTTGTGTAAATGGAGGAGAAAACATTGGGACAATTGGGGTTGGCCAGAATATTGGAGATTAAAGAATAATTATGAGTGATTATTTTGAAAGTTAGGCTATGCTTGTAAATACTATGAGTTAGCAAATAGATATCTATGAATCTGATATTGTAACACATCTCATTATAAGATTGTGATGTAATTATTATCATTGTACCTATTTTGTTTCTTTATTATTGAAATTTAATAAATATCTGTGTTTCTTAAATTTTATTGCATATTTCATTGTGTATTATAAGATTTGCATGATCTAAGGGATCTCTTAATTAAGAACCTTAATTGCAATTGCATCATTTGGTATCAGAGCAAAGTTTTTAGTCCTTATTGGTTATTATTATTTTATGCATTTTCAAAAGGGGGTATAAATTAACTATAGACATCTTCCAATGAGAGTGTTGGGGAGATAAGTATAAGTGAATTTAATTATTTGAATCTTTAAGATCATCACTTGGTATTTAGATCTAAATATCTAAAGAAATGGCAAATAGAGGAGGTTTAGGTGGTAGAAGAGTAACAATGGTTGGAGCACCACGACTTGAAAATTTGAATGGATCTATGAGAGATATACAAGCCTAAATGGAGTTTATGGATATAATGCATGTTGAGGCACTATGGTTATATATGATAAGATCGATAATGAAGTCATGGTAGAAGCACCTAAAGACTAGGATGTAAAAGAGGTTGATTAACATAAAGATAGCTTCTTGTGAGTCGTTTCAAGATTTGACAAGTAAAACAAATTTAGACCCCAAAAGTTATTGTATAAATTTGAGTCCCAAAGAGCTCATTTACTAGATCAATGAATGAGATAAATATAAGTATGGAAGATCCCAAACATGTTAAGTTTGTTGGCATAAAGTTAAAATCACATGAATATTTTTGGTGGGAGCAGTAGACATCCAATTCCTAACACCATTTGTGTTAAAATTCTCAATCTTACTCGAATTGCACTCAAATGCACATTTTAGGTCAAAATCCATAAAACGCCCTAAATGGTTTGAACTTGTCACTTACAAGTGCCAGTTTAGGTCAAAGTATCCCTAAATAGGGCAATGCAATTTATGGGCCAGCTAACTTTGATCAATTTATTTTGAGTCAAAATGATGATTTCATCTTTTGTGCTCTAGATCACTCTTTTCACCTAAATTCATTGGTACATGCCATGTACCTTTGTTATTTTATGTTAGAAAGATCGTAAATAGAAAATAAGTTCTAACACATCTAACGTCACCTTCTAATTCTTTCTAAGTCAAATTACAACTCAATAATATGATTTTTTGACCATTTTGATTAATTGAGAGCCAATTTTTAAATAATTACATAAATATTGATTAACCTTGTTTAAGGCTAATTAATTTAAATTAAGAGCTTAAGTGGATTTTCCATGAGAGTTGTTGAATATTTCTTTTTGAAAATTGATTCTTATTAATTGCATCATCAGGTGACATCATTTTTTGAGAAGACATCATTAGACCATAAATACCACAAATATCAAGATTATGGGTCACCCATGCCTAGTTAATACCTCCCATACCTCTTCAATGCCCCTTATTCCAAGGTCATGATGAAGATAATTATGGATTTAATTCTAAATATTAGGATTATCCATGGCCACACATCTCAATCTTGAGATGGATGGTCATGGTTGATCCTGATCAATCTCAAAAATATATAAATAGAGAGGCCATGGACATTAATTTTAAGCTTGATTTATGCAAAGTTGTTGTGCATAATTATCTCTACAATCCATTGTGATAGACCATTAAAATTAGTTGCAAGCTTCATTGATAGGTTAGTTTAGTGATTTGGAATCATGAGCCTAGGTTTTATGGAGTGTTCTTGAGACATTAGAGGAGTTTGCCACCTTTGTTGACAAAGACAAGGATGCTTAATCAAGGGAGAGCATGCTTTTAAGCCACATGGGTATGGTGAATCCATTTGAGAAGGTAATATGATGTTGCTTTCTTTCATTTGTTTCTTGTTATCCTTTGTAATTTTCATAGGAATAGATAGGCTTAGTTAGTTAGTTAGTTATGTATTTTTTATGATTTATGGACTAATATTTGACTAACTTGTTTTGTAATCCTCCTTACATCTTGGCACGTCTGATGGGACAAAATGCATCCCACACATGAATATCATTTTGCATCTTTAAAATCTTCATTTAGATCATTAAAACTTTTGAAAATTAATTTTCTAACTTTGTTTTGCCATTATTCTTTGTCACAGATTTACACTATAATCAACGTCAGTTAGTAAAACCGTCATCAGTTGGATAGCTATCATCAGTCACTATTGGTATAACCAATGTTAGTTAGATAACCATCATCAGTCAGTAACTGTAACCGTCATTAGTTATATAACCAACATCAGTCACTGTGTTTTTCTTAAAACACAAACCTGAGAGCTTTTTTTTTAAGATCATTATTTCAAACTCAAAATAGCTTCAAGGCTAATGGACATGCTAATGTTTTTTTTGTATGACCAAGCTTAACATTTGATAAAAACATGCTTAGATCACCTTTTGCATTCTTAAAAATTAATTAGGAATTTAATTTTGCTGCTTAAAGTAATATTTAGGTGCTTAAGTGAGTTTTTTAACATTAGCTTTCAAAGTTACAACTAAGACCAAGGGGTCAAATGAACACCACCTCATTTATTATTTGGGCTTAAAAATGAACTCACCTTTCTAGGTTTTTGTATTTACTTAGTTGTTTAAGTTAGATTTTGTTTGGAAAAAAAAGAGATGTCGTGTGTATGCTTTTCTATTTGTCCCCTTTAAGGAACCCTTAGAATCAAAAGTGCCATTCCTATTGCATGTATCCTAGTCCAAGGCTTAAAAAGAATATCATCTAAAGTGCTCCCCAAAAACTTGTTAAAGTTTAGGTGATCTTGAAAATGACCTTAAAGTCTTTCTACTTTATGCTTTTTTTTGTTTTTATGCAAATTTGGCTTGCCAGGGGATGTCATTACCTCTCACGAGTTCTTTAGAGAAGCTTTGACCCAAGATTTCATCTCCCAGCATTAACTTCATTTGACTCCTAATTGGAGTTACACAAAGGACATATCTGTATTTGGACATCATACTACATTGAATGAATAGCAGGATGTAGTGGTTATAAAAGAGACTAGACCTTTTTACAACTAACCATTACCACAGTCACCTAATTTTTGCGCCTATTTTTTACATCATTTAACATGAAAGTCATTGTGCAATTGATTCCCCTAGAATGATTGAAATCTTGCTAGTTTAGTAGACCCCACTTTGTCATACCTTGTCAGTTTAGACTTAAGACGTTTGTTTTTTGTCATTAGCTTACTTGGTCTTGATTTGTGTCTAAAATTGCTTATTAACTCAATGAATTTAACCAAAACACATTGTCCTCAATTTTCTTGAGCAAGGGAGGTGTTACGCTATCCAAATGGAAAATTCGCCCTTTTTTTGTTCAAATTGTTATCAAAATATTTGTGTCATGTCATCCACTTTGGCGCAGTCATGCTTCCCAATTAAGTCTAGATCTTTTACCCAATTTATTTAAATCTTCAATTTATAATCCACATTCAAAATTGAACTTTTTTTATTTTTAAGGGTTGGTGTGTCAAAGTCGGTTCACCATTTGCGTACTAAGATTGTTCTAACTTGGGTTCAATTTTATATTTGGATTTAATGTCATTTATTAAGACTCAAAATCACATTGTCATCTTGGTGGACTCCAGTCATCTTGTGTATCACTCATGTTTTGAGTCCTAGAACATATTTTATCCTACTAGAATCATGTGGCGATGTTGTGTTGCTTATTTGGTTTTAGCTTTATACTTAGTGATTCATGTATGTATTTACATCTTGAGTTGCTTAGTCCATTTTGTCTTCTTCGTAATTTGAAGAGCTTTCCTCTAAACTTCTAGGGTCTAACTTGTAAAAGTTAAAAGTAGCTTTTATAGTACAGATGTATCACAAAGATCTAGGCTTTGGCGTATTAGTTTTCACCTTGGGTATTTGAGTTACCTCACCCTCTTTGGATCTATACAATTTCAACCTTACCAAAGGTTGAGTAAATTCGTGTACCAAAGCTTCTAAATTGTGCATGGTTTCAAACAACCATCCCTTATAATCTCATTGGTACCTTAGTTATTTGTTTAAAAGAGAGCCAAAGTATACTTTGTTTGGTTGCCAAGCATTGGTCCAAAGTTAGTCAAACACATAGAATAGCTCTTTTAGACATGACTCAAAGGTTCACTCATAGTGGGGCCACTTGCAGCCATAGTTATGAAGATGAGTAATTTTTTGATGGTCAAGATAACCTCATTATTTTTTATGACACCCCCACAACAGTAAGATCTGAAGATGATTACAATGAATATCAACCTCAAGAAGATCAAGATGAATCCCTTCTTAAATAGATAGAATCAGGTGCTAGACTACCTTCTGACTTTCTTATAGAACAATTGCATACCTTAGTTAGAGAAGGAGAACAATGATAGCAAGAGCAAGCTTTTGCATGAATAGACATACCTTCTTCATCTAAAAAAGGAAAAGAAATACAAATAGAGTCCAAACCCACAAATCTAGATCTTCTAGCTAAGATCAAGATAATAAGTCAATGATATGCAGATCAATGTGTCGTAGACTTAACATACTCTCTAGTTGCCACTTCAATTCACAATGATGCTTCGAAAGAATAAGGAAAAGTGGTTGAAAGTACATAACAAATATTAGATGAGGACATTACCATAGTGGATCAAGGTAATCTAAATGAACAGTTAAAGTCACAAGAGACCTCACAAAGTGTGTCATTTGACATGAAACATACATTCTTCAATCATCAAGAGCCTCTTGTTACATTACAAACTCAAAAACTCAAACATTCAGTTCGAATTGAGGAAATCCCTCAAGACAATTTGGCTAGTTCTTTTCAATCAACATAAAATTGGTAAATAAACATAAAAAATTTCAAAATCAACAAAGTACGAAATAGTCAAATTTAGAGAATGTTTTACAATCCAAGAATCAACGACCTATATTCTCAACTCAAAGAGTAAATCAAAACCAAGTCATGGATCAAAAGGTATACACTTCCTATAGATCCACACAAAACCAGGGGCACATTCCACCCCAACAGTAAAAAACTAGGGGCACATACCACCCTAATAACAACAAAACCAGGGGTACATTCCACCCCAATAGCAACAAAACCAGGGGCACATTCCACCCCAAATACACCAAACATGCAAAAATGGAATTCTATGAAGGAAATTGTTCAAAGATTGGACACAATTAATAGAGTCAAAAAGTATAAATTCGATGAGATATACCCATATCCATTTGATTTATCTATTCTCCAGAACCCCTTTCCACCTTATTTTGAGGCACCCAAATTTGACAATACAAAGAAAAAGGAGATCCATGCGAGCATATATAGGCATTCTTCATCTTATGTCAAGAGGTTGTTTATAGTAGCAAGTATTATTATGACTATTTTTGTGAAGTTTAGTGGGATAAGCTCTTGATTGGCTACTTAAACTACCCAAGGGATTAGTTGCAGATTGGAATGACTTATCAAAAAAAATTGTTAACCATTTCTCATATAACATAGAACATGAATTAACTGTTGTTGACTTATACAAAGCCAAGAAGCGTGATGGTGAAAGTTTCATTGCATATCTACAAATGTGGAGAGCATTGGCAGGGCACTTTCAACATAACTTGCCAGACAAATAGTTGGTTGATATCTTTGCATAAAATTTGCATCCTGAAGTTATGCATAATCTACAGTTAGCCTGTCCTAACTCATTTAAAATAATTTATTCACAAAGGAGTGTAGATTGAGAAGGCTCTTATTGCTAAGGGCCTTGTTAAGATTTTTATGCAAGGTCAAACGTCTAATCAGAGTAAATCATTGGTTTAAATAGTTATACAGGATAAGCCTAAAGGCTTTAGCAAAAATAAGAACATGGTTAGAAATGAAGTGACTAAAATAAGACATGTACAAATAGTACATGTTATGCCTCCTCTAAATGTACAATTAACTCCCCCAAATCCACTACCTACTTTGCAAAGACAACCTTCACAAAGGACATTTCATAACAATTTTAGAGTCTAACAAGTTAGGAGAATCGGTTGAAATAGTGTTACAAAATATCATTGCAGCTAATTTAATTATATGGCCAGTATCAAGGCCATTCCCTCAAGATCAACCAAAACTAGACTAATACAAAGAGAACAAATCATGTAACTTTCATCGTGTTGTTATTCATGGTGCATATCATTGCGTTTAATTATGACATATTATTGAGGACTTTATTGAAAGTGGTGAACTAGAGATTAAGTTAGCCCCTAATTAGGACACAAATTAGGATATGGGAATCTATAAAGACCCCTTTCCTCAACATGATCCACCACCACCAAAAAATAATCAAAATGGTCACAATCAAGGATAGAGGCAGAATCAAAACCAACAATAAGATCAGAATCATAATGAGCATAATTGAGATCATAATGCCCATATTAATAATGTGTCTTATAATAATGTACCCTAAGATTATAATAATATTGTGGGATGTATTTTTATAGCCCACATTGCCATTGTTACTGTAAAACTGTGTGTCCAATCTCATGTTCCTCACAACACGGGACCCATCATTATAGGGTCAGCACCCTCTCCCCCTAGTAATATCGTGTCAGGTTCGCATCATCATGTTGCTACTTTGTTTACATGGGTTACTAATCCTGAACAACAGCACCTTTCTTCTAATTATAAAAGTGCTTCATTGACCCAAAATTATATCAATATAGTTAGTCACCCATGAGTCACCATCCAAGGCCCTTTGCCTTCCTCTTCTAATTATAATAATTCCTTGCCACCTCTAGGTTGTGCAATCGCAACTAGACGCCCATGAGTTACCATCCAGGGTCTTTCACCCACTTCTTCCATAAAACCCAATGAGAACATTATGCCAATGATTCCAAAGCTGAATACTATCCCAATAAAGACTAAAATATTTCAACCCACAATTCAAAATCCTTATAGTCTAACAGATCAATTAGATAAAACATATGCACAATTTTCCATATTATAACTCTTGCAGAAATTTGATGTCCATCGAACCATCTTCAACAAACTTTTACAAGAGTCTATTGTGCCTAATTATATAAACCTTGTTCAATTCCAGAACCTAGTTGAGCACTTGTCTTCATTTCAACAAATCACATTTGATCAAAAAGACATGTCCACCCTCCGCCCAAACCATAATAACCCACTATACATTGAGATAATCATTACAGATCACAAGATCAAGCGGGTTCTTATAGATAATGGTCCAGGGTTGAACATCATATCTCTTAAATTGGTACGATGATTGGGCTACATGGATAAAGACATTCAACCAAAAACTATTACAATCAAGGCTTTCGATAATGCCAAGAGGGAGTCATCTGGTATAATTTGGTTTCCAGTCATGGTTGGATCTATTTCTCATCACACATTATTTCATATTGTGGATATTGAGCTTCCTTATAACATACTTCTTGGTTGTCCTTAGATCCATGAAATACAAGCAGTTCTATCTACTCTTCACCAATGCCTTAAGTTTCCCCATGATGGGATTGAGGTTACTATTCTTGCTGATCAACAACCATATCAATACTACGAACATCTTGAAACAAAGTTTCTTAATTATAACTATTTCCCAAGTTTTGAATTCATTACAAAGAAGAACAAAACCATCATTTCTCATCCATCTCCATCTAATTATATAGACCCTAGTGATCTAGCCTCCACTTTGGCTAATCTATTTCCTATAGCTCTGGCCAAGTAGGTTATTATTAAAGACATAGGCATTTCCACGTACCATCTGAAGGACATCCTTCATATTGAAAAATTATCAAAATGCCCTAAAACATTTGATAATCCTAAAACTTTATTAGATTTGGCAACCAAAGAAGAAACAACCAAAACCTCATGTGGTTTTTGTACCTACAATCAGACCAAAGAAAGATCGAGAGGATTTTATTGAGGGAGATTGGTTATGTTTTGAAGGCCTTGCTAATTATTTTCAAAATCCAAAGTATCATATCCCTAAAAAGAAAATAGATCATCTTGACTATACAGAGAAAGGCCTTGGCCCACAGGGGCAAGGAATTTTAGAACCCTTATTGGCTGGAGTTATCAATTGGAATCATGTTCTCAAATTTAAACCACTAGAGGATGACCTCATGGCATTTGATAGTGACTTTTCTAAAGTAACTAGTAAGAAGACTCGTAGAAGTGACACAACATCCCATTATAGCCTTTTTGATGAGCTTGTTGACTCAGATTTATTTGATTCAAATGCCATATTCACCATAACACCTATTAGAGCTTCCCATCCTGAAGTAAAAACCCGTCCTAGTGATGTTTCCCTACCCGAATCAGGACATTATATATTTACCATTGGCACCTCTCATCTTGAAGTAAACCCTCACTATAACCTATGCCTTTGCCATCTTGAACTCATAGATTGGGATCAGCAAAATTCAATCATATGCCTCAATGAGTTTCAAAATGAAGAATTGATTGTAGAATACATGGGCCTACAAGATGCATTCCCCATTGGTGATCATAAGCAGGGTTTTGATTTTTTATTAGATCTTTTTGCCTACTTTGGAGAGCAGGGAAACTTTCTTGGTCATAATAAAATATATATATCGAGATCTTCAAGTGAAAACCTCTTTGAAGCACTTGTTGATCAGGGAAAAAGTAAAGAAAAAGACAAACTTTTGAGTGAAAATTTGTTTTAGGCACTCCCAATTGAAAAAGTTTTCTCATCCCCTCAGGATGTAGAAAGTCCATCTAGCCTAAGTTATATATCTAGTACAAGCAACTCTTTAGAATAACATCAAATATTTGAGTGTCTTACTCTTGAGTTTCTAAAGGTTTTTACCAATTAGCCTTTACCTGAGAAGGCAGATTTTGATTTTTCATATTATCTAGATCTTTGGAAAGAACAAGAAGAAGATATAGCAGAAGAAAATGATCACGACCATATATCGCCTACAATTCTAGAAGATAGATCCACACTCCTTGTGGAGAATAGAACATAAGTGAATTTGGGAATCCATGAGGATCTCAAAATTGTTTATCTTGGAGCTTCCCTTATTGAAGCAGAGCATGAACATATTATATCCATTATTAAGTATTATATACACATCTTTGCATGGGCATACTCTGACATGCTAGGCTCAGACCCAGATTTAGTTGTGCATCATCTTGTTGTTCACCCTAGTGCTAAACTAGTCAAGCAAAAATTAAGATGCATCACCCTTTTGGTTAAGACCGAGTTGGAAAAGTTGTTAGGAGTTAATTTTATCAAACCATTAGACTAATTTGCATGGGTTTCTAACATTGTACTAGTGAGTAAAAAGACCCCAGGCATGTGTATTTGTATTGATTTCATTGATATCAACAAAGCATGCCCCAAAGATGATTTTCCTCTGCCCAACATTGACATGATCATTGACTCAACTGCTAGCTATGAGATGTTATCCTTAATGGATGGATTTTTTGGTTATAACCAGATCAAGAAGCCCTTGAAGATCAGCATAAGACTGCATTCACTATTCTATGGGGGACATTCTGTTACCAAGTCATGTCATTTGGTTTGAAGAATGTTGGAGCCACATATCAGTGTACAATGACTATCATTTTATATGGCATGATGCATGACATTGTCAAGGATTATGTTGATGATATACTAGCAAAATCAAAAATAAGAGCTGGACATCCTGACATTCTATGAAGAATATTTGAAAGGCTTCATGAAAATAAAGTCTGCTTGAATCCTAAGAAATGTGTTTTTGGAGTCACATCAAGAAAATTTCTAAGGTTCATTATATCACAATGAGGGATCGAAGTAGACCCTGCAAAGTTCAATGCTATTATGGAAATACCTCCACTAAACAATCTTAAATAATTACAAGGTCTATAAAGAAAGATCCAGTCTATATACATATTCATTTCTCAATTGATAGATAAGTACCACCCATTTACCTATCTCTTAAAGAAAGGGGTAACATTTCAGTGGGATGAAGATTGTCATATAGCATTTGTAAAGCTTAAAACATACTTGGCCAATCCACCAGTCTTACGACCTCCAACATAAGGAAAGCCACTGATTTTTCATATATCAACCACAGAACATGCATTGGGGGAACTTTTGGCTCAGCATAATAATCATGGTAAGGAACACACTTTTTATTATTTAAGCCACACATTGATAGCCTATGAACATAATTATATGTCTATTGATAAGACATGTTTAGCTATGGTGTTCACCACTCAGAAATTGTGACATTATATCCTAAATAACAAAACTATTGTTATCACCAAAGTAGATCCTCTCAAGTTCTTCTTATCTAAAGCAGCGCTTTAAGGATGCATGGCTCAATGGATTATGCTCTTCAATGAGTTTGATATTGAGTACCAAAATCAAAAGGCAATCAAAGGACAAGTTCTTGCTGACCAACTTGCAGAAGCTCCTATTAAAGCCACTCAACCTCTCAACCTTGAATTTTCCAAATGATTCTATTCTATCATGATGATAGAACAAGCATCATAAGACCCTGAATAGTGGATGCTCTATTTTGATGGATCCTTCACATCCTAAGAATCTAGAGATGGCATATTGTTGATCACACCATAGGGGGATTTGATCCCCAAATCATTCCATATACAATTTCATTATACAAATAATATGGCCAAATATGAGGCATTAGTTGTAGGGCTTTATCTTGCTATACAATGGGATATCCAAAGATTAAAGGTCTATGGAGATTCACAGCTAATCATAAAGCAGACAACTGACCAATATCAAAAAAAAGATGATAAGCTTATTCCTTATAAGTAAATTGTCGACAACCTCAAAACACATTTTAAATCTCTTTAGTTTGAGCAAGTTCTACGAGTCAACAATAGATCTACCGATGCCATGACAATAATTGGTTCCATAATTTAAATGAATGACAATACTAAAGAGTATCAATTTATAATTGAAAATTTTCTTCAGCCAGTACATATTTTATAAGATTTAGAGAGGATATGAACCATTGTTGATCCTAATCTCTCATCTCAGCTACCATGGTACCAAGATTTTTATAACTATTTCCATAGTCATGTATTTTCTACTGACCTTTTTAACAACCAAAAAAAACTATTTCTTCATCGATTAACATGTTATATCCTCCTTAGAAACACACTATCATAAAGGCTATGATGGAATGCTTCTTCATAGTTTATCTTTTAGAGAATCTAAGCTGGCATTAAAGGAGGTTCATGAAAGAATGTGTGGGGCCCATACCAATGGTGTAGTCCTAGCAAAGAAACTCTTCAAAATAGGCTATTATTGGCCCAAAATAAACATAGATGCTTGTAATTATTTAAAGAAGTGTATTCCTTGTCAGTAGCATGGCAATTTGATACATGCACCTTCCTTATCATTGTAGCTAATCATAACATCATGGCCATTCTCAACATGGGGTCTCGATCTCATTGGAAAAATTAACCCAACATCTTTAGATGGCCATAAGCACATTTTGATTACAACTGAATACTTTACAAAGTGGATTGAGGCCATTCTTCTCACTTATATTACTAAGAAACAAATAGCTAAATTCATTCATTACCATATCATCTATCAATATGGCATCCCAGTGAGTATTATATCTGATAATGACAGATCCTTTATGAACCAATATGTGAAATCTCTTTATGAAAAATTCAAGATCAAGCACAAAAAATCCACTCCATATAACCCACAAGGCAACGAACAAGCTGAGATGTCAAATAAAACCATTCTAGCCATCTTAAAGAAGATTATCAATGATGTTGGTTGTAATTGGCACTTGCAATGTTTTTCTACCATTTGGGCTTATAGAACCAATCATTGCACCCCAGCTATAGCTACTCCATTCTACCTTATTTTTAGCACTGAATCTATCATTTTGATCGAGATTGAGATCCCATCATTAAGAATATTATTGGAGCACATTGAAGATGATGAAGACTATACATCCTCACGGCTGCAAGAACTAAAACTTCTTGATAGTAAGCAATTAGCTACCCTAGAAAACTTGCAAGCCTATCAAAAAAAAAATTATGAAGCTACAACAAATGCATTCTCCCTTGAGAATTTGAGATTGGTGAACTAGTTTTGAAAGAGAACCAAAAGAACATGAATGTTGAACCCAAAAATAAAAGCAAGTTTCAGTCTAATTGGTTAGAACCATATATTGTCACAGCAAACTATGGATCAGGAGCATATTGACTAGCTAAACCTAATTGTGAAAAACTTTCAAATCCCATGAACATCATACACTTTGAGAGATTCTACGCATGAACAGCTTTGAACCATTATCTACAAGACCCCTGACTTGAGGGCAACTTGTGTCGACGTAATTTCATCCCACCCTTTTATCTTACCTTGAATGCATTTTATATGACCCTGGTCGACTTTTCATGACTCCCGATAGTAAAGGCTTTAAATCCTTGGCACTCTAAACATATTCTTCATCCCATTTTGGATTGCTTTCTTCAATAAGCATATTATTTGTTATGTCTAAGGCATGTTATAAGCTTGAACACTTTTTATCTCTTGACTAATTATGATCTTGATTATATCTCATGAACATTATGAACATCCTCTGCATCAGTTCTACAAAGAATTTCAGCCAAGACAGTATTGTGTAGCTTCAAACAAGTGAACAAAAACATCTTCTCAGTTCCAAACTATCGCTACATTATTACAAATAGGTGAATGCAGGTACTTTTTTTTTACTTCAAGCTGCACATTATTCTATATCACATTTGATACTCTATTATTTTATCAAGATCCTTGCTCTCATTGATTTGTGAGCATGGGTCATTATAGCCAGATTAGTTGTCTTATTAGAGCCTCTACTCTCACGACATGCATCTCCTCGACTAAATGGTCCCACCTTGTACATATTGTATTCCAAAAATATCAAAAACATTAGAAATACTTTGAAAATACCAAAAAAATTAGGAATTAATCCACAAAAGAACAAAAACATTGTCTCATGCTTCTATACATTTGTACATTCCCGTTCCACCATGCTACGCTCTTACCATTTTGCAAGCATAAAAATACCAGTTCATTTCATCTTGTCCCACGCATTTGCCATTTTTCAAGGTCATTCTTTCTCATGTCATCAACTTCTTGTTTGTTAAACCATTCTCATTTGTTTATCATATCTTTCATTTCTTCTATAAATCATGCTAGTCTGATCATCATTTTTCTTCTATCCCATTTTTTGGAAGAACTACATTTGACCTAAAGTTCATGTTGGAACATGCATTCATGAAACTATGTAGGCAATGTCCACTTGTTTTATACATCTATAGTCAGCTCGGCTAACCTCTTCTTTTTATTCTCTACCTTCATTTCTTTTGGCATTGTTCTTCTTTAATTAGGGAACAATTATCATGTCATTATTTTTTGTTATGATGTGGTAGAAAGTAACACCTCTACCGCACATACATGAACATTTGTCTTTAAACCGCACTAACTTGGTTTTTGTTTGTGTGTGTTTATTTGAGTTCTCTTGGTGTTTTGTTTTCTTGATATTTTGATTGTGATTTTGCACCTCTCTTTTTATTTTTTCTCCTCTCTTTATATTACTTCTTATCTCATCTTGGTCTTGTGTTTCTTTCATTATTTTTGTTTATCTCTTTTGTGTTTCAAAACATCTTGATGATTCACATGGATCTTGATTGCTTATATCCTGATCCTATGTTATTACGTTATTCTTGGATTATTTTGTTTATTTGATTGTTTTTGGTGTCTTATTTTTCAGTTTGATTTTGTTTTTCTCTTTTATGTTTCAAGTACATCTTGATGGTCCACATAGATCTTGATTATTTATATCTTGGTCTCATGTCGTTAAGATGTTCTTGCCTTTTGTTTATAAACATTTTTGTTTTTATTTGAGTCTTGATTGATCAAGTCTTGATTGATCATATCTTGATTTTAACTTAGATTCATTTATGTTTATCTTTTTCTTTGTCTTTATTTTTTCATTTAAATGTAAATCATTGTAACTCTAGTTTTGGTCATTATTTTACCATCATCCTTAGTTATAGATATTCATATTTGAACTAGCTCAATGCAATTGAAATATTATGTCATTTTAAGTTATTCATACTTATGATGCTTGATTTCTTTTACTATAGCAAGCACTTTGTGCTTAGGTCTCAACATCTTAACGTCAACATCAGCTTCGATAAACAATCCTCAAGAACACTTTGCAAAACCTAGGCTCATGATATGAAATTAGGCTTCTAGGTAACATGCATTTCAAACTTCTTTGTCTATGTTTACATGTGAATCTCTTTGCATACATTGTGAGTCTAATCAATTCTTGATCATTTTTTATCATTCTTCATTCCATTCTCTCCCAAACTTGGGTGAACTACATTGGCTTGAAGTTCATGTTAGAACATGAGTCCATGGAACTATGTAGGCAATGCTTAATTTCTAGTGAGGTCAGCTTGGCTATCTTCATTCTTCTTTTCATCTCTCTCATCACTTTGTGCATTTTCATATGCTTATTTTTATATGGCTTTTTAAGCCATTACACCATCGCATGTACATTTGCACCCACTCACTTTAACCTATCTTTTCGGTTATATCTTTGAGCTATTTTACTTGCCAATTGCCCATACTGGGGCCCAACATCTGAACAATAACAAAATCTAATTAGCTCTACAAGGGAAAAATCATTATTTATTCTTTATCAATGATCAAAATTTTCTCTACTGGGGTAAAACTATCTTATCACGATCAAAAATCTATTCTACTGGAGTACTTATTATATTCTCTTTGGAGACTCCATTCTAGTGGTGCTTCCCTTCTTGAAGTAGAACATTCTCTCTTTTCCTCTAATTCCAATCTCTCCACAATAATGTCTATAATGGTAATATTTTTAGTGTGTAACTTATCTCGAGATTGATAAATGTCGTAAGCGTGCAGCTTGTACTCTCAAATTGGGTATGTTTAAAATGTGTCCCTTACATTTATGGATTGTATCTTTCTCATTTATCTCATCTTTGGATCCTATTATATCTCTAATTATATTTTTATCATTGATGGTAATCACGTGTGCAAGCATTAGCTCATCTAGATGTGATCTATTCCATGGGTTAATCTCTTACTTTTTCTTTTCAAGAGTCCATCTTTTTCTCAAATCTTAGTATGTCCTCTCGAGGGGGAATCATGGGTCTATTCCAATTTCTTCTTGACAACTCTTTTATTTAAAAAGATGTCATTTCATCTGAATGTCTTGTTATGCCTTCTCAAATAAAGGCAAAATATAGACATCCAATTCCTAACATTATTTGTGTTGAAATTATCAATCTTACTTGAATTGCATTCAAATGCATATTTTAGGTCAAAATCCATAAAATGTCTTCAATGGTTTGAACTTGTCACTTACAAGTGCCAGTTTAGGTCAAAGTATCCCTAAATGGGATAATGTAACTTATGGGCCAACTAACTTTGATCAATTCATTTTGAGTCAAAATGATGATTTTGTTTTTTATGCTTTGGATCACTTTTTTCACCTAAATTCATTGGTACACACCACATACCTTTGTTATTTTATGTTTGAAACATCCTAAATGAAAATACGGTTTTAACGCATCTAACGTCACCTTCTAATTCTTTTTTAGTCAAATTATAACTCAGTAATATGACTTTTTGACCATTGTGATTAATTAAGAACCAATTTTCAAATAATTACATAAATATTGATTAACCTTGTTTAAGGCTAATTAATTCAAATCAAGAGCTTAAGTGGATTTTTCATGAGAGTTGTTAAATATTTCTTTTTGAAAATTGATTCTTATTATCTGCATCATCAGGGGACATCATTTTTTGAGAAGACATCCCTAGACCATAAATGCCACAAATATCAAAATTATGGGTCACCCATGCCTAGTTAATGTCTCCCATGCCTCTTCAATGCCCCTTCTTCTAAAATCATGATGAAGATAATTATGAATTTAATTTCAAATATTAGAATTATCCATGGCCACACATCTCAATTTTGAGATGGATGATCATGGTTGATCTTAACCAATCTCAAAAATCTATAAATAGAGAGGCCATGGACATGAATTTTAAGCTTGATTTATGCAAAGTTATTGTGCATAATTATCTCTACAATCCTTTACAATAGACCATTAAAAATTAGTTACAAGCTTCATTGATAGGTTAGTTTAGTGATTTGGAATCAAGAGCCTAGGTTTTATGGAGTGCTCTTGAGACATTGAAGGAGTTTGTCACCTTTGTTGACAAAGACAAGTATGCTTGATCAAGGGAGAACATGTTTTTGAGTCACATGGATATGGTGAATCCATTTGAAAAAGCAATAAGATGTTTTCTTTCATTTGTTTCTTGTTATCCTTTGTAATTTCCATAGGAATAGATAGGCTTAATTACTTAGTTCTTTATGCATTTTTCATGAGTTATGGACTAATGTTTGACTTACTTTGTAATCCTCTCTACATGAGCATGTTCAATCTAAAAGATTACACAAAGGAAATGATAAGATAAACACTTGGAATAGATTCATTGTGACTTTTAAATCTAGAAAGATTCATGTGGATTTTAAAATGAGTTTGTTCAAGAAGCTTGAAAACTTGTAACAAAGAGAGATGAGTGTGAAATATTACACCAATGAGTATTATAGAGTTACCATTAGAGTGGATCATCTTGGCAATGATGTTGAGAAGATCTCAATGTATGTGAATGGATTGTGCATGGAAATTCAAGATGATTTTGAGATGATCAAACTATAATCTGTTGAAGATACTTATCAGTGTGCACAAAAGGCAAAATAAAAATTATCAAAAAAATAACAAAGAACACTGCTATGAAAAAGAAAGTTTACGCATAGATAGGGATAAGGTGGAATTGGCAAAGAATATTTTATGCAAATGCAAGAAGGCGAGGCAAGTACTTCACTATTAGGGAATGTTATCCCTCACAAGAATCTTAGTTTATTATTTAATGTGAATTATTATGTGAGTAATTATTCATTAGTATCTATTGGTTAAGGAGTTGTGATATTGTTGTGAGTTATAATAATATTACGTATTTAGATTAGTTTTTATTTACTCATGAGTAATTTGAAGGATTGGTTACCTCCTTGATATTAGGAGATGCTTCCCTATATATATATATATATATATATATATATATATATATATATATATATATATATATATATATATATATATATATAATGCTCAAATGATTTAATATAGAGAATAGAGCAAAATATTGTGTGTTCAAATAATGTCTGAGTATGTATCTTTATGTTGGTTGGTATGAGATAAATCTCTATATAAGCTCATACAAAATTTATTAGTGGTATCAGAGCAGTGTTTGATCTTTCTATGATGAAGAATTAAAATACAAAAGGGAATTGCAATGTTTGCATCATTATTCAGTTGATATTTTATTATTATAACTAATAAATTTATAATTGAATTATTATTTTGAGTAGTCTTGTTCTTTTTGTGTGAGATTAGAGAATAGGCATTTCTGTATACACCTAAATTTCATCATTTAGTGTCGAAATTCACTTTGACACACTAACTCTTATTCTTCCCCAAATTTAAAATTTAAATTAACATTGTTTCCCTCCAAAATTTAAATAATTAAATAATTCTTAATTAATCAGTTATGCACACTTTTTTTTCAAAAATTATTTAATAAATCTGTATTTTTCACCTCACCTAAAAATCTTCCATGTTTATCTCAACCATATGTTGACCCATCCAACCCCCTCCTCAACTTCCTCAACCACCTTGTGAGTCACCTTAGAACATTTCAACCTCTTTGACTCACTCAACCAATTCTCCTTTCCTCTCAACTTGTCGAATTGATCATCATCCTCATGGATGAGGACTAATACTCCACCATTGATTATTTGAATAATTGTAAATATTCAAATAATCCTCCGCCATTTGATTGACCTCTCGTAAACCTATAAATAAACATGCAAGTCATCACTTTAACCATACTCACACTAATGAATTGATATCGAATTCTCAAGTGAATCTAAGCTATCAAAAGTCCATTTGCATACCTAAATGCTACCCAATTTCTTTTTGCATTAGAGAATGATTGAGCAACCATATTCTATGATCAAGTCACTTTGAATCACAATGGAGGCTCGTGATACTTTGGTTGTGTAAGTTTGTGTTCTTTGTTTTCTTTTATTTATCTCTCTATTATAAAGTTGATTTGAATTTAGATTAGATTTCATTTTTAATAGATTTCTTAGCTTACTCACATTCTAGATTTTCTTTCACACATTTTAGAATATCCAATGGGACCTTCCCTCATCTTTACATATTATAAGAATCATAGGTGCATTTAGGAACATATTTCAATTGATTTTTGTATTTTTCCTTGTGCACATACATTTTATCTTGGTTTTAGAGGTTTTTGTTTGTGGTTGTAAGTCATTTTCTAACATTTTTAGACTTGTTGTACATCTCATTTGTGTAACTATGAAATTGAAGACCCTATCAGTGAAATCATAGTAGATAACAATGAAATCATCATTTTCTTATTTTTAATAACTTCTTAGTAATCTTCTTTCTTATAATAGTTTTATGTCTCAATTATTTATGTTCTAACTTTCCAGCTTTATGTTTTGATTTGTTTTGATGAAACTGTGAAATCAAAGACTGTCTATGAAATCGCAGCATTTAGAAATGAAATTGCCTATTATGTTGATGTCTTTCTATCTTCTATTTTTTTTTTTTAATGTATAACAACATTGTAAGACTTATCAACAAAATTGTCTAACCTAATAGTAAAATTATTTTTAATTTCTTTATGTTCAGTAATTTTTTATTTTTCTCCTTTCTAGATCCCCTTGTGTCAGTTTCCATTTGTAAACAACTTTATTTTGAGTTTCTTTCTCTATTTTTTCCTATTTTTATTTTGTTTCTATCTTATATCATAACAACAAAACTTGGAGTCTATCATCGAAATCATTTAACATAATCATGAAATCATATTTTAAGTACTTTTTATCATTGTTTTTATTTTTTCCAACTTTATAGAGTTCTCAATGCTTCTTTCCCTCTATAAGCATCTTTTTGTTCTTGATTTCCTACTTGCATCATCTATTTTTTTTGTATTTTCCTCTTCTATCTTCAATGGCAAAATTGATCGTATATTCAACAAAATCGTAGATACCTTTGGCAAAATCTGCATCAACATCAACAAAATTGTAGAAAGTATCAATGGAATTATGGAATGGAGTAGCGAAATAGTCAAATATATTATCAAAATTATTTGAGGTAAGTGCAAAATCATTCTATTGTTTTTTATGTTTTTCGTTTGATTTTTTTATGACAATTAACAATTTCATGTTTTGCTTTGACTGTGTAATAGTGAAATCATTCCAAAGACTATTTTTGTGTGTTTTCTATAGTTTTTTACTAAATTTTTACAAGTTACTTTGATTTCCAACCAAACCAAAAACTTCTAACAATTTTTTTCTAGGTCACGAATCAAAGAAAAACCTATAAAATCTAAACAATTCATTTTTTGCTTGATTTCAATGTTTTTTGTTTTCTTCTAAGTTTTGCTAACAAGCTTTTTCAAATTTCAGTTTTTCATTTTCTTAAGTAATTAGTAAAAATTTGGTTTTTTGGAGTTAATTAATTATTCATTTTTAGTATTTGTGTGTCTTATTTGTGTCAGGTATGTTCTTCTCTTAGCATCATATTGGTGATGATACTTGAGAATCAAAAATAATACTTATAAGATTTTTATTAGCCAAGATGATATTTGTACAAATCCTCTTATCTTGGCATCACATTGGTGGTGATGCCTGAGAATCAAAGGTAAGTTTTTGTCTTTTTATTTTTATTTTCTTAGAGGCTCTATCGACTGTGAATTTCATCACCACACGGTAGGCCAAACTCCATGTACCAATGAGGTGTATAAATTGAGTTAGAGCTATCATTTTTTGCTAAGTTGTTTTGTGTTTTAAGCACTCTATGAAGTGAGGAACTTTCACACTCCAATACCTGGGCCTTATACTACATGACTTGAAGTTTGGTTTTTTTGACGTCAACACACTAAGACCCTAATGATTGTGTTGGCACATCGAGATGAGACCCAATTGTGTGTGTTCATCAAATCAACTTCTTTCATAGTTTTGGGTCTTATCATATTGAAAGGCATATCAAGGACTCCTCTAGCTAAACTTGTTTATACCTTATGTGTAGAAAATCCTTTCTTATCATTTAATCAATTAGTGGTTAGTGATAAGAAGTTACTTCCCATGCACCATTTAAAATGGTCTTCGAGGTCCATGGAAACGTTAGGATCCTCCATGGTTAGTACCTTAAAATATTAGACCACAATTAACACAACAGATAACTTGGTGACATGGGAAGCCTATAGATTATTCAAATCCCTTTTACCTAGATTTGAAACTTTTGTGCAATTGCATGTGTGTTTAGAATAGATATTGCTTATTTATTCCCTTGTGTTTTACCACATACTGAAACCTTAAATTATATAAAAAATACTTTTTGAGTCTTGAAACAAGTCATAATCCACAAAATCTTTTAAAAGTCAAAATTAAAAATTCTAAGCAAAACTCAAAAGAAACCTTGTTGTCAATCAAGTTTGTTGGTATTTTTAGAGTCTAGTGTCAAGTACATGTCATTTTCTTGAGTCAATGCCTTCTTCTAGCAATTTCACTCATCAAAAGGCACATGGCTATGCTTAACAATCCTAGGGTAAGGGATGATCCTTTTGACAATGATCCCTTCCAATTTGGAACCCAGAAAACCAAAGTCATCATGTTGAAATACATGAAATCCACGACCATGAAGAAGGAAGAGCATACCAATATGAGGGTAACCCAACAGCCATTTTTCCTCCATTCAACCAATACATCATGGCAAACAAAAATGAAGTTTTGCTTCAAGATTTGAGCTTAGGCGTTAAAATTCCACCCAATATCGATGTTTAAAATATGTAATATTTCATTGCTAATAAAGAGTATTTATCACCCATTTTCAACCCATCCATATCACAAAGCTCTTTTGAGAGTAGTAATGCTCTCATAGGTTCCTTCAATCTCAATCCCCAAGTCTCCCAAAATAAAAGGAAATCCATCCCCCATGGGGAATCCTCCCAAGTCATGGGTTTCCTTTGGAAACCCATACTCATCACATCAACCAAGACATTTCAAATTTCCAAGCCAATCAAACAAGCAATCTTTTGGTTAATCCAAATTCTAACCCCAATCTAAATTTGAGTGTGAATGCAAATTCACCCTCAAACCAATCCAATCTAAACTTAAATAATCATTCAAGTTTTCTAATCATGAATCAACCCTATCCAAACTTGAATAGTCAGTCAAGCTTCCCAATCATAAATCCAACCAATACAAACTTGAATATTCATTCAAGTTTACCAATCGATAATCAAACCAATCTAAACTTGAATACTCATTCAAGTTTCACAATCAATCCAAATCTGAACCTTCATGGTTCATCAATTGATAACATCAATCCAAATCCAAATATGAGATTGAATACTTATTCTATCTCACCCATAACCACTCAACAATAAATCCAAATTTGAATTTAGCTTGAAGTTTACTTATCTATTCAAATCAAAATTCTAATTCAAGTAATGTACCAAATAATTTTTTTGATTCATGTTCTTTTGTAGGATTTGTTCCATTACCTTCAAACCAAACACCAACTAACACCATTTCTTTTACCACTGATTCTAACCAACCATTAAAACCCTATCACCCATCCAAATCAAATGATTGGTTCACATCCTTTTTCAAACCAAAACTTAAACCAAGCTAACTCAAATTTGCTTTATCCAACCAACCCTAATTCGTTTAACTTTACAAAAACTAACTTTAAGACCAAGGTGAATCGAACCAACCCAAACCAAATAAACTCTATCTATAACACTCACCCAAATCAACCAAATTTTAACTTCAATACCAATCCCAACCAAACAAGTTATAGTTTTAACACTAATACAAACCCAACAAACCTTAAATTTTCCACTAACCCAACCAATACAAATACCTTTGCACATTCACAATATACTAACTCCTTTTCCAACACGCTTCCTAACCAATTCATTAACAATCCACCCCTTAACCAATTTTCACAAGCTAACACTAACACAAACTAATTCGTGGCTCAAATTTCTAACTTATTTATATTTTCCAAGTCTAGATAATTAGTTGTCACCACACTTTATTCAAGAGTGGTTAAATATGAAGAACAAAGAGGTCCAAAGCTTGCAAGATGGTAATTTTTCATGACAACAACAATATAAGTTCAAAGAAATATGTTTTTACCCATAATATTTGAATAACATGACAACACCCTTCCCAAAACATTTTGAATTTCCCAAGTTTGAAAAATACAAAGGAAATGGAAATCTTAGGGAGCACCTTAAAGACTTCTATTTGGCATGTACAGATGTTGCTTATAGTAATGAGTAAATGTTGAGATTCTTTACACATAATCTAGGGGGTCAAGCCTTGGAATGGTTCTCACATCTTGTCAAAGGATCAATATTCACCTTTGAAGACCTATCAAAAAAGTTTGTTTGACATTTTTCATACAATGTTGAAGAGGAACTGACCACACTCAGCCTACATAACACTGAGCAACAAAATTATCAAACCTTTTGCCTCTTTCTTACAAAGATGGTGGTCATTAGCAAGCCATTTTTTGTGATCCTATCCTGAAACAAAACTTGTTATATTTATGAACAACCTTAACTTGGACTTAGGTCATCACTTGCAACTTCTTTGTCTAGGTTCCTTTGATGAAATTATTGAAAAGGGAGTTGAAATTGAATGAACTTTAATCACTATAGGTGTTATTAAAATATTCAAACTTGACAACAATTCCTTGAAACAACTTGACAAAACCAAGTTTTTTACCAAGAATAAGAATGTTGTGGGTGACAGTGTAACTAATGTAAAAAAAATACAAAACCTAACTAAACAAAAATAAGTTCATACACAATCGATTAATAATATTACCATTCTTGGTGGTCAACAAAGACAAGAAAATTTTAAATGTAAGTTCACCCAATTGGGATAATCTTATGAATCGGCATTTCAAAAGTTGGCCCATGCAAACATGATTGTTTGGCCCAACACCAAACCTTTTAAAGACAATGTCCCTAACCCTGATAGGTACAAATAAGATGAATATTGTGAGTATCATAAGATTAAAAGACACTCAACCAATAAGTATATCAAGATCAAATACTATGTCCAATATATTATAGATCGTGGGGACATAGCTATTGAAAATCAACCATCAACCACCTCTAATAACCAAAAGTTGAGAATATACAAAGACCCATTCCCAAAACATGAGCAAGGATAAGGTAAGAAAAAACAAGATTCATTCCAAGAAAGTAATGTCAACCAAGCCAATCATCTTTCAACTACATAGTCAATTGTGTTCATTACATGCATAATCATTTCTCCATCATTACTTTACAAGCTCAAGATTGAATCATTACCACAAGGAGCATAAAAATTACCATCCTTAGTGGTTCCTCATTTAATGTGGAGAATAAGTATAATATTATTGACCATCTTGAGAATACACCTGCTAATATATCCATTTTAGAACTTCTCAAGACCTTCACTATATATAAATATAACTTATATAAAGTCTTCCAAGAGTCACGAGTCCTACAAGACATCAATCTATCAAGTTTTCAAGCCTTAGTTGAAAATTTATCCACTAACAATCAAGTTACATTTGACCATTCTGATGTTCCCCTATGGTATTTGTCAATAATCTACCATTGTATATAGAAGTCGTTATCTCTAGACATAAAATAAAAATGATATTTATAGACATGGCTCAACTTTAAATTTATGTGCATTAAGATTAATTAAGCACTTAGGGTATCCTGCAACAGCATTAGAGTCAAATATGATTACAATTAAGGCTTATGATAATAATGAGCAATAGTCTATGTGTACTATATACCTTCCTTTGATGGTGGGAAATGTCATTCAAAAAACACTAATCCATGTGCTTGACCTAATTTGCCTTACAATTTATTTCTTGGACGTCCATGGATCCATTCAATGAATGTCTACCCTCCACTTTGCACCTGTGCTTGAAATTTTATCATGATGGCATAGAAGTAACTATCCCAAGTGATCCTCAACCCTTTAAATATTGCAATTTATTGTGAGGGTGTTAATAAAATTCAAACTATCTCCTCATTATTGAAGACACATTTAGTCATGTTGAGGAAACACTTACACTTGAAAACTACATCCATCCTCATACTTTATTTCAAACACCTCCCCTTGGTGGTTGATTGAACATGCCATCCACATCCACTTTCATGGATACTCCATTTACAAGCTAAGCATCTAACCAACCATCCAATTCCAAACCTACACCATCCCCTCCATCCCAATTCAAAATCATTGATAAAAGCATGGGTGAATATGAAATCCAAGATGTTGATTACTCAAGCACAATTCGCATGTCTCCTAATAACTATGGCAGGCCCAACTATCACAAGAAATATCATATGGTTCACAAATTTTGAAAAACATCATTTGTAAAATGTGGTTTTCTTTCTAGTGATTAGATTGAAGATTTAAATCCATCATGACTTTATTCTAATGAACTAGTTACTTGTTTCGTTAACAACAAATATCCCATAGCCAAATCCATAATGTGTAAAATAATGAACTATAAAGACAAGGACCTTCGTCTTCATGAACAAGGATTAATCTAACCTATCATGCTTAAAGCTAATGAAGCTTACCATGACATAGGATTTAACCCACTCAATGTAAATACCACACTTTCTTAAAATGACTCTTCTAGTGAGTCTGAGGAAGAATCTTTGGACACTGAAATGGGTTCCATCTTCAGCCACTTTATAGACCTATCTCTAACCATTATAATCCATGAAAATGTCATTTTGACACTCAAACTCACATATTCAAATCTAATCCAGTGGGACCAACAACCAACACCTACCCTTAGTCATTTCCAAATACATGAAGCACTTTTTGAATTCTTGAGTATAAGAGAATATATTCTGACTAGATGATCATAAGAAGGGATTTTCAATCCAATTAGATGATTCTACATATTTTGGGGAACTATTATTACATAATCACATCAGTACCACAACAACCTAACATGAAGATACCTTGTAGAAAAATTCAATCTTCCTCCTCCACCCTTAAAATATCAAGAAGAATCAACTCTCCTAATTGAAAATACAATTGCAGTCAATATAGGAATAGAAGAAGATCCAAAATTAATCAAACTTACCATGTCTCTAAATAAATAAAAATGGAAAACATTAACCATTTTGCTTAAAGAATTCTCTGACGTGTTTGCATGGCCTTATGAAGACATCTTGTGACTTGATCCTTCGCTTGTGGTGCCTCATCTTGTGGTTCATTCAGATGCAAAAACCTATAAAATAAAAACTTAGAAAAATGCATCCTAAAGTTGCACTCTTAGTGAAAGAAGAACTAAAAAAGCAATTGGAGGTTAGTTTTATTCGTCCTATATACTACTCAGATTAGATATCAAATATTGTACTAGTGTCAAAGAAACTAGTATGAATCAAGGTTTGTACAAACTATAGGGATATCAACAAAGTATGTCCCAAAGATGACTTCTCATTGCCTAACATCAACATGATTATGGACTCTACCGTTGGTCATGAAATGTTGTATTTAATGGACAGTTTTTGGGGTTATAACCAAATAAAAATAGACCTTGATGACCAACATAAGATGACATTCACAACACCTTGGGGCATCTTTTGCTATCAAGTAATGCCTTTTGGTCTCAAGAACTTTGGACCCACATATCAAAGAGCAAGGATGGTTATATTTCATGATATGTTTCATAACATCATGGAGGATTATGTTGATGACATTATTACCAAATCAAAATTTAGAGTAGAATATCCAAAGGTGCTTCATAGAATATTTGACAGAATGAGAGAATACAAGCTTCGCTCTAACCCAAAGAAATGTATTTTTGGGGTGACAAGGAAATTTTTAAGGATATATTATTTCACTCTATGGCATAGAAGTTGATCCTTCCAAAGTTTATCTATAATGGATATGGTTACACCCAAAAATCTCAAACAACTTCATAATTTTCAAGATAAAATCAATCTAGCAGTTCATATCTCAACTTGTAGACATTTGTAATCCATTCACATTCTTGCTTAAGAACACTCTATTCACTTAGAATGAGAATTGTAATAAGACATTTGAAAATCTTAAACAATATATTTATAATCCACCAGTTTTAATGCCACTTATTGCAAGCAAGTTTTTCTTTTTGTATATATCTGGTACATAGTATGCATTGGGGCCATTATTGGTACAACATGATAATGGATCAAAATGGGTAGTGTATTACCTAAGCAGAACTTTGGTTTCATTTGAACCTAACTACTCTCTAATGTAAACATCGTGTCGTGTTGTTGTTTTGCTTCCCAAAAACTTCACCACTATATGTTTAATAATCAAACTAAAATCATTGAAAAAATTGACCCTCTTAAGTATTTCTTATCCAAATAGCTTTAATAGGTAGAATGGCTAAGTGGGTCGTGTTTCTTACTGAGTTTGATTTTGAGTATGTGAATTAAAAATCAATCAAATGACAAGTACTAATAGATGCACTAATGGAGGCCCCTTTATAAGATCATACACCTATTGTTACAGATTTTTTGAATGAAGCAATAATGACCATTGATGGAACCCTAGTTTGACAGTTGTCTTTTGATGGTTCTTTCACAAATCATGGTTCGGGGGAAGGTATCTTACTAGTTACACCCTATGAGGATTATATTACCAAAGCATTTTGGATCAAGTATCCTTGTACAAACAACATAGTAGAATATGAATCCCTCATAGCTAGTGTTAAGCTTGCAATATAATGAGATATTTAACATCTTTTTATCTTTAGTGATTCAAAACTCATCATAAATCAAGTCACCAATGAATTTCAAGCTCGTGATGATAAATTAATCCCTTAAAAGAGGATGGTAGGTAGCCTAAAAGTTTACTTTATATCTATCATATTTGAATGAGTGTCATGGATTAAGAAAAGAGCAGTTGATGCCATGGCAACTATTAGTTCATTACTTGATCTCACAACCAGACACAACAAATTCTTTGTAGGGTACTTGATGATACCAACATATGACACTCCTAATTCTAAGATGGTTTTTGAGGTGATTAGTCCCACTTTTCCTTGGTACACCGACATTTATGAATATCTCCATAATAACACCCTTCTATCCAACTTAACCCATGATCAATGTAAATCATGTATCCAAAGCACATCTCATTACACAATCCTTGATCAAACTTTGTATCAAAGAGGTTATGATGGAACCCTATTACAGTGTTTAGATTCTAAAGAGTCTACTTTGGCTATTAAATTTTTCCTGAGGAAATTTGTGGTGCTCATTCTAGTGGTGTAGATTTCGCTAAAAATCTTTTATGTGTAGATTATTATTAGCCTAACATGAAATCTAATTTTTGTACTTATGTTAATAAATGTGTACCTTACCAAAAGCATGGTGATCTCATACATAGTCCTCTATAAATTTTGCAACCCATTACAACACCTCATCCTTCTCCATGTGGGGGTTAGACCTCATTAGAAAAATAAATCCTAATTCATCTGATGGCCACAAGTACAACATTACCACACCAAATATTTTAACAAGTGGGTTGAAGCAATGTCCTTAACATGTCACTAATAAATATATTTTCAAGTTTATATTAAACCATATTGATTGTTATTTTCGAATCCTATCTGTTATTATCTTTGATAACAAAAAATCTTTCAAGAACAAAGGAGGTAAGGCCTTTTGCACTACTTACCATATAAAACACAAATGGTCCACTCCATACTACCCATAAGGTAATGGTCAAGTAGAGGCAACTAATACGAGTATTCTCAAAATCCTTAAATGAGTTGTCAACACAGTTGGTCATGACTGGCATATGCAACTTTATCCCACCCTCTGGGCATATGCCACTAGCATTTACACACCTATAGGGGCAACCCCTTATTCACTTGTTTATGATAGCAAGTCCATTCTCCCTATAGAAGTAGAGATTCCATATTTACACATATCCTTACAAAACATTATTGATGATGAGTCTTACCGAATCTCATGCCTTTGTGAACTCGGCCTTCTAGATGAGAAATGCCTCAATGTTTTAAATCACCTACAAGTTTACCAAAATTGCCTTTGTCGTAACTATAATAAAAAGATTAAAGCCAGGGAGTTTGAAATCGTAGATTTTGTTCTCTAGGAAAACAAATGAAATACAAATGTAGAAAGGGAGAAGAAAGGAAAATTTGAAACCAATTGGTTGGGTCCATATGTCATTGTTGCCAAGTATGGATCTGGAGCTTACAGGTGGGCTATTGAAGATGGTGAGGAGCTTAAGGAGCCTATGAACATCATGTACCCTAAAATATTCTATGCCTAAATTGATCTAATGTTGTTGTATATGCCTTACATGTCAAAAAATAAAAAAACGACAAAAAAATCAAAAAAATATATAAGAGAAAAATAGTGCGTCCAAAAGTGAAAACTAGTCCACTAGTACTTTGGGAAAGTATCATGGTGAAAACTTGATTTCTGATGCCATGAGTAATCCATTATTTCTATCCACCCTAGTTACTTGTGGGCATCCCATTTGCAATTATCACTTGTATATTCTCACATCATTGTTTGTCATACCATCCACCCGTGACATCTTAGCTTACGGCTTGATCCTTGTGCTCGCGTTATTATGTCCTTGCTCATGTTTTGAGGAATGTCTTACATATAAGCATTACTATCACATTTTCACCATACATACTTTGTCTAAACCGTACAACCATAAACAAACGCGTTACCCATACACATATACCAACATATCTATCTTTTTAAACCATGTCATTGTTACTGCTCATTTTTGTGGGAGGGAAATCACTCATCTATCTATCCACACATGACAATTTGTTAATCAACCCATTTTCTCATCACTTTTCATATTGGGAGAACTACATTTTGGCTTGATATCCCCAATTGGACTTTGTCCACAATGGATCATGTAAGCAGCGCTTAGAGACATGAGGTCTGTAAGGACAACTCAACCACCATCATCCCCATCATCCCTTTCCTCCAAAGCATGGCTTCACTTTTTCACATCCCCATCCAAACCCATGTGGTTATCTTTTGGCTTCATCACTGACCATTCAATATTATCATGGTTATTGGCTATCAAAGGTTTTAATCCTAACCTAGGATGTTTTGTCATGTCATGTGTTTTATCTAGGTGTTTTTTGTTTTGTTTTTTCTTTTGATTTTATTTATTCATCATTTGATTGATATTGTGTATCTTGTCTTTTACTTAAGATTAACAACATTGAATCTTTTACTTATATTTTTTTGTGAGATTTTTATTTTAGTAAGTATGTGTCATGTTTACGTCTATTTTACTTATTTTCTTTATTTTATTGAGTCAAAATCATTATGTATATAAAGAAACAATGTGATTATGGTCTTTTATATCATGATGCATTAAATCAGGCACAAGTGAATATTCTAGTCCTTATGCATACAAACACAATAATCATCATGGTTATTTAATCATTAGTGTATATTGTTTTATATTATATTAAAAATTAGGTTGCTCAATCATTATTTGGTTATTCATGTTGTAATTCCAATCCACTACAAAAATAAGCAAATCATAGTTATATAAACATTCATACATCCATACATTTTTCCATTGATACCATAATAAAAGTTGAAAGGATTAACATGTGCTATAATAAAATCAAAAGTAGCAGAGCAATTACCATACCATATCTATCCAAGTTATCTACCATACATGTAAATTTAAGATATATTCATAATGCCAAAGCATATCCATATCCATAACACAAACATAATGCCAAAAAATAAATCATTTATACATATATCATGTGTCATGGTACATCAATAAAAATATACATCTCAAAAATCATATACATCAATATATCATAAACAACCATCTCATGTCTCTCCTTGGCCCTCAGAATGGGCATTTGTAGATGGACTCAGGTCATGTCATTATGGTGTACTCTTTGGAGGACCCACCACACATTGTGATGCCTGACCTACAGATCTCTTTGATTCCACTGGCTAGAACGATCTCCTTGACAAGTACCTAGTAGAGTACTCTCTAAATGAAGGTGCTCATTGTGACTATGGAACTACTCCCTCATATAAATTCCTATAGTATGTCGCATGCTTCATGGCTCTCATGACCTTATCCAAGTCTACCAATTATCATAGTACTATCAAGACCTCTCTCGCCTCAGCTACTTCAATTTGTAATGTGTCCTCTCTCTTGTATCTTTGATCCAAACATGTATCATCAGGATTTTATGTAGTTGCATCATGTGTGCCTAACCTAACTACTAAAGCAAACCCCTCGCCCTATAGTTTGTCCACCTTAGCCTGAAGCCCATTAACCTTTATTTGTAAATGTGTAATCTCTAAAGCTCTTAAACCCATCAACCTATCCTAGACATCAACCTCTCCATGTAACCTATCAACCTCTCCATGTAACCCTGCGATCTCAATATCATGAGCTCTAATCTCAACATTCAATCTATCCAAAATCCTCTAATCCTCTACCGATCTAACTAGCCCTGATGATCCAACTCCATCTCCTTTTATCTCCATCTCAATAATAGGTCTCATCTCTATGTTGCCTCCATCACCCTCCCCATCACTATTAATGATTACTAAAGGCATCTCCCCTCCTCCTATTGGGTCCTTTATAATATGCCTCATCCTTGTATCATCCCTCAAATCCATTCCAATCTAGCTATGTAGGATCCCTCCTAATTCTCCTTTGTCCATCCCTTACCTAGCCCATAGCCTATCTCTACCTACCACCTTGTTGTGTTGTAACTACCCTCCTGATTCTCACACCCAATCCCATCCCTTGTGGATGTCTAGCCAAACTCACTTCCAACCTTTGTCTTTATGTTTATGGAGGAGCATATGGTACTGCGAATCTCATAGGATGATGTCTAACCTACTAATCAGTTTAACCATACATTATCCCCATGTCAATAACATCCCTCCTCTATGCAAATGTAACTATCTGTAAATGTGTCCAATTGTGCTCAACAATACTAGGATCAATGTATGCCCCCAAATGATATATATCTTTCATCGACCTCACAAATACATTGGGCCCTAAAAAATTGTGTTGTCTAACTCTAAACTATTGTAACACTGTGTCTAGCATGTATCACTCAATAATATAATCATGCACACCCATAATATAACACTATGTCATCATGTAATCCATATACAATCCATCATGTGCCCACTGAAAGTTAATATCTCTATAGGTTCTCCATGGAATATAATCATCTCCCAATTGATTTATCACCCTCTTGTACCAATTCAAGTCACCCAAGTGTGATATTTGCATGCCTATAATAACATTCCATCTATATGCAATAGGCTCATCCTCTGACCTCATGCTCATGTGCCATATGGGATGCTCTACTGTAATGTGTTCCCATGACCATACCTATAAAAGTGTCAATGACCCAATCTCTCTCCCATACACGTACATTGCATTGTGTAAGTCTATATACAAATGTGTTAATACACAAGACCCTCATGTGAATCTGTCACCCATATCCATCATATCACCTATCACATCTAGGAGTCCAATGGGGCACAATTTACTACTCTTGTCAAGAAGCATAATGCCATGGATAATATCCATGAGTACAACGGTCAATGCTTCTATCTCTAAGTCAATGTATGTGTTAGTTTCTAACCCACCTATGATAGCCAGAATCAACTCCTCTTTAAAAATCTTATATAAAGTCATTGTTTGTGACCCGTCACCTCAATACACATTTCTACCCCGTATAAAGTTCCTCAGGATCCTCCATACATCTTCTAATGTAACCATCATCTCACCCATGGGTAGGTGAAATATAATAGTCTCATTATGCCATCTCTCCGTTAATGCATTCAATAATGCTATGTCTGCCTTAATCTCAAGCATCTCAATAATATTAGTCCAATAACCTCTAGAACCCTGAACTCTACTCAGTGAATCTCATGATCCATGTCCAAGCTCTCGATCTATGCTCTCATGTATCCAAAACTAGTAATACCTCCTGAAAAAACACATAATAGCACAATGTTAATCGTACAATCAACTAGCATATCAAATCCCTCATAAAACACTCATCATTTTCATCTACTACCTTTATCACTTATATATCTATTAGCAAAGCATGTTTATTCCCTAACTAACAAGCATCAAAATAAACCTTAATGAAATTTCCAATTTCTTTAACAATTTTATTGTTGAAGCGAACAATTTCGTTGCACCCATCGATGATTTTACTATTAAAGTGTTCAATTTCACAATTCCCTCTTTTTCATTCTAACCTAACGAATTCACCACTACATTTAATGATTTTGTTGATAAAATACATGATTTCACCACTACAATTAGTAAATTCATTGACCCCCTTTCCTACTTCTATTCTAACAATTCCGTTACAAATTTTTATGATTTCACTATAACTTTGGATGATTTCATAGTTACCATTAATGAATTCATTAATTTCATTGTTGAATCTTATAATGGGATAATTGTAAAATCATTAAAACTACTTTTAATAAGAAATAAATGACTTAGAAATAAAAATGCAAAGCTCAAAATTATACTCACCAGATGAGCGCTCCTCTTGGGCCTCTAGTATCTCCTCACTCGTTCACTGCAATGCTGGTGAATGGGAATACGATCTATTTTCCTCCATAAACCAGAAAAAATTCACTCAACCAAACTCTATTCATAAATCACACAAAAAGTCAATTTGCACAAATGATTTTCAAATTCCCCCTCCCTATATTTATAGTTTGTAACCTCATTCAAATATTTTTTCCTCCATCCTATAGTTTTCACAATTTCCAACCAATTTTCTCCAAAATTTAGAACAATAATTAACCAACATGCTAAAAAAATTATCATTACTTGTAAATATCAATCTTGTAAGCTAGAGCAATAATTAATCAACATGCTAAAAAAATTATCTCTACTTGTAAATATCAATCTTGTAAGCTTTTATCCAAATTTGAAAAAATATATTTTAAGTTTTCTGACACACAGCTTACCATTATTAGGATATGTCGTTCTCGCATCTGCTAATGTGATCCTTGAGTCCTGATCTCCATCAAAATGTGCAATCTACAAATTGAAAATATTCTTTTTCTAATCTATTCTCTAGTTTTTAACTCAGGGCAAAACATTTTGCATATGTTTTAAATGTGCAATTATGGTATCGATTTATAGTATTTCAATTTATTGACGATATTCAATCTCACAACTTCATCATTTCCCTATAAATATTTCGAGCATTAGTCCAAATATATTTATTCCACATGAAAACTCGAGGGGGCATCATCCCTATAATTTCCATTCAACTGAGGCAACCATTTTTTGTTCTCAATCATCAACTCTCTACTTGTTGGACATAGTCATTGATGTATGAAGGATTGCCATTCATGTCAAAAGAAGCATGTGCTATTATGCATTGATGACAAAGGTGTTGAGCTAAATGGTCAAGTTGTCGAGACCTCATGGAGTTTTGTGTGTATCTTGAATTCCAAGAACAGTCATATGAATGCCTTCACAATTTTGTTTCGATATCGCTGAGTACACAGTTTTTTTTTGTGACAATATTTGCATAGAACGTGTAGAGATTGAGCAGTTACAAATCAGACTTGTAAAAAAAAAAAAAATTGGATTCATTTATGAATTTGTCTTGTATACTAGAGTTGTAGCTCCATAGTTTTGATTGGTTGGTGTCGTCAAACAAACTAATTTGGTACTCAATTAGGGGATTAGTGTCTCCTTAAGACGGGTGTCCTTAAAAGTAACCAGTGTGGTTTTGTTAGTGAGGCATTTAACTATGAGACTAGATTAGAATAGTAGATTTTAGCAGTTATTCTCACTGTGATTTTTTCCTTTAAATTTTTCATGTATAAATATGATGTAATATGCTCTTGTGTGTGTATGTGATCTCTACATCTATTCTTTAATATGCATATACATTTTTATCTTCTCTAAAAGGTTTAATGAACTAGTTTTAGATGATATATAGAATTTAACCTCACCTCTCAGTAGATAGTTGTGTTCAATAATTGCTATCAAAGCAAAAGGTTCCTAGAAATAAGCTTAATTAGCTCATGTAGATCTTGGAATAGTGAACACAATGGGTAGTCAAGAAGGATCTTCCTCAAATAAAGCACCTCTTTGATGGATCCAACTATGTTTTTTGGAGTATACAAATGGAAACATATCTATCCTCATTAAGGTTTTATGTATAAACATCTGTGATAAATGGATATACAGCTCTTGTTGTATCTCTTACTGATCACGCTGCTAAGAAGGTGTGAACTAGGAATTTGATTTAAGGGAGGATGGTTAGTATGGTGTTAGTTCTAAAATGAAAACAAAATGAAAGAAACACACTAACTAGTATAACATCTTTAGGCCTAGACACTAGGGAGAGCTTAGTTAACATAAACAAATGACAAACACAACTAAAATGTAAGAAATAAAATAGAAGAATTCATTCACCTTCCTTGGATGCTCCAAATTCCTTTGTAGTAGTGGCTTGCTCAGTTTTGTGCTCATGATATCCTTGGCAATAGAAGCTTGGCTACCTCCATCTCTCCTTGGCACCTTTGGCTTGTGGCTTGGCTTGGAATCAATTTGGCATGGTAACACTAGTTTCATGAAGCTTTTAGAACCAATCCTGCATTATAACTTTGCATTTTCAAGTTTTTGAAGATATTTGAGCATAATAACTTTACACCAAAATAGCTTTAAAATAATGTTCATGGCCTCTCTATTTATAGATTTTTGAGAATGTCTAAAAATAACCTGAACCGTCCATCTTGAAATTGGGATGTGTGGTTGAAGATTAATTGAATTTTTGGAATTAAGTTTGTAATTATCCTCATCATGACATTGAAAGAAGAGTCAATTAATAGGCATGGAAAGCATTGATGAGGCATGAAGGGCATGAATCCTGATATTCATGACATTTATGGTCTATGGATGTCTTTCCAAGAAATAAAGTCACCTGATGATGCAGATATTTAATATTCATTTTTAAAAATAAGTATTCAATAAGTTTCCAATGAATTATCAATTATACATTGATTTGGATTAATTAGCTCTTAAGCATGATTAAGCACTTTGTGCATAAATTATTTAAATTAATCAAAATGTCTTGTTATTGGTCCAAAATTTGACTAGATTGGAATTGGAAGGCGATGTCATATGCATTGGGACCATATTCCCATTTAGGATGTTACCAACAACAAATAACAAAGGCACGTGTCTTGTGTAAGAGATTTGATAAGAAAGAGCAATCCAAAGCACCTAAGTGCAAAATTGACATTTTGACTTAGAATAATCTGATCAAAGTTAGCTCACTCATAAATTGCATTACTCTATTTAGGGATACCTTAGCCAAAATCAGTAGTTAAATATGTCAATTTCACATCATTTAGCATGTTTTGGTATTTTTAAGCTATGTGTATTTTGGAAAGAAATTGGTCAAAAATTTGATTGGAGGTTATCGATAGCCAGATCTAGATGTCTACAATTTATCCCTATTTGGGAAGGCATTGCAAGTTATAAGCACAATAACATCTTCTCAAAAAATGAAAAGGTCTTGTATGCCTGCAACTACAACGATGATAAACTAACTGTATGATGCCTCCTCAAGAAAGTGGTTGGCACAAGCAGGTTGGTAAATGGTCCCTCGAAAAGAAAGAAGCAAAATGAGGGGACCAAAGAAAGGAAAGATGATGGGGTGAAAACACAATAATACTAAAAATGTAGTTAAAATCATTGAGAATGTAAGTGGGATGGTGTACAATGGTTTGTTCAAATGTGGTTATAAGCATTGTACCCTGATAGTGGCAATGTGGTATGATAACACAATGATTTGTCCAAAAATAGTTATAATCATTGAAAAGATAGAGTTGCCCTAGTTAGGACAGACAAATAAGATAATAGCATGCCCCTATATAGGCAAAAAAAAAAGTGGTGACAACTCAATGATTTATCCAAAGGCAATTATTATCATTGAGAAATGTAGGTGGGATGATGTGCAATGATTTGCCCATAGGCGGTTATAATCATTAAACCCTGATTATGGCAAACATGATAAACTTGGTCGAGGATGATGATAACTTAATACAAAGGGTAATGATGAATTGGAACAACCTACTAGTAGGGAGATGCTCATCTAAACTAATAAAAGTTGAAATTTTTTCATGGTTACTTACTCTGTTTGGGATATGATTGGGATTAAATCAGGATGTCAGTGTCGAAGAGATGCCGCCATTGTTAAATAGACTTCTAAAAATTGAGATTTGTTATAGCATGTGTCGGTAGGCATCATGATATAACATCATAAGGACTTGGTTGAAAAAAGCATGAAGACTGACACCCATAATCCAATACTCAATAGAAAATAATGCATCAATCATAGAAACCATGATGACAATGTAAACATATGATTATGGATGGATTCGAGTATAAGTGTGGGCAAGGAATCACCTAATGAACACACAAATCAAATCAAGGCAACAATGCTGAAAGTAAACAAACAGAGAAACAAATAAATAAAATAAGCAAAAACAAACAAATAATGTAATAAAAACCCTACAAGCATTGCTTCTAAAAAATAGACACCTTAACAAACGAACAAAATGAGAGAATAGAAAAAAAGGAAGAGGGTGGCCGACCTATCTCTATATGCACTAGGCAAGTGAACGTTGCCTACATAGTTCCATGGATGTAATATCCAATAAAAAATTTCAGGGCAAATGTAATTCTCCCAAAGAATGGAAAGAATTTTATAACTATGAAAAACAAATAGAATGGATGCGAGAGAAGAAGAGTAATGGTCTTGCAAAATGGTAAGTGCATGAAAAATAAAGGTCAGAAAGGATAGGGAAACTAAATGACAAGTGATTTGCTTGTAACTTAGTAAGGGTTCTCAAAATCTTTAAGGCAAAGAAGTGGTCAATATTTTTGTTCCTTTTTAACGATTTTTCAAATATTTTTGTAATTGTTTAGGAATGTCTCAACTCAATCGATAATTATGAGACACTAAATGGTTCAAGCTCATAAAATGGTGAGAGCATAGCTTAAGTTGCTCACAAAATGGCGAGAGCGTGGTGGAAAGGGTGACTGAGCTATTCTCAACAAATATCGAGCACTGCCTATATAGTTCCAAAGTAGGACCTCAAGTCACTGTAATTGACATTAAAGTGGAGGAATTCAACTAGTGTAGTAGTTAATTCAAACAAAACATACACAGTTGGTAAAAAGACATAGTACGACATAAGAGTGGTGATTTGGTATGTCAAGGCTTAATGTTGCCCCTAGTTTGCCCATAAATGGTTATAATTAAGACACAACGGCATAAATCAATGGTACTAATTTGTCCAAAGGCAGTTATAATTAGTAGCATGACTAAGAAAAAAATAACAAATGAAAGATGCAACTACCGAAACTTTTATCACATTGTCCCAAAATATAATCTCTGTCTGAAGTACTTGAACCAACTGATGAAACTGATCAGATATCTTGATGCTAAAACTGCATAATGAATGGCAAAAATCAAGGTCAAATAGACTAGGCTTTAGAACATACTGGGTCAATAGAACAAAAGTGAAAAGTGGATACAACGAAGAAGATGGATAAGGATGGTATTTGTACAAAGATGAATAGTGATAAAATGCCACAATTGAAACAATCTGTATAGACAATAAACCTTAGCACTCAAGCATAGTATCACTTGAGATGAATAATATTCATCGGCTTAGGAAGTTCATCTCCATCTACTGTGGCAAGCATGTATACTCTTGATCCATAATCTATAGTAATGATGAAAGGCCCTATCCAGTTTGGTTTGAATTTCTCTTTATATTTCTTCTCAGTCGTGGTATTCTTCTGGTCTTCTTTAAGAATAAGATCATCAAGTTCAAATGTTCTATACTTAATATGTCGATTATAATGGCTTTTGAGTCAGTTCTGATATGTTTGAATTTGTTGAGTGCAACTATGTGTTTCTCATCAAGTAGGTCTAGCTCTTGCAGGTGGGCTACTTGATAGTCATGATCATTCAGAACATGTTTGAAAGAGATGCGTAGTGAAGGTAACTCGACCTCAACAAGAAGGATGGTTTTAATACCATAAACAAGTGAGTATGGAGTGGCCCCTATGGGGGTATGATAATTAGTATGATATGCCCAAAAAATAGGGAATATCTGCAAGTGCAAATCATGATCGACATTATTGATAATCTTTTTGAAAATATTGACAATGGTTTTATTGGATGCCTCGACTTGGCTATTACCTTGAGGGTAATATGCTGTAGAAAAAGAATGTGATGTTATATTCAGTATATAATTGGTCTACATCCTTGTTCTTGAATGATCCTTTATTATTAGATATAATGTCAGAAGAGATAGTATAGCAATAAATGAGATTGTTGAAAATGAATTTGTAAATTTGTTTTCCAGTCACATAAGTGGGGGTATAGCTTCAACCCACTTAGTGAAATACTCGGTGGTAGTAAGGATATGTTTATGGATGTCAGATGAAGTGGGGTTGATCTTTCCAATGAGGTCAAGTCCTTATGTATAAAATGGCCATGGTGTCAAAATCAGTTTTAGAGTTTTTGCTAGAGCATGAATCAGATTAACATGCCATTGGCATTTGTTACATTTTTTTACATATGCAACGGTATCTATGTCCATTGTAGGCTTATAATAACTAGTACACAAGATCTTTTTGGATAGGACTGCCCCGTTAGAATGAGCTCCACATACTCCTTTGTGAACTTCTCTACCGAAGTTAAACAATGAAGCAGAGTTCCATCAAAACTATGATGGTAAAGGGTGGATCCAAGTAGCCTAGAATGAGTGAAATGATAAATGAAGGCTTTGGTTTGTTTTTAAGATAGGATAGGTGGCAGAACTTGGTCATGAAGGTAGTTGTAAAGGTTTGAGTACTAGATAGAATTATGACTAATAATATCACAAATCATGACAATGATTGAAGGTTCATGAGTTGGTGTTGATAAATTTTTGATGAGGAATTGATACTCTCTAGCATTATTTGTTTATCGAATCAGAGAGCCAATAGTAGCCATGGCATCTACAGTTTTGTTACTAGCCCTTGGTATGTGCTCAAACTGAATATTGGTAATTTGTTGCTTAAGAGTGTCGACCATGGATTTTGACCAGCTTGTCTTCTTTGGTCTAAAAATGATCTGTGACTTGATTGATGATTAACTAAGAATCACCATAAACTTGGAGATGAGATATATTTCAATGCACTGCGTGTCAAAGCCCTGCAACAAGTGTTTCATACTCAGCGATGTTGTTTGTACAAGAAAAGTTGATCATGGATGATTTAGGGATTAGATCCCCCTGTGGTTTAATAAACAATAGGTTTGCCCCTGATCTATGTGCAGTAAATGAACCATCAAAATATAATTTCCAAAGCGGCTCCTCAAGGGGTGTGTCAATGATGATCATGATGGATTCATCAAAAAATTGAAATGTGAGTGGTTGTGTGTCTATGAGAGGTGCTTCAGCAAGTTGATCCGCAATAACTTATCATTTGATTATCTTTTGATTGACATACTCTCTCTCAAACTCACTGAAAAGCATGATCTATTTAGCCATTCTACCTTGCAAAGCTGTATTAGATAGTAGATATTTGAGTGGATCTACCTTTGAAATGCCCATGGTCTTACTATTCAACATGTAATGGTGCAGTTTCTAAGCTACAAAGACCATGACCAGACAAGCTTTTTTAATAGGTGCATAGTTATGTTCATATGTAACCAAGGTACGGCTTAGGTAGAATACAACATACTCTTTTCCATTGTCATCATGTTGAGCCAAGAGTACACGTAGAGTATGATCGATAGCTGATAGGTATAACAAGAATGGATTTCCTAGCATAGGAGGTAATAAAAAAGAAAAATTAACAAGATAGCCTTTGAGTTATTGAAAAAATGTTTGGCAGTGATCATCCCAGCGAAATGCAAATCCCTTCTTCAAAAGGTGTGTAAATAGATGGCACTTGTCTCCTAACTGAGAGATGAAGCATCGGATTGACTAGATCTTACCTTGCAAACTACAAAGTTGCTTTAAATTAGTTGGTAGCGGCATTTCAATTATAGCATGGACTTTAGTCAGATCAACTTCAATACCTCTACGAGACATAATGAAGACAAGTAGTTTACCTGAAGTTACACCGAACACACATTTTTTTAAATTGAGTCTAACTTTGTACTCCCGTAATTTTTTAAATATCTTACGCAACACTGTTGGATGGTTGGCCCTAGTTTTAAATTTTTTTTATATGTCATCGACACAGTCTTCAACAATATCATGCATCATATCACGAAATATGTCAATCATAGCTATTTGATATGTAACTCCAACATTCTTAAGGCCAAATATCATTATTTGATAACAAAATGTTTTCCATGGAGTGGTGAACGTTGTTTTATGTTGATCTTCTAGTGTTGTTCTTATCTAATTGTATCTTAAAAATCCATCCATGAGTGAAAGCATTTCATAATTTATCATGGAGTCGATGATCATGTCAATATTAGGCAAAGAAAAATCATCTTTAAGATAAACTTTATTGATGTCTCAAAAATTAGTATAAATTATGATCCCTTTAGGGTTTTTACTAACAGGTATCACATTAGAGATCTATTTTGAGTAGTTAATAGATCGGATATATCCTACTTCTAAGAGTTTTTTCAACTTTCTTTATTAATACAGCAATGTGAGGATCCATCTTACGTAAATTTTATTTTACCAATTTGACGTCAAGATTAACCACAAGTGGTGCAGAACCAAGGCAAGGTCTAAATCTGGCATGTCAGAATAAGTCCATGCAAAAATATCTATAAATTCTCTCAATAGAACTGTAAATATGTCACGTTCCTCCTCAATGAGGGACGCTCCTAATTTTATCTATTTTAGGTTTGGGGTCTTGATATTTACCTATGTTGTATCTTCAATTAGAAGGGTCGAACCGTCTTCTAGGATAGGTCATGACTTGAACTGTTGAATTATGTCAAGGTCCTCCGTTAGGACTTGCTCTTCAACTTCACCTAGGCATAATGAATCTGAATCCTCTAATGAGAGATCTGGTTATGTGACAAAAATAGTTAAAAATTCTTGAAGAATTTGATCAAATACTTGTTGTTTCTCAAAGCTAAACTCATATCCACAAGCAATTTATCGTTGATGGTCTCCTAGTCTAAATTTTTTTTTTTAAATGAACACCCCATATAATGGTGCCTGAAACAAGTTTTCACCACTAGACTGGCTTTTATCTTTACTTTTTTTCTAGTCAGAAAATGCCTCAAAGAGATTTTCACTTTGGGACCTCAATGTTTTACTTTTTTTTTTTTTGCTAAAGGTGTTCACTCGCTCTCCAAAATAGGCTGTAGGATCCAATGTGATTGAGAATCATGATTTGTGATCTCCCAACGGAACATTGTCTCTAAGGCCTAAAATGTCACAAAATGCCTTATCATTTCGGGACTCGTCAATCGGCAGACTAGATTCTTGTTGGTCCCAATCTATTAGTTGGGGATAATATAATGGTAATCGGTTGTGATGAATGGTTAGGGTAAGGGTACAAATGGCATTATTATCAAATAGGTTGGTTTCAACTATGTCATCAAAGGTGGGATAATGATCAAACTCTGCTTTGCTGTCGACATCATCATCACTAGTCGCTGGTGATGGAGTTTGAATAAGATATGTAGGGTCACCCCTAGGCGGTTTAAATCCAAGTCCATAAGGTCTTTCATACTTAGTCATGAAAATTAGCTCGATGGTTCCTTGATCTGATCTGAGGCATCTTCCTTCATAATTATGATGCTTCATGATCTTATTGGGAATAGGTTACTTTGCATTTTTATAACAATCAGCTTGGTTGTCATTGTATAACCATGATTCATCCCCTTCAAGAGGGTCAAGTCCCAGGCTAGATATTGGTACTAATGTGACAGGGCCCTTATCTTTATTCTTTTATTGCCAATGCATATGTGGGGTGACTTTAGGTCGCCCAAAAGTTTTCAGATTCTGAAGAAGATTGGCAATATGAAATGTATCATGGGTCACATACTCTCCCGGTCCATTATCTAAAATGATGAAATAATTAGAAGCTTTAGGAGGTGGCATGTGGGAAAGGGAATCCAAGGTATTTGGATCTATGCAATTATCTGGTGAAAGATCAATAAGTATAGCCTTGTCTTTATCCTACTTGGAATTTGGATTCATGTCGTACTGATAATTGTAACTTTGAAACTCGGCCTCGAAATGTTTGCAATGTTCATATGGGTGTAAATCTCCTAGAATATTCACTTCCATCACTGAGTGAAAAAACTTGATACATTGGTGCAACGTGGACAGAGCAACACGAATCTCATGTAACCAAGGCCTATCTAGAAGCATATTGTATGATAACTCAGGATCAAGCACATGACAAAGTGTATCATAGGTCAAAGGCCCAATGATAACTAGCAAACTAATGGTACCTTATGATTCTCTTTCTTGATTATCATAGGCTTTGACAGTTATTGTTTTTGGCTGAAGATCTACCATTGTGTACTCAAAAAGCTTGATGAGCTTTAGAGACACTATGTTGAGGTCAAATCTATTGTCTATAAGGACACATTTCACTTTATGCCACTTTATATAAACTTCTATATTTAATGGATTATTATGGAGCGGGTCAAGAACTAATGGATGTATTGTCTTTGAGACTTATTTATATGTTGCATTATTACCCTCTTGGGTCCCAAAATTTGAATTCATCCAGTCTAAACTTGAATGAACCTTTATGTTTTGAGGTCTTGGCCAATTGTTCCCAATTTTGAAATTTTTACCTATCAATGTTGAGGGGTGTCTTATGATATTTGGTCAATCTAGCCCTCAAATTATCATATACACTATTAGATAGCTAATAAGTCATCTCCTACTCAGCTAATTTCTTAAGCATATACCTGGGTAAATAGAAAGGTGCCACCAATGTACCCTTAACTCTAATAATTGTATGGTCTTGATAAAACCAATGCTCACCCAATGACTTGAGTGATATCTTGATTTCTGCAGACAAAAGGAATGTCATCTTTTGTATTAATGATATCTATAAGTGTCTTCAACTAGACCTTATCATCATTGTCCTCCAGCCTTAGTACATCAAATTGACCTCTATGTGAAATAATGTTGCTTAGAAATAAAAACAAGCATTGTAATAGTTTTATTCATGGTCCATTAGTGTGCTAAGAGTTCAAGATTATGAGTGGATATGACAAATTCATAGTGCATCATCACATGTTAGAATAGGTCTTATTTTATGCAACTTCTTTACTCTTTTCATCCCAACTTGCTTAAGTTTTAGAAAGTGAGATCCAAATTATCTTATCCGATGAGCTATACTCGTCCATGAAATTTGTGCCTATCAATGTTGACAGGTGTCTTATGATACTTGGTCAATCTAGCCCTCAAATTATCATATACACTATTAGATAGCTAATAAGCCATCTCCTACTCGGCTAATTTCTTAAGCATATACCTGGGTAAATAGAAAGGTGCCACTGGTGTACCCTTAACTCTAATAATTGTATGGTCTTGATAAAACCAATATTCACCCAATGACTTGAGTGATCTCTTGATTTCTGCAGACAGTCTTCGCATCAGATGTTCCTTTATTGCTTTATAGACCATGGGATAAAAAGTGTTTGTTATCCTCTGCACGTGGTCCCTGTATTTGTAGATATGGAGATGATCAAAGTCATCAAATAATCTTTTTTATCCTTTTTGCTCCCAAGGAGGGGTCCCGACTGGACTAACAGTCCCATAGATAACGCCTATCAAATATGAAAGCATGTAAAATTTACTATCTCTTAAGTCATGCATGATCCTCTGTATTTTTAAATTAAAACTTATAATTTCTCCCAATGGGGGAATGTCCTTGCCTTCCAAAATTATGGATAGCAATGGGACCCAAACCTTGTCCACATGAGTTATAGAGGGGCTCCATGTAGCCTATTCAACAAGGCTATGGCAATTCTAACAGCGAGTCTAAATTATGCAATTGGGACCACCTTCATAAAAAACTTATTGAGATTTTGAGTCCATATTATTAAGGTATCTCTAACATTGTTTTATGGTTGTAAGGGATGTCTAGTTTTGGCAATCTATAAATTTTCTCAAAGGTTAGGTTGGCCACAAATGCCATTGGCTATGTACTTTTATTCTTATGAAAAAATGTCTTTTGTACATGTGCATGTTTTAAATAAGTTATAAACTAAGTCAACATAGGGAAATACCTCAAGCTTCACCGCCACTTTGTTAAGTCTGACAACTTTAATTGAAAATAGATCATCTATGTATTCTCTCATCAAGAGTCAGATTATCCTCATCCTTGTATGGTTGAATGACCTTAAACTCTACATAAATGGTTGAATGGTGTTTGAATAAATTATTCGAAGTAGCTTGATCGAATTCTATATCCTTGAACTCTTCTCTAGTTCCAAAGAGGAAAATTGAAGGAGTTGGTTCTTGATTCTCAACTTCCAATGTTGACTAAACTGAGCTTTGTGCTTAGTTTCTAAAATTATGGCTTTTAGTCGATATGGAGCTTTGGATAGCAGTTTGCAGATTAACAATTGGCAAATGTAATTTGATTTGACTTTGGGACATAGCATATAAATCTTTTTATTCGCTTGCAAATTTATTGCTTGAATCCTCCATGCATGAAAATTAATTACAAGAGTAACAATCTCTGTCACACATCCATCCAATTTGAATTTGATTTTATAACAAAAGCTTTGGTAGGTTTATTTAACACATGGCATTTTGTTGCGGTCTTTGGTTGCATAGTCATCCCTTTAAGTTTTAATGTGTTGGCCTACCTTTACAGTTGTTAAATTGTGGTCTTTATATTTCCTATTTGTAGTTGAATATGCCATTGTAGGATGTGTAGCATCTTTTCGCTCCATTGCTTGATTTTTACATGTCATGTCCTTAGGGGTGTTAGTGTATGAAGCAACGAGGTGATGACATGTGGTAGATGATTGTCATAGAATGGACACATTGATAAATCAATGAATGACATGTGGCAACTAACTATGCAAAGGATGACACACGACAATTTGTCATTGCGTTACTTATTTTGTGTTTGCGAGCTCTATCATTTTGTTTATTGGCCTCTATGCAATGAGATGATACATGGAGTGAACTCACTTAATCGCTCCATTGCCTATCTTTATAACTCAGATTTTGCCCCAAAGCCCACGATCAAACTAGAATTGAGACACTAGAGCAGTCTCGCTCAATAAAGTGGTCGTTGATTTTTTTGACTTAAAACCCTAGGCTAAGCACTATGATACAAGGAGATGAAAATGTGTGGCCAAATCCCATGCAGTTGGTTAGTCGTTGGGACTTTGTAATTGAGTTTTCTGTCGAAGACCGATGATGCACCAAGATCTAAACACATGGAGCAATCTCACTTAAGCAACATATTGAAAGTATTTTTGAAGGCTAATGCATTTCGATGATCCTCAAAATTTTAATGAGCAAGCGACTCCTATTAACTGATTTTGACTTGTAAAACCCCATAAACTTAACAATCGAATCGTTAGCACAATTACTCAAATAAGTCAAATTAAAACATAAATCAACGTTCTAATTAATTGATGCTTCGATTTTAAGCCAAATTTTATAAAGTAATTTGTAAATAACAAAATTTAAGCTTTGGTATGTTTAGATCTGAAAGTATTTTATAGTCAATTTATATATTGATGGGAACCAATCTTAAAATTGTGTGAGCCCATGTGTACCTACAATTTTAGTGGCTAAGAAGAATGAAGAATGGAGAATGTGCAATAATTCTAGAACTATCAACAAGATAACCATAAAGTATATATTTATATTGTCATGTATGTATGATTTGATGGATTACTTAAGTAGAGAGAAATACTTCACAAAAATTGACTTGAACAATGGATATCACCAATGTCGTATACGGGAAAGTGATGGATGGAAAACAATATTCAATACACAAAAAGGGTTATATGAGTGGTTGGTTATGCCATTTAAGTTAAGTAATTTACCAAGTACATTCATGAGATTGATGAATAAAGTTCTTAAGCCATTTTTACGTATGTCATTATGTATCTTGATGACATTGATTTTCAGTATAATGGAGAAAGAACACTTGTGACATTTACACATAAGGTAATTATGAGATGAAAAACTACACATAAATTTGACAAAATTCAATTTCATGCAAAAAGAATTAATACACTTGGGATTTGTGATTTTTCAAGACGGTTTGAAGATGGATCCAAAGAAAGTGTGAGCTATACTAGATTGATCATCATCACTAGTACATTTTAGGTATGCAGTTTTCATGGACTAATGAGTTTTTATAAAAAATTCATCATGAATTTCAATGGGATGTGTGCCCCAATCATTGATTGATGTGCAAGGATTAAAGAGAGTTTATGTAGACAACAAAAGTAGAACATACTTTCCAGAAGTAGAACATACTTTCCAGAAGTAGAAGAATAAGATAACAAAGCAATAATTGTTGTCATTAGCTTATTATTGTAAGGTATTTTAAGCAGATTGTGATGTGAGTGGCATAACAATAGGAGTAGTATTAAGTAAAGAAGGAAGAGCTACGCATATTTTAGTGAAAAGTCAAATGATGCAAATTGAAAATATTCAATTTATGATCAAGAATTATATGCAATTGTGCAAGTGTTAAAGAAGAGACATTATTTGTTGCCTAAGGAGTTTGTATTGTATATATGCCACCAAAAATTGTAGTTTATTAATAGTCATAGTACATTGAATTAGATACATGTGAAGTGGGTTGAACTCCTACATAATTATTTATTTTTGTTGATGCACAAGAGTGAAAAATCAATCACTGATGTGTTGAGTTGCAGAGTTATTTTGTTGAATGAATTAAGAGTGGAAATCATAGGATTTGATCATCTGAAGGAACAATATAAAAATGGACATTTTACGAAAGCATGAAAACATGTGTAGAACTAATGAGGGAATAAAGAACACCATAGTTAGATTGTTTTGTTCAAGATGGATTTTTGTTTTGAAGAGCATAGTTGTGTATATTGAGAGATCCAATGCAAGAAAATTTGATGAAAGAAAAGTATATTAGATGTTTGACATGTCATTTTGGTAATGATGAAACATTAGTGTAAGTGAAAAAAAAAAAAAAAAAATTGGCCATGAATGAGTATAGATGTGCACAAATATGTTCAGAAGTGTAGATTTTGCCAACTAATAAAAGGAAGAAGTCAAAAAATAGAGTTGTATCAATCATAGTCTATTCTAAAAAAACCATGAGAGGATATACGTATAGATTTTGTTTTAGGATTGCCATAAACACAGAGGAAATGATTTTATGCTTGTGATTGTCGATAGATTTTATAAGGTGATGTATTTTGTGGCATGCAGAAAGACTAGTGATGTAATAAAAATTGCTAAATTGTTTTTCAAGGAGATTGTAAGGCTGCATGGTTTGTCGTGCAACATAGTTTCAAAAAGATATGTGAAATTTGTTGGACATTTCTAAATAACGTTGTGGAAGAAGCTGAACATTAAGTTATAGTTTAGTTCAACATACCATCATCAAACAAATAAACAAACAGAGGTCAAAAACAAAAGTTAAGGTAATTTGTTGAGTTTTTTAATTGAAGGTAATCCAAAATCAGGGGATAATGTTTTGGTGCCAGCTAAGTTCACATATAATAATTCGGGGAATAGGAGTAAAGGAAGACATCATTCTAGATTGTTTATGGGTTGAGTCTAAGAGGAGTTTCAAAATTATGCGACATGAAAAGTGAGCCAAGAAAAAGCATTGAAGCAAAGAATTTTGCAGAGCATATGCAAGAAATGCATAAGCAAGTGTGCTAACATTTGCAGAAAAGTAGTGTGTAATACATCCAACATGCAAATGTGAAGTGAAGTGAAGAGAAGTAGAATTTCAGGTGAGAGACTTAGTCTTAGCAAACTTGAGGAAAGAGAGATTTCCAAAATGCACTTACGATAAGTTAAAATAGAAAAAGAATGGGCCATGCATAACTTTGCATAAATTTGTGAAAAATGACTATAAGATAGAATTACCTAAAGGGATAAACATATCACCTATTGTCAATGAGGTTGATTTGAATTCATATGATGAATGGCAAAGTAGTGAAAGTGAAAATGCATATTCTAAAGAAACATATTGAAGATATCATACGCCTGAAAAGGAGCATGATAAAATGGAATAGGTGATTAACATGTGAGTTGAAAAAACTACACGTAAAAAGTAATATACAGAATATCTAGTAAAATGAAAAGGCTGAGGAATAGACGATGCGACATGGATAAGTGCATCAGAAGTTGAAAATTAAGAAATACCATTCATAGAGCTATTAGAAGGTGCATCAAAAAGAGCTCATGTTTCTTTTGTTACTTATGGTGTATGATGGAGGGACATCTAGGTTCATGTGCAACCTTGTATCAACTAAAAAATATGATAGTTTAATAAATTTAAGAAATTTGTCTAAATGTTATTTTGCACAAATCTCTTGTTGTACATATTTTTTTTTGTTTGTGTAGATATCTCGTTGTGCATGTCTTTGTTGTAAGTTTGTGAAAGCCTTCTATGTTGCACAAATCTTCTTTGTGTTGTTTTGTGCCACCTTTGTGTGCGCATCTATTTGTGTAGTTTTGTGTTGCTTTTAAGCGTACATGTTTGTAATGTTTCATGTGTCTATTATCATGCACAATTGTAACTTGTTTGTCTAAATAAACTTGTGAAGCTTTTCGTAAGTAGTGTTATTCTTTTGTGCAAGCACGGTATTGTGATGAAAAGTGTAGCAATTTTAGAAGTGTATCCTCATTTGGTTCCTTGCAAATTTTGATTCTTTTCTACAAGAGCAACATAGTTGATGAGATTCCCTTGAGGATTTTGTTCATCACTATATATGTCATGCGTTGATTTGCTAGTAATTTGGGGCACATGCAGTAATATGCGATTATGCTCTCGAGTGGACATGAGGATGACAATGCAAAAATTAACGTAATCATTGGTTGCGAGGTCTTGTAACTTATGTGCGCATTTGATTTGGGTGCAATCCTTGTGATGTGTTATCAAAGGAGTCATTGCTAATTGTTTGTATTTAATCCCGTAAATCATCAGAGTCTAATAAGGATCTATTTGGCATTGCCTATGATGCAATATGTTGTAATGTGTTACATTGTATCATGTTCGTGTCTTGAAATTGTGAAAGACATTTAACATTTGTCATGCACTATGCTGTGTTAAATACTATTAGTGAATGTAAAACACTTAATGTAACTAGGTGGGTCTTGCACCTATATAAGCATGCCCTTAAATGTGTGAAAAGAGAGGAGAAGAGGTTGGGATGGTCAAGGTTGACTAGAATATTGGAGATAAAAGAATAATTCTAAATGATTGTTCTGAGAATTAGGATACACTTAAAAAAACTGAGTTAGCAAGCATAGATCTACGAATCTAGTATTGTAACACATCTCATCATGAGATTGCAGTGTCATTTTTATCATTGTGCCTATTGTATTTCCTTATCATTGAAATATAATAAACATATAAGTGTGTTTCTTACATTTTATTACATATTATGCTATGTATTTTGAGGGTTGTGTGGTATAAGGCATCTCTTAATTAAGAGCCCTAGCCACAATTGCATCAAATTAATTCATTGGTTTCATCTCACCATCTATCTTAAACATGGGTATAATGGATTCATCATAAACATTTCTATCATTACATTACTTAAAATTACATTCTCCAAAGACATCATTGCATAATTTAAAAATATCATCATTGATTTTATAGAGGAGAAGAAATGGCATCACATTTCATTTCAAGATAAGTAGGAGGAACATCACATTCTTTTTCAATAGAAACATCATGTTTCATTTCTAAAGGAGAATAAATAGCATCACATTGCAAATTAGTTATCACATTCTATTTGAGAAGAACGAAAAGCAACACATTATTTTTTAGTAGATGCATCATCTTGTATATCACTAAAAATGGTATTAATTTGAGAAACAACATTATAGGGCATAACTTCATTTCAAGTTTGAAATTGTGCTATGAAATTTTCCATTAAGTGACACCTAATGGTGATGGACCCAACAAGAAGATTAAGAAACCAATCATAAATCAATCCTTCGATGGTAAAAGGGAACATCCTACAAGCTACATCTACATGCTCAACATCCCACATTCTAAAGGAAGCTTTGAAATCCACTACATGTTCCTCAATCATTTCACTACCATCATTCTTGAATTTAGGCAGGTATTTTTTGAGTTCCTAAGGGGAGGATGAACATCTCTAAGGACAACCATAGTTGTGCACAAGCCAAACAATCATTGATCCTTGGATAAAGACTCTCACATGTTGGACTGAGGATACCACAACACCACATGGACTCCTTTCAACATAAGAAGACCTATATTTTCTTTTATCATTCTTAATTCTTCTATGTGGCTCTAAAGTTACAACTAGACTTTGAAAATCTCCTAACTTTGACCGCATAAGTCTCACAGAAAATCTAATTTTGTCCCTACTGGAGCCAATTTTGTTGTCTAGTATTTTGGCATGGACATTGTAAGGGGTGCACCCTCCTAATTTGGGCCCACATAAACTAGACTAAGGTACACGCTACCAAAACCTATTGAATGTTCTAAAAAAAATAACACAAAATAAACTATTTTAAAAACATACCAAACTCCTAATCTAACTATTTTTTCTATTTCAAAGAAATAACTACTATCTTGAAAAGAATGCAAAAACTTGTGAAATAGGGTTAACAGCGACAGACTTATAACAAAAATTCATTATATATGAAAATAGAATTATAATAAATTCAGATTTGAACTCATTCCAAAGAGAAAACAACTTATGCTCAAATCTATAAAGAAGAGCATAGTGACAAGAATTTGTTCACTTTAAAGTTAAACAACACATCCTAAATAACAACATAGGTAATCATATTCAATAACAAACAAATATATTCAAAACAATGTAAGCCCAAATCAAACATATCAGTATGAATACTAAATATAACATTCAAATTTTTGAAGATCACTAAGAGTTGCATTCATATAATTTAAATACCATCCTTGTTTCAAGTCTCAAATGGATCAAAATTAAAGCATAACTTTCTGCCCACTTTTTCCAACCCCTAATTGAAGATCACTAAGAATTGCATTCATATAATTTAAATACCATCCATGTTTCAAGTCTCCAATGGATCAAAATTAAAGCATAACTTTCTGCCCACTTTTTCCAAACCTTAATTCAAAGTTTTACAACATATAAATAAATTCTAGAAATGAAGCAACAACGATTTCAACTGTCTGAGCAACAAAACGGATAAGAAGATCCCTGGACAAACATTACTAACAAGACTCGATTTTGTCTAACATTTAGTTTTACCCTTCATCAACACCTTGCACTAGTCAAATATGTCAAATCAATTAAAATGGGTTTTCCCAACATCTTGTTTGTAAAATTCAGTTCACATTGGATGCACGAGATAGCTTAATTCACTTTCTCTATTAGTACTCAAGTGTGCTCCACTTTCTTCACTAGGCCCACCAAATATTCCTCAGGTAAAGTCTTTGTTAGTGCCTTTAAGTCAATAATTTCTTGTCTTGGGGTTTCGGATGGCAACACAAATATTTTTAAACTCCTCCACATGGTCTAATCGTGTGGCTGTTTGCTTGTCACATTCATACCCACTTCTACATCTCATACTGCAATTGTAATGTGGTCCCATTCTACCTGTTATGAAAAATGGGAGAACTATAGTCTAGTCATGGTCATATTTCTTTTCTTCATCCATCCCATATATAGATAAGGATAGAAGCCTCGGAATAAGTTGACTGAAAACTGAACTAAATAGGTGGACAAAAAACTTACCTTGCCTATTAAGTCTACAGTGAAGAAATGTAATGTTCATCTAATTCTTATTCTTTGTCAAATCAAATACCTATATCATGTTGACTAGGCTACGAGATCATGTCACTATAGTCATGAATCATAATCTTGAGGGCAAACTCAAATTCATATAAATATTATCGACTCAGAAGCTCAAGATCCCAATGGCATTGTAGCTCTTCAAAAAAAATCACCATATCCCTAACCTCTTCCAATTTCTTGTGTTTGATTCCAATTTTCTTTTGCTCCTACTCTACCTAAAACAATCTCTCTTTGCTTGGTTACCCTTTTAAGCTTCATATATTCATATTTGAGAGTAACCTCAGGGTCCTCTGTAGTTATCAAGTCAATATTCTTATTTTTTTTCTCTCAACCTCCAACTGCTCCGTCCAATCATATATATTGTCCACATTGAGGGATCTCCAAATAGGGATATTTTTTAAGGCTTGATTCAAAATATATGAAAAAGCCTATAATTTGGAAAAGGGGTAGGTAAGAGAAACCTGTACATTTTCAGTACATGAAAAGAAACAAGTATTGGGCAAAGAGTTAGTGCAATTTGAATACGCAGTTCTTGAAAATTCCCACTATTCTTGGCTAATGTGTCCCAATAACGACCGATAGTATCAATCCTTTGCTCTAAAACATTCTATTCTACTGGTGCAACCATTTATAAATCTACAGAAATAACATTTGTTTCTTCGTCCAACACACTCCTCTATGGATGTTCTTGGTATGAGATGGGGTACAAAAAGGAGAAATAACAATATTGTTTAGGTACCAAAAGGGAATATCTTTGGGATTAGCTTGGTATCCTAAGGTAGATGACTCGAGTTCCTTTGTTGTGGTACCAGTTTAAATCCTCTAGGTTGATGGCATAATAGAATCTTGACTAAATTCTTGAAAGGCCTATTTAGGGAGTCTTGACAATCTTCCCTGCTTTAATCGATTTCTTTATAACCTCCTTGGGATCCATCCCTATAATGATCTTTGGTCTAGGTGATCTTCGTGAACATACTCCAAGTTGGCTCTTGGCCTCAGAGTTTCTAAGTGTTTGTGAACCCTCTTAAGGGGATTCCATTTCCAAAAATTAGTGTCATAAAATTTGTATACAAGGATCTTGTTTCCTTTATTTTTAATGAATGGAAACTAGTGGAAATCTTGACTCAATAAGATTATAGGTAACTTAAGAAAAAAGATGTGATTTATTCATCTTAACATCACTGCAACACCTCTAGATAACTAGTAACATATTGTTTAATGATTATGCTTCAGGAGTAACAACCCCATTTTTTTAGGAAACTCAATTTCCAAAATGGCATCAGCCTCAGGTTCACTTAATTGTTTAAGGTTCACTCACAATTTCATAGAATTAGTAAATAGGTAGAATCCATATTTACCTTAGCCAACTCCATGTTCACTCTGCCATATTTGTTGGATATTTGGGGCAAGTTGGCCTCCACATCGCCATATTTTATATATTTTGGGGTGATGAGTTAGGAATAAGGGGTAGTTAGTCGGGAAGGAGCTAGGAGTGTAGCTGAGTGTGAGTGACTTAGTATAATTAGTTGATTGTAGTGGACGTCTTTTTATTATGACAAAATAGTTCCCATTTGTATGACTGTTCTGTTTTGTTGTTTTTGAAATGTTGTTAGTTTGAGCAGCTCAGCTGTTTGTTTGCAAGTTTTTTCTTCATTTTGCTGCAGATGTATTTTTGGGGCTGCATCAGATGGTTTCCTAAAAGGGCGCAACAAGCCCTCCCCAATTATTACTGTCAAGCAGGAGTGGAAAACCCCTTTTCAAGCTCCCAACTAGACAAATGCCCTTAGAAGGTGGGCATTAACTGCAAAGGAATGAATACAATAAGGTAACGACCCCATGGACATTATGGAAGTGTTCACATGTCTCCCCCGCACTTTGTCTCAGCTTACCTAATTAGGTAAGAGTGCCTACATGGCCTCATGGATCAAATTCGTCTCAACCAAGGATAATATACCCAAGTATCTTCTTCAGTGATCCAAATTTTTGGAATCCTTTTCTGGAAGGAACTGGGTGTCATTGGAATTCAATCCTCCACAATGCAAGAAGTGTGGGGATGGGCCTAGAAGTGGTGGAAGAGGAAACGATGGCGATGGCCATGGCAGTGGGAGCAGGGGCCCTATGAAGGCGAGAGCAGTTGATGATGATATGGGGAGCTAGTACCCCTAATCTCTGATTTTTTCTTTCCAAGTCTCGTGTCTACTTGTTGAGGGTGGGTAGTGAAATTTGGTTGTTGGGTGTGTGGTTGTTTGTTGTGATGTACAATGCAGTTTGGATTCTGCTGAGTGGTGGGTTTGGCGGATGTTATTTGGTTAGGTGTATGGTGATTGGTGGGGTTTTTTGTTTGTTGTTGTTGTAATGCCCACTGGTTTGGATGGTCTAGTGGTGGTGATGGTATTTTCCCATTTGTCCCCTACTGGGGCTTGATAGTTAGGAGTTTTAGTTCATTGCTAGTTGGTTCGAATTGGTAGTGGTGTGTGTTAGGTTTTGAATATGTCAGGGGATGGGCCTCTTGTCATGTCCCCTTCTCAAATAAGAAAAGAATAACTTAATAATGTCTACGTTATTCCCCCAATGTCACTTTATAATTATAACTTAAACGAGGACACTTAAATTATTATTATTATGTGAATGGGGCCAAAAGTATGTATTAATTATAAGCCCAAGTGGAAAATAGAAAAATAAAAGTAATTATTAATTACTTTTTTTTTTAAATTAAAATTAGAATAAAAAGTAATTTTAAATAGCTTTTAGGGTTTTGTGTGGAAAAGTAATTATAAAAAAAGTGAAAAAGAAGAAAAGAATATTTATTATTATCATTCAACGTTCAGAATTTATTTGAGAGCTTAAAACTACCATACTTTTTCACAGTGGACGAAACCCTTGAATTTACAGATATAAGGACGAAACCCTTCATACCCATTTTGTAATTCCATCAAAGGATTACAATAGTGCTACCTGATTCAGGAAATATTAGTTTTAGAGGTCCATTCACCCAGGGTGTCACATTTCAAGAGGTGGAAAATAGAAGAAAAAAATAACTTTATAGAGCTGAACAAGTTTTGTAATATCTGTAGAAAAACTCGATTTCATAATTATTATATTATTTGATTCTGTCAAGCTTTGCATAAGAATTTACTTGGACAGCATATAAGCGTTTGAATTATTTTATCATAGTTTTTTAATGAAACTTCAAAATTGAATTGTATGCAATAAATTAATCATCTATTTCCTAGGATCATCTTCTATTTGAAAATTCAATATTTGCTTGAAAGGGATATATATTATTGTGTTTCACCTATTATATTTGGACATGCACGAGCAAGCATTACAATGAAAAGATTTCTTCATGAGGGTTTTGATTTTTATTACCCGGGTTGAATTTATTTCTTCTAAAGAAAATTTATTCTTCTAAGGGAAATTTATTTCTTTTAAGGAAAATTACAATTATTTTATAAGAGTTTACAGAAAATCCAAAATTATTAAAATTTATCCAAAAAGGGATATTTCAATGGTATCAGACCCTGATCTAGCCAGCTTGTGGGATAAATTTATTTTGCAACTTCTACTTCATGCAAGGTAGTGACAGAGAAACCAGATATCACTAAAGAGAAAGGAATAAGGGCCCAACACAACCAAAGGAAGGTTTAGGATAGCCATATCCAAAATCACTTGTAGGGAAAGAGAAGGAAGCCATGGGTAATAGAGACCCAGAGGATGTTTGTTTTGAGAGGCTTGTACAAGGCCAAGAACGGTTCGTTGACATGTTGGCTCAGTTAGTCGAGACTATGCAGAATAACAATATACACAAGCCTCACAAAGGTGAAGGTAGTTCTTTAGGGGTTAATAATAATCAGCGCATTCAGAGGACAATCATAGGCTCTATTGCTAGGCCTTTCCAACCTACTTTTGTTCGTAGGGAAGAGGCAGTGCCAGAAGTGGAATTACAGCGACCAATAAGTGATGAGATTGCAATTGGTTATAGGGAGTACAGTGCCCTACCAGATGAAATTAAAGAGGCTATCTCTCTCACTAATTTCATGAATTTAAAAAAAATAGGGGTGGTAAAAGAGTTGACACAAGGCCACCAACAAATCAGAGGGATCTCCAACAAGAAATAGGGAAGATTACTCTTCCAAGTTATGATGGCACCGTTATGTGTTTAGCACATTCTTGGATTCAAAAATTAAATACATTTTTATCATTGAGGCCAATTGCAAATGAGAAAACCATCAAATTTGCCACCCTTCATCTAGAAGATGTAGCACATGAGTGGTGGTACCATGGATTGATCACACAGGGGCACAATCACATCCACTCATATGTGGAGTTCAGTACCACGTTAATAGAGAGGTTTGATAGAATTGTTCCAAAAATCCATTTTCGGGAGTTAGCTCAACTCAAACAAACCAATTCAGTAGATGAGTATGTTGCTGATTTTCAGAAAGCTCTTAGTTATGATGTCTAATGTGATAGAAAGGAGACTTGTTTTGTTTGTTAGAGGTTTAGCTAAACCACTCAAGGGTTTGGTGAAAGCTTTCAACCTTATTTCTCTTCAAAAAGCCATCAAAAAGGCTTTAGACTTGGAGACATCAGCACCTAAAGGTAAAATTCTACCTTCTAAACAGCCAAGAACATCTTATGGGCAGCCAATGACATTAATTTTTAAGCAACAAAAGAAGCCATTTTAGCAAGGGGTTTCTTTCCAAAAAGAGTTGTCATAAAAGCTACGTATTGAGATAGCAACACGAAATGAACTCAAAAGGAAAAAATTATGCTTCACATGCAAGGATCCATGGGAACCACGTCATGTGTGTCTTCCAAAAGGACAAGTGCACTACATTGAGGTGATATATGATGATGAGTTAGAAGAAGTACCAAAACCTGAAAGAGAAGATGGGGATAGTTCAAGGAGAACCCTTGACACACTTATTACAACAAGCACATATGTTGCACTTTCTGATACACCCTGGTATTACCCTTTCAGAATTCATGTAGTTATGCAGGGACATAAACTCGCAATTTTGATTGATAATGGGGCAACCCACAACTTCATTGATGAGGGTTTCGTATCCCAAAGAGGGTTGAAATCAAAAAATTTACAAGGCTTTAATGTGATTGTCATTGTTGGATCTACTATTCCTTGCACCAAAAGGATTCGGTAATTAGAAATCATACTTGATAATTATAGGGTGTGTGATGACTTCTATGTTGTGAGCATAAGAAAAATAGGGTTGGTTTTAGGGGTGCAATGGTTACATTCCCTTGGAGAATCTACATAGAATTACTAGACTTTGGAGCTAAAATTTGAATCTGATGGAAAAGAAGTGATACTTCGTGGTATGGCCAATGGAGCCCCTACAGTTGTTACAGCAAACAAAATGGAATGTGTCACCATTGGTAGTACAAGCTCTAGATCACAGTGCATTCATGATTCTGCTATCATGGATTCACTCATTGCGTTTGTTGGAGGAGCATCGGTGTGTTCATGGCTTTCAATTTCTAATTATATCAGAGTAGTGCAACAGAGACCTTTTACATCACCAGGAGAAATGGTAGAAACAACAAGATCGGTTTGGGATCCTAGTAGTTGCAAGATAGTTTAGGGATTGCTTGAGGGCAAGCAATCTTTGGGAAGGGTGGACTGTCATGTCCCCTTCTCAAATAAGAAAAGAATAACTTAATAATAATGTCTAAGTTATTTCCCCAACATCACTTTATAATTATAACTTAAAAGGGGACACTTCAGTCATTATTATTAACTGAATGGAGCCAAACGTGTGTATTAATTATAAGTTTAAGTGAAAAATAGAAAAATAAAAGTAATTATTAATTACTTTTTGGAGAAAAGTGAAAATTAAAATAAAAAGTAATTTTAAATTATTTTTAAGGTTTTGTGTGAAAAAGTATATATAAGAAAGGTGAAAAAGAAGGAAATGATATCTATTATTATCATTCAACTTTCAAAATTTATTGGAGAGCTTGAAGCTACCATACTTTTTCATAGAGGAAGAAAACCCTCGAATTTACAGGATAAAAATGAAACCCTTCATACCCATTTGGTAATTCCATCCAGGAATTACAATGGTGCTACCAGATTCAAGAAATATCAATTTTAAAGGTCCATTCAGCTAGGGCATCACGTTTTAGGACGCAGAAAATAGAAGAAACAAAAGAACTTCATAGATCTGAGCAAGTTTTGTAATATCTATGTGGAAAACTCAGTTTCATGATTATTATATTATTTGGTTCTGTCAAGCTTTGCATAGGAATTTACTTGGCCAGCATATGAGCATTTGAATTATTTTATCATAAGTTTTGAATGAAACTTCAAGATTGAATTGTATGCAATAAATTAATCATCTATTTCCTGGGATCATCTTCTATTTGAAAATTCAATATTTGCTTGAAAGGGATATATATTATTGTGCTTCACCTGTTATATTGGGACATGCACAAGCAAGAATTACAATGAAAAGATTTCTTCATGAGGGTAATGATTTTTATTACCCGAGAAGGGATATTTCACCTCTCTTGGAGCTAAGGAATGAAACAGTCTTGCATGGCCACCTTTTTGATTGGCAACCCCTTCAGTACGTATCATAGTTATGTCTATAATTGTAAAAAGTGAATAAAAAGGGGAATTTGGTATTTGGGTGGCTTTTTATCTACTCGACATTGATAGCTAAGCATTTTATATTATGTATTTCCTTTCTTCTAAAAAGGGTGAGGTCCCCAATAGAATCTCTCATTTTACCAATCAAAAAACAAATGAGGAAGATATTCAGAAAACATTGACTAAGTCAATAACAATTATTTCTACCCAGCATTTTGGAAGGAGGTATAACCAGAAGAGACGAAAGCCACTCTTAAGAGAAGCTTTCAAAGGAGATATAAATAAGACTGCATGATATCAATTCATTCAAGGTAGAGGCCAAAATCGCGATTAAACCTTTTGAAAGCAATGTCAATACCAAGGTGATAAACAATTTGCTCAAATAACTAGAAGTATATTTTAACTGCCAAGGCTTGACCAATAAGCAAAAGATTTTATTTTCTAGATTAAGGATAAAAAATTATGCTATCCTAAGGTGGAAAGATTACAACACTCTCTGACAACAATGCTAGTAGCCTACTACAAGTAAGAATGAAATTCTAAATATGATACCAACAAGTTACAAAAGAGGACTTGGGCATATTATGGCTATTTTGACATCAAAAAGTGGCCAAACAATGCAGGATACAACGTAATTTTTCACAAATTGGCTAATCTGTTGTATTTGATTGTTGAAAAGAGTATTGTCAACCTCAAGTACATTAAAGTTTGCATTGGATGTTCGGCAAGAGCTTTCCCTACTCAAATGAAGGTATTGGATGATGCCCACACCAAGGTGTGTACATTGAACAAAAGGGGAAGTAAAATTTCAACTCCTATCTTGAGCACATCTCAAAGCAGACTATGTTAGGGCCCTGAGTAGAGATACACTGTAGAGAGGAGCCATTACCAGCTAAATCACTAGAATATTTGTTTGTATATATTAACACATACATTTTTGTATAGTCTAAGATGCACTTGTATTAGGACTCTTTATGGAATAAGCAAACCTTTATATGCACATCATTATTCACAACTTATTTATAATAACTTGTTTATAAATAAGAATATCTTTTCAGTGGTTATATTCAAATTAGGGTTTGTCTAATTTGAGCTTATAACCCTAAAAAATGGAGATTCCTTCCAACCCTAAGCTCCTTATATATATAATAAGTTGAAGGGAATGGGTGAAGGTAATCTATTGCAAAATCCATTGATTCTCATTGTATTGTAATCCTCATGTAAGGAGGGCCATTAGCCCTCCTACACATTTGTGCTTTTAATGCAATTTGGTATTCATTCTACCTTAAAAATATTTGCGTCTATTGCTTCAATGTTTCACAGGGATGCATCTACAATCATCGGTGATCATCTTGAGATTGCTTCTTCACAGATACTAGAATATGTCCACTATTCACATATCATGGTTCCATCCCACTATTTTAACAATAAGCGTAGGTACGATATAGGGACAGTCAATTTTCATGGAGCCCTTAATCGGAAACCATGTGGAAATGTCTATACAAAAAATATTAAAAAATAAAAATAAAAAATTATAAACAAAAATATATATAGTATCCACATTTTGTTCATAAAAGGTGGTCCAAAATCATAGATAAACAAAAACACACATAATATTGCTACAAGAACTAGTCAATTAAAATGTCATATTGCTCTATATGAGAGATTGCTCAAGATTCAACTTCAAACGTGCAAGTTGCATCACTCTCCTTGTTGCAATGAGTTAGGAAGCAATGAGTAGGCACTTGTAAGGTGATTGTAGCAGTAGGGAATCTTTTAGAGGTTACCACAATGGTAGTGAGACTTGATGTAGTTGCAACAATAGTAGTGAGGTAGGTTGTAGGAATAAAATGAGAGTGTTGTCTTTATTTATTGTGTAAGGTGAATGCTAGGGTTTAAAGAGGGAGGGTTAAATTATGAGGAGACTTAGGTTAGGGTTAGAATTTTTTCGTTTTTTTTTTAAGATTGATCCATGTGGGTCAGCACATCCTTCCTAGAAATGGCCCAGAATGTTGGGATGTTCCTCGAAAACACCGATAATGTTTCCAAGCCATTTGTAGTAATAGCAAAATTTCTCTAACAGAACCCTTGAGGATCAAAACCCAAAATATTTTTGGTAACAAAACAAGAATGATTCTTGTAGTTTCTTGTAACATATATATTAAAAACTATCAGAAGAAACCCTGAAACTCCAGACGAGACAAAACATCCAAATCAGACACAAAAGGACTTAATGACATCATGAATAATCTGTGAGATCACCAAACCTTTTATGAAACCATCATTTTCCTTCAAACTATAATTCTTTTTCTTTTCACGCTAACATGGTGATTCCACTCTCTCAGTCGACCTAGCATTTGTAGTTGTACTAAGGGTACCCCTATTGCTAACTATGCTAACTTATTAATTATCAATCATCAAATTTAAATCACATCCAACGACTTCATTGATGAGTTTATGAAAGAATTTAATTCAAACTATAAGTTGTAGAGAGGGACAAAGGATAGACTGAATACATTTCACTCCCCTATCATTGACATCAGCGAGGATACTGGAGATGCCAACAAGGGTTTTTTGAAGTTTCCTATCTACTACTGTTTTAGCAATTGAATTGTTGTACACTGATGATTGTTATAATTTACAAATATGACATCACCAAGAGGCAAGCCTGGATTTGACGGTTGTGGCCTATTTTCTAGGTTTTAGACCATAAACTACATTTCAAATTTTGAACTCCACAGAGATTTCTACCAGTTGCCTTTCTACATAACTATAGAAAATCGACAAGTGAAATTTCATTTAAACCTTGGATTTCACTTGTAAACAAATACTTGATTATTAGCATGCTACTTTGCAGGAATCCCCCCCCCCCCGCCCCCCCCCCCCCACCCCCGAATCCAACCCGAGTATGCCTCTGGTACCAGTACGTCCCAGGTACCTCCTAAAAATGTCTGAAAGGTACCGGACACATAACAAACATCTGTGACATTTTTTAGCCCTTTTCGGACATTTTCGGGAGGTACGCGAGCATTTCCAAGGTGTTTCCAAGCGTGCCTAAACGTTCTTGGCAGGGAAAAACAGTGGAAGTCAACAAAAAAAAATTAAAAAATGTAAACCCAACCTAAACCAGACAATATATAAATAACATAAACATTTAAATTATATTTTATTTATATACTTTCAGGTTGTTTGATAGTGGTTTCGGACCTCTAGGAGCTATAATGCAAATTCTAGGTTTTGGAGGATCCTATCATATTTCAAACTTAGTCAGATTCTAGGGTTTTAGAGTTTCAAACTTAGCCATATTTCAGGGTTTCAAGATTTCAAGGAGACATCATAGGAGGTATGGACGCTGCATGAAGGGATGTAGGTGTGATAGAATAGTATGAGCACATCTCTTGCAAAGTGCCTTAAGCCGATCCCACCCCATTCCCTAAGCACCCCTTAAGGCATACACTCTAGGAGATTCAATGAACCGATGAGCCCTTGCGAAAGAAAGTGTCAGTAAATGATAAAGATGAAAAATAATGGGAGTGGCATTCATGATTCTAAGGGGAATCTAGATGATTTATTCTAGATTTGAATCTACATTTTGTCTTTGAAGTAATGAATGAATAAATACTATATATTTTTTAGTGTTTTATCTTTTATAGACAAATATTTTCATATTATGTATTTTCAAGTGTTTTACTTAAAAAATGAGCAATATGCAAAATATATATATTATATATACAGACGTACCCACGACATATCCGAATAACATGTAATTATATTTCTAACAATTAATTTTGCAATAAAATATTTCAACAAGCTTTAAAGCAGATTACCGAGCCATTGTTCACCCTATATCTCCTTTATTCACCTTTTAAAATCAGATTTATTAAAACTCCAAATTCCATGTTTGTTGATTCATAGTCTCAGAGAGGAAAGTATTGTGTTTTTCTTCATTTATCTTGCTGCATGTGCGTACATTTTCAACTTTGGTCCTCTTAAAATTAATAGAGGTAAGAAATTCGCAAACAGCCTGAACTTTTATAAAATGTTGTTTCTATAAAGATTTTAATCTTCTCATGGCCGTGCAATGCATAGTGTGTTATTAGAATGACAGTTTGGATTGCAACCTTATACTCTGCTGGCCATCCAAAACAATCAAAACCATCAAGAAATATTAGAATCCTCAAATCCACAGTTCAAACGGACAGAGACTTGCCATATAATTTTCTGCAGCATTCTTCACAGCCCTCCTATTCCTAACCTGTAAATTTGTGTCACAAGTTTTTGCTTTTATTAAAAAAAGAGTGTTCAATCTTCTTTAAAATTACAAGGAGCAACCATTTTCCTCATTTATAAATTAGGTAGACTTGCTGGGCATAGAAGTGTCCAATTTGAGAGTCCTAATGATTTTATTCATAGCGTCGATTCTGCTGTTGTTAGTAATGATGGAGGAAATGCGTTGCAGATTTCATCAAATCGTACTGCTAATTCTGACGTCATTCATGTCATTAAGGAGGACTCGCAGTTCTTTTTAGCTTCAAGTTCAATTTTAACGCAGTCCCAAAATAACATTAAGGTAGTTGCCGCGCCGGTTATTAAAGCTGATAGGGACATGGACATGGTTACAAATAAATACAATCTTAGAGCGAGAACACTTCAAATATCCCAAAGTTCGAATCCGCTGGACACCAATACTCTAACAAATAATAGAATTAAGAGTTTGATTAATAATAACATTCTAAACTTGTCCGGGCTCATCCTTGATAACCCTTCAAAAAAGATTTTAAGCAGTGGACTGGGCTTTGCTATTGCACCTTCAAAGTAACCTTACGGAGACTTCATCACAGGTATTGAAGTTGGTGTTAGAAATCTTAGTGCTGATATTGCGGAAGAAGTCAGAGCGGAATGCTTGCTTGCATTAAAAAAGGCTCACCCTCCAAAGTCCAATATTTCGAAAGAAGAGAAAATTGCATTAAAAAAACTTAGGGATAAGAAGGATGTTTTCATTCTTAAAGCTGATAAAAGCAACACAACAGTACTTTTAGGAAAAAAAAAGATTACAATGCTAAGATGATTAGTCATTTAAACACGAATGGTAGCTACAAAAAAATTTCGAGAAATCATTTGAATAAAATTGTTAGAGATGTCACTAAAGCTAAAAAAAGTTCCTCCATTAGCAAAAAGATAAGTTGCGGCTAACTCCACATGCTCCGATTATTCGCAGAATCTATGGGGCTCCAATAATTCATAAAGATGGCATTCCCTTGAGACCCATTGTAAACACAAGGAATAGTCCAACTTACAATCTTGCAAAATTTGTAGCAAGGAAATTAAAACATTTGGCTGGCAATTCTTCCTCTTTTACAAAAAAATTCAGAACACTTTGTCATGAAGATTAAGGATAGAAAGGCCAATTCAAATGATATTTTGGTTAGCTTTGACGTGATATCTCTTTTTACAAAATTTCTTCTTAATGAGGAGGCAATGCACATCATACATGGAATCATGGACAATTATGCTTAAGGTCTACTTTTTTCATTTTTAAGGGAGAATTTTATGATCAAATTGAGGGAGTAGCAATGGGTTCACTTCTATCACCCATAATTGCTAATTTATTTATGGAACATTTTGAATCCCAAACACTTAATTCCTATCCACTAAAACCTGATTGGTGGGATAGATTTGTAGATGACACCAATGCAAAGTGGCCTCATGGTAATGAAGAACTTGATAAATTCATGTTGCACTTCAATGGAAGATCCAACCAGATACAATTTACGATGGAAAAAGAAGAAAATAATAAGTTGCATTTCCTTGATGTTCTCATCTCAAAAAGGCTCGATGGCACTTTATCTCATGAAGTCTACAGAAAGAAGACCCAGACTGATCTTTATCTTCAAGCCAATTTGCACCATCATCTTTGTCATAGATCTGTTGTTCTTTATTCACTTGCGTCTAGGGCCTTAAAGATTTCTGATCTTAAAAACTTCCATAAAGAAAAAGTGTACTTGGTTAAAGTCCTTATGGAAAATAGTTATAAAAGATGGGAAATTGAGAAAGCCTTCCAGAAAATGAGTAATCAGAAACATAGGGATAATAACTTAAATAGAGATTTGCAAAGAATAACCATCCCCTATGTTTGTGGCATTTCTAAAAAGATCTCAAGAATTGTTAGAAAGGCTGGCTTGCAAACAACTTTCAAACCTCATAACACTCTCAGAACATCTTTAGACTTTGCTAAAAATTCGGTTGATCCTAAGATACAAAAAGGTGTTTACAACATCCATTGCTCATGTGGAGTCCCTTACATTGGGGGAATTGGCAAATCTCTTCAAAATCCATTACTCATGTCTAGATAACTCCGCCCTTGCTAAGCATTCCCATCTCACGAAACACCGGATTTGTTTAGACCAAGCCAAATTTTTAGCTAAAGAGGATGAATATTGGAAAAGAAAGGTACGTGAAACATTGAAATAGAGAAAAAATTGAATAACCTAAACAGAGACAATGGTTTAAGTGTTGGTGAATCTTGGCATCCAATTATAATTTTTTTTAAAAACCAAGATGACATCCGTTGTGGGTAAATTGTGTTTAGTTTGTCCTTTTTTGACTTTATGTGGGAATTATTCACACTTGGTTTGGCCGACTACCTCCCTTTGGTGCTCACCTTATCATATTTTTTATTATTTATGGGGGTTTTATTGTTGTTTGGTCACAAAGCATTCAACATTCGGTTTCTTCATTTGGTCTGATCTCATATCCTGAAGATGGACACACATGTGGTGTCCGAAACGTTGATTTTAAATAGTCTTAACATGATGAATCCATAAGTTTCTTCAAACCATCATCATGGAAATCTGCATAATTTAATTCTTCATTTTTATGAAATATCAGAACAAATTGCCCATCCAAGAGGAAGTGGATCTTCAGAATTTGGATCATCCATTTTCTACCTACTCATGTTAGAAGAATTTAAACTGCGCTAGCGACTCCACCAGTTTTTTAATAGAGGATGATAATAGTTTTTTGCAAGGCATTCAAAGTGCATCTTGGTGAGTAATGATATGGAAAAGGTTGATCTCTAATTATGATACATTGAGAATATCTTCTTGATTATGTGTTCTTCGATAACACTTTTGTTATGCAGTAATTTGCTACCTTCGACCTGGAATACTTTCTTCACCAAATACCTCAATAGAATCTTTTGAAGGCCTTATAAATAATTAATTAGTTACATGAATGTAGTTTGCAATAGTGTCATTTGATATGAGATAAAATATTGCCTGCAATTACATTTTAAAACGACACTATAAGTTTACTCGGGTCATAAAATGAAAGCTATTTGAAAGATCTAGTTGTCATCCAATTTCCATTTTATAGGTAAGCGTAACCATCAAATTCAAGAGGTAAGTTAGCTGGTTGATTGCTTTTTGAATGTTGGTAGTAAGTTTGACCAGCCATTATATTTGCTAAGTGTTGACCCTTCAAGTCGCCATGACCTTGAATTCCTCTAACCCAATAGGCACGCCCGCATGGTGCACGCGCAAGGAGAAAGGCCACCCCTGTGGACTCAGCTCAATGCTTCATGGAGCACAATGCCTCAAGGTTCATAGGGAGTTCGCGAAGAAGCTAGATTAAAAGGAATCAAGATTCCAGGCATTGTTAAGGTTTTGGCCTTCGCAAGGCCCTGTGCCCAAGGATGAATGCTCAAAGACGAGGGCACGAGGCAGCGTGCACATCCAACATGGAATTGGGACCGCCACGCAAGTACTCATTAAACGCAGCCCAATGCCCATTTGCACCCATTGCCCATTCGCGGTGAAATCCACCTAGATGGGCAATTAAGCAGTAACTATCAAGGGTCAGACCCTACCCAAAAGGACAAATCCGATCTGATTCATAGAATCATAAGCGATAAGCTCTGACTGACATAATGATTGAAACGGTGGCTAATAAGACAAAAGAGCATGGCCAAAGAACGAATCCCAATATAAATCTCAGCCACCCTCTAATACAAGCATTCAATTATGTTAGTCGCATGAGCATGGGGACCTACATTAAATGGCAAGACATGCGTCCAACAGATCCCAAAGAATCCCTCCAACTACCTTCATGTCCAAATTGCAATCAGAATTCAATAAGCATGGTCTCAGACCAGTACGGTCCGGATCACCTTAGTACTTCAAGCTGCCCAGATAGACCTAGAGAAATCATCATCGTGCCACAAGAATGCAATCGGGAACCATGTGTTGCAAGCTCTGACTTCTATTTAATCTTCTCATATGTATTTCTCCAATGTAATTAATGACCCATGGGCTTCCCGTATCTACTATAAAAGCTGGGTCTTTCATTGCATAAGTGTGGACATTTTTAGGCACAACAATGTGACTAAGATTTGTCCTCCATGAGCCCTTTGCTACTTGAACCCACTGACTAATGAAAAGATTGAGTTTACCTCTCTCCATGATTCATGCATTTTGTGTGTATTTTAATGGTTGTTGATCTTTGTTTGTGGATGTATTTTCCCTCGCATTGTTGTATATTCATTCGCACCCGTGTCGAACTTGGCTCTCTTGCAGGTCGTATTATGTGCACAACAAGGTCTGTGCATGCCCTATTTGTGGACCATTTGTCATCCCCATAGAGCTACATTGTGTTCCCACACCTCCATGCAAAATACTTATGCAAGTAGTGTCCATTTTGGGTACTATGTAATAGTTTCTCATTTTCTACAGTTGCTTCGTGTTCTTTATGGCCATAGGGGTGCTCACCCTATTCTTGGTGCAACATCACTTTTCCTTTCAGCAAACCTCTCACCCTCTCTCTCATTTTTTCCTTTGTCAAGATTAGGTTTAACATTTGCAGTAGATTTCATTTCCACTCTTTGTAGGTTTGTGTGTTAGTCCTAAACCAGATGCACATAGATTAGAAGGAGGTTAGCCTTCTCCGAAGGTTCATCCCAAGGAGCGCAATAGTCCCACACCTTGAGGGACAATCCCATTGTTGCACCAAAGCCTCGAACTATTCATGCGCACAGATCTCAAACACACCCACACAACGAGCCCAATACTCTCATGCCCCACGCCAAGCACTCATTCACAAGCTCCAAGCACTTTCGTGCCACGAATTACTCAAGGGTGCAAGCTTTGAGTGATAACAGTTTCTAGCACGCCAGGTGGGATCACTTTATACAGTTCAACTAAGTGCTTGGTGAGGCCCTCAGCAAATTTGTACTCTTGAAGACACCCCTCACGCACCCGATGACTCAAAGCATTCTTGGTTTGCAAGAGATCAATTCCCCATCCTATGCCAAGACAAACAAGATCATCTTCAAGAGGTACTGACTTCCAGTTTATTGAACTGCCTTCCACGCCCAAAAAAAGAAGGGTCAATGCATCCTTATCTCTTGTTAAGAGAACTAGCAATTCAAGACAATCATCTCCAAGTGCTCGGTCTACTCTGCCTTTTGGTAGATTTCCCCAACCAAGAACAAGGCTATTTCCCATTCCCTCCATGGTTGTCCCAAGAGTTTTTGTGACCTTTAATGGGGGCGGTCCTTTGGCTCTAGCTCAGTATGATGATATCCTAGTTGCAACTCTTAAAAGCTTACCATACTTCACTGGTGAGAATGCAACTACTCCCATAGAGCACATCCAAGATATTTCAGTGCACCATATCACTGAAAACAACGCAACAGTTAGACTCCTTGCCATTTCTTTGAAAGGAAAGGCTCTCCAATGGTACAGGTGTCTAAGGCCTAATTCCATTCACAACTGGGATGCGTTGGAGAGCAGTTATACAATCAGTTTGAAGACAAAAGTGATCACTTATCCTTGATAGAGAAGCTCACCACCATCAAGAGAGCCCCGCATGCGCTGAGACTGACTTTAATTTCAAATTTCAAAAAGTCTGGGACAAAATACCACCTTTGTGAAAACCATCTCCAAATATTGCATTCTTATATTACTTACGGCCTCTAAATAGTGATATAGTTGTAATGGTCCAATCCATAGGAGGCGTACTTCCTGACGCTTATGACATTGATGTTAGGGCTAAGAACTATCTAATTCAGGTTGGAAAGGTCACTCTCAGGGCTCCCGTGCCTCTCTTTCCAGAGCCACCACCCAATCAACGTACTCTAGCACCCATCCCTATATCAGCCAACCCCCCAACCCCACTTGCTGCCCCTAGTGAGTTACATGAAGTCAAGGTGTTGTTGCAGAGTTTTGGAAATGAGCTAGTGACTTTGAAGTGGCAGAAAGCCTAGCATTCTAGGCCTTATCAATCTTTCAATCAGCCTTACCAACATGCAAAGCAACCCTATCAAGGCAATGCACAAACCCAAAGTCAGCTCCCATATGTTAGGCCACCCTACACACAAAGTGCCAACGCCGCCAACGCTTCTAAAGCTCTTGTGCCCATGCAAAATAACTTGGTGCAAGACCACGAGTGATGCTTTCCTTGAAATCAACCACATAATCAAACTACTTGCGCAAATGGAGTGTTGAACCAAGCCCTGATGGTACAAAGCATCTCATATCCCCACGAGCCAGCAAAGGTGCCAACCTCACAAGGAGAGGGGGTACATGTACAGACACAAATACAAGGTGAAGCCACTTTGGTAAATTGGCACGAGAATGACTTTTGAGCCATAAGTCAAAACCCAGTACTGACGGTCAGTAATCCGATGGCATATTACACAAGATTCAAAAGGAAGGCGACGGAAGCGGAACCATCGCCTTCAGTTGGTTGGCCTTCTACTTCCCAAGCTCCAAGTGAAGCTACCAGGGGAAAGATAAGCACTCGCACTGAGCTCCAACCTCTTCCACGCCACGAACTACTCAAGGTGCAAACTTCGGGTGATAACACTAACTAAAAGTTGATAGCAATTCATTGCTATAATGTTAAACCTATGATTATAAATTACCGATGTAAGTTACCGAATATATAAATGTGTATGGTTGGCCCATGTAAGTTGTCCCTATGAGGTTTTCAACTAATAGTCATCCCATGGTAATGTTGAAACTAGTTGCATTTGTAAATGTTGTATGTCCTCCCATTTTGGTTGGTGCCTATAAGTCATCTTATGGAAAGCCATGTATCATTCTTGTTGGTTGGCACTAATAAGTTGTCCCCTTATGATTGATGCTTTAAAGTCATCCGGTAATACTCATCCTTGGGTAGATGCCTTTAAGTTGTCCTCTTGTGGTAGACGGCTATAAGTTGTTCCTTGAGGATGAAATCACGAGAATAAAGTTAGCTTTTCATGAATGCAAACTGATATGAGCAAAATAGTTATTTGTATTTTACGGTTTTTGTCTAGCTAGAAGAGGAGACAACTTGGTCACAAACCAAATTAGTGATGCCTTTTGGTGAAGAACATCAAGTGACATTCATTTTTAAATGTGATTGGTGATGGTTTCCTGCCGTACTAAACCTACCAATTTTGGTTCACTACCTTGCGTGGTTTATGCGCACATACTATTGTAGTCAAGCGTTGTTTTGTATTTTTTTGTTGTGTGTGCAGGTATCCATGTAGGACAATCCATATTAGTGGGTGTCAAAGCAAGTTAAATGTGTGCCAACCTTCCCACATCTTGGCAAAGTAAAATAGAAAACCAAATTTAAAAGATACGATCACGCAAATAATGACACCTATGCAAAGAAAGAACGAATCAAAATGATCCCAACCAAGCAAAGTCAAAATAAGACCGTGCAAATGCAAATGAACAAGTTAGTGAGTTATGGAAGAAAATTTGATCAAAAAAATCAGGAAGCCCCATACTCTCCCCCCTTGAGCAAAGAGATGAAAAAGGACTTCTACCCCAAAAGCGGACAACCTTATCAAGCTTGGATCAGGTCAGAAACTTGTTACTTTCAATCGTATGAAATTTCTAAGGTAAACCAATATAATAGTTCTAGACCTCATGGGATCAGCTCTTGAAGGGGGCAATAACCTCTAAACAAAATTCAAGGTTAACAAACAACACATAGATACTTCAGCAAAACTTGGGGACGTCATATGCAAATGATGCGCACGTCAAAACAACATCCTAAAAACCTTCGGGCAATAGTTAGTACATTGTAAACTGAAATTGTCAAAAGATTACAGTGAACCTATAAAAAATTTAGAAGCTAGACTTCCAAGCCTCCCTATAGTATATCAAACTGTCAAATACATATGTCCTAAACATACTTTCAAGACTCAATAATTCCAAACAACCCTCGGATTATGGCAGGAAACATAGCATTAGCTGTCAAAGTAGAGAATTCTAAATGATTGTTCAACCCATTAAATCAAAATAATAGTGAACATAACCAGCAAAGGAAGGAAACAATTACAATATAAGTTGATCGTGTGAATGCCAATTTGGGCCACCCCAAACTGCTTCTCTGTCACACGTGATGAAAACAAACTCCAAAACATCTATGTTGAAATGTGTAGCTCTTAAGCGTTCTTTGTGGCTTAGAGCTTTAGTACATATTATTTACGTTATGTAAATATCATTTTTAGTGATTTCTGGGGGATCCAATTTTTTCCTGAGCAATTCCTAAATGTTGGGAGAATTAACCTAACTAAGGTAATTGCATCATAAGACATCAATTAAGGTTTAGAGTTGGTAGTAATTAATAATATTCTAGTAACTAGAGCATTAATTATCTATGTTACCCACTTGGAGGAGAAAATGGAGCATCCCCTCTTTTCTTCAGCATAACTCAGATCTACTCACAGTTAGTAAGTGCATGAGTGCAGTTGAAGTTGATTTGCCATGCATTAGCGATTATTAGTGAGTTATGCTGAGTTTGGAATTATTGCACTTAAGGTTAGTGCACTGCCGGTTGACAATAGTTGACTGTGTACCTCAAAGTTGAGCTTGAGTTGAGAGATACTCTCCCAAAGGGGTCATCCTCCTTTAAGGAAAGTATTTATATGTGTTTTGTATATTCATTCTATATCAATCTTGCTGCTGTACTTCCAAAAGAAGCGCTGGTGATTTTCTCAACAATTATTTCTGATCTGAACTGTAATTTCATTGCATGAGGTCAACTTCTTACTAAGATTGAAGTTTAATTTTAGTATCTTATTCTGCATAGCCCAATTTATGTTTATATAGTGCTTTTGCAGCTACAATTCAAGTTTTTGCAGGGTTAATTGAAGATAGTAGCAGGTTTGAGACGCTTTTAAGAGGTCAACTTCCTCTCTTTCATCTTCTTTTTTTCATGCACAAACCTATACCAGTCACATGATGTGATATTTTCAACATGATATCAGAGCTGGTGTGCACCTAGAATCTTGTTTGAACTTGTGCGAGGCTGGTGGCTGAAGTATGTCAGAGGTTGACTGCTGCTGGAGCAAGAGAAACAAGGGGGGCATGAGGCCCTAAATTGGTCCGGTGATTGGACAAGTTCATGCCTCTGATAGGCTCGAAGATTTTGATCATGAGTAGCCGATTTTTTGTCTCTTTCTGAAATAGTTTGGTGTTGGCACATTGCATAAGAGTGACAGGCTCGAGAGAGTTATCAAATGGATGGGGCATCCAATTTCGCTCCCTGGACGTTTCACCTTCAAATGATTATGGAAGAGCAGGAACTGTGGAAGATTGTGGATGGTACAAAGAGTGTACCCACAAATGAAACTGGCTTGGCTGCATGTGAAAAGCGGGCTGTGAAGGCAAGGAGGATTCTAATAGTAGATTCTGTCAAGGATCAGCTTATTCCCCATCTGCAAGTGAATAAAACAGCAGCCGAAACGTACACAACCCCAGATGTGTTGTTCCAGAGATCAAACATTTCTCACAAGATAATGATGAGAAACAAACTGTTGTTGCAGAGATCAAACATTTCTCACAAGATAATGATAAGAAACAAACTTTCCCACATCCGCATATGAGATGCAGAATAAATTTCTAGCCATTCGCTCAGGGTCACAGAGCTGAAGTATCAACTCTCAGCTATTGGGGAGACCATCAAGGACAAAGAGTTGTTGCTTCTCTGGATGGATTTTCTACTACTTGGGAAACTTTTGTCTTCGGAATACTAGCTTGTGAAAAACTCCTTTCATATGTGACTCTGCGTGAAATATTTCTCCAAGAGGAGACTTGAAGACAATCAATCAGCTCTCATTGGAAACATGAAGAAAAGCCAAAAGAAGAAGAATCAGCCCCGGAAGGGCAAGCAACTGATAATTCTTCTAGTGCTGGTCCAGACAAGAAAAAGTTATCAGCCACGTGCTCTAAGTGGGGCAAAAAAGGCCACTATGTGCACGATGCATAGAGGGGAGATTCCACGGCAGCCACAAAGAGAAAAGGTTCCATGCATGCTAAACAATATGCAGGTAATGTTAAAAGTTCAGCAAAGAATGAGTTATGCAACATGCTTGAGGCCACATTTACCATGATTTCTGCCCCATCAAGTTTCACTTCCTCCGTTGTATAATACATTGATAGTGGGGCTTCTCGTTATGTGACTTTTGACAAAACTTTTTTCATCGAGCTATCAAAGAAAAGGATTGGAATCCAAGCAGCCCTCAGTAAAGATACCACTTATCCCATGACATGATTGGGAACCGTACCTATCAAGGTTCCTTCAAGTGATGTTGCTTATCTTAAAGATGTTTTACATGTTCCTCATCTTACCAAGAATTTGGTCTTTGTTTCAACTATCACATGCTAAATTCAAAGTCGATTTTGATGAAAAGGGTTGTGTCATCATGGATCACAATGTAAAACCAGTAAGGGCCATTGCGAGAGCAAGCCAAGAGGGAGGTCCCTATAGACTAGTGGCTGGTTCGGAGGCTTAATGAGCCTTTGTTCATTCAGATGATCAGATCTGCGAGTTAAGGCATAAGAGGTTTGGTCATCTTCATTATGGTTATCTACCTCTTGTGAAGCGGATGGTGCATGGTATGCCTAACTTCAAGGTTGGAGACATGAAGGTTTGCAAGGGGTGTGCATTGGGAAAGCAGACAAAGGCATATTTTCCTAACAAAAAAAAAAAGGGTCAAGGACATTAGGGATTTGAATCATTCAAATCTATGTGGGCCAATGTCTTCACCATCCTTCAATGATATCCAATATTATGTAAGTTTTATTGATGATTTCTGTAGAAAGACTTGGATTTATTTTCTTCAAGCAAAGTCAGAAGTCTTTACCAAGTTTCAGGAGTTCAAGGCCTTGATCAAAAACTAACCTGGGAAGAAGATCCAGGTGTTGTGTTTTGACAATGGAGGTGAATATATCTCCAAAGAATTTAACAATTTTTGTAGGACAGCAAGGATAAAGAGGGAGTCCATGGTTTCCTATGACCCTTGGCATAATGCAGCTGCAAAAAGGAAGAATTGGTCTATTATAGAGACTCTCAAATCAATCATACGTGGCATGGATCTGCCGATGTCACTTTAGGTAGAGATGTTAAACAAATTCCCTTGTAGGAGTATCAAAGATAAAACAGTAGAGGAAGCTTCTACACCCAAATGCTTCCAACACTAAAATGTTCAGCTGTCCTGTGTATTTTCATGTTCCAACTGAGAAGAAATCCAAGCTTGATCCTTTTTGTGTGAAAGGCATATTTGTTGGATACAGTGAAACATCAATGGGATACAGAGTTTAGCTTCCTAATTATTGGGAGGTGGCAGTAGCCCAATATGTCAAATTCACAGAAGATACATGATCTTCTAGTAGATCCAAGCCCTCGCCAATGATTGAAGAGTCAGATACTCCTGCTGGTTTGATTGCTGATCCAACCAAGTGTGCTGGTCCATCTAGTCAGCATCCAATTCTAGTGGTGGGAAGCCACAAGATACAACCACAAAGCTTAAGTGGCTTACACAGGAGCTACAGGAGCCAAAGGTGAACCATAATCGACAATGAATGTAAGTAAACCACACGGCAAGAAGTATATTGTTTATCTTGCTCTTATGTCTTCACTTGTTGAGGCAAAACCTATGACTTTTAAGGAGGCAATACCTGAGCTTGTTTGGTGTGAAGCCGTGCTAGAAGAGTGCTCTTCAATTCTAAAGAATGATGTTTTGGAGGTGGTCCCTAAACCTGTGGGGGAGATCAGTAATTTGACTCGAAATGGCCATACAAGATCAAGCAAGCAGCTGATGGCAGTATAGAGAAGTATAAGGCCACTTCATAGTTCAAGGATTCTCTCAAAGAGAGGGAATACACTATGAGGAGACGTTTGGTACAGTGGCCAAGTATTCTTCCATTCAAACTATCATTTCATTAGCAGCTTGTTTTCAGGGAAATTTACATTAGACATCTGTAAAGAAAGATTTCCAAAATGGAAAGATTGATGAGGAAATCTACATAGAACAGCCTAAGGGATTTTGACATCCATGGGCGTGATAAATTTGTGTGCAGACTAAAGAAAGGTTGAAGCAGGCACCTTGGACTTGGTATGCACTGATTGACAAGTATTTAGTTCAATAGGGTTTTGCTGAAATAACAGTTGATTCAAATTTGAATTTCATTAAATGTGAATCTGACTTGCTTGTATTAGTGCTCCATGAAGACACCTTGATATTGATAGGTAGTTCTTCATAGCTTGTTGCTTGGTACAAGAAAGAGATAAGTCAATAGTTTAACATGAATAACCTGGGTAATTTGCACTTTTTGTTAGGATCTTGAGGTGCGGCAGCAAAAGAGAGATTTTCCTTTGACAAGGAGAGTGCATGATAAAATTCTGACGAGATTTCAAATGGAGTGTAAGTCAATAAATATTCCAATGGTGCCCAACCTCAAGTTGATGCCAATTGATTATTCGGATCTTGTTGATCCTTCATTGTACCGAGAGCTGAATGGTTCACTTATGTACTTGATGAAGGCTGGGGCAGACATTTGACATGTAGTGCGTACCCTCAACCAGGCTACTAAGCATGTTCTTCAGTACCTCAAGGATACTTTGCAGATGTGACTCAGGTACATCGGCGTTTCAAATTTATCTGCACAGATTTGTTGATAGCAACTAGGCTAGTGATATGGAGACCGGAAAATCCACTTCTAGGTGTTGGTTCTCTTTGGATTCTGCAGTAGTTTATTGGTTTATCTGGAGCTAGTGGCATTGAACCCAGCAGAGGCATAGTATGTAGCGATTTCCATATCATGTAGTGAAGCTATTTGGCTTTGCAAGCTAATCTCAGAGTTGAGTGGAGACATCCAAGTGCGTACAACTATCTTCTGTGAAATCCAGAGCTGCATCAAACCCTCGCAGAACCCAATGTTCCATGATTGGTCAAAGCACATCAACATCTAGTTCCACTCTAGAAGGAACAAAGTAAATAGAGGTGTCATCCAGCTACAGTATGTGCCTATAGATTCACAGGTGGCTACCATTATGACCAAACATCTTCCAAAGAGGAAGTTTAACATGTTGCATGAGCATTTTGGTATTGTGGAGAACACTTTCCTTGCCAGAAAGTAGTGCTGAAATGTGTAGCTCTTAAGTGTTCTTTGTAGCTTAGAGCTTAGTACACATTATTTACTTAATTATAATATCATTTTTAATGATTTCTGGGGGTTCCAATATTTTTTGGGTTGATTCCTCGATTAAAGAAGAGTTCACCTAATTGAGGCTTGCATCATAAGACCTCAGTTGAGGTCTAGAATTAGCAATTAATAATATTCTAGTGATTATAGCATTAATTGTCTGATTTACCCACTTGGAGGAGAGACGTGCCCCTTCTTTCTTTAGTTAAACTCAGACCTACTCACAATCAGTGAGGGCATACGGGCAGTTGGAATTGATTTGACATGCATTAGTGATTTGTATTTGAAGTGAATTGCTGCACTTGAGGTTAGAGTAATGTTGACTCACAGTAGTTGACCGTGTGACTCACAGTTGAGCTTGAGTAGAAAATCTCTCCCAAAGGGGTCATCCTCCTTTAGGGAGATTATTTATATGTGTTTTGTATATTCATTCTCAATCATTCTTGGTTTTGATTATTTATATGTGTTTTTTGTATTCATTCGCATTTTTTATATGTGTTTTTGTATATGCATTCCCAATCATTCTCATCAATCATTTCTGATCTGAACTGTGCTTTCATTGCATGAGGTCAATTTCTTGCTCAGATTGAAGTGTAATTTTACTATGTTATTCTGCATTAGCCAGTTTACATTTATAGAGTGCTTGTGCATCTAGAATTCAAGTTTTTACAGATGTCATTGATGATTGCAGCGAGTTTGGGAGGATTTCAAGAGGTCAACTTCCTCTCTTTCTTCTTCTTTCTTACCCCATAATGTGAGATTTTCAACAATTTATACCCCTATAGAAAAAAATTATCCAGTAAGTCCCTCTAATGTCAGTTATATTCCTGAAAAATAAAAATGTAAATTCTCAATTATGTCTTTGAGTCTTTTAAAGACAATGACCCACTTACAAAATACAAAAACATCTTGTGATTTCATGTAAAGTTGTCAGAGTCAAGCAATGGTTGAATCCCTATAAATTATATTAGACACGATAGAAAATTTTGAAAGGGTCTTGCCATCTTAGCCATTGAGTCCCTAAGACGATTATTTCAATCATTAAGTCCCTAAGCCAATTACTTCCCCTTCTTAAATGTGATATGTTTCAATTTTATTTGTCATCCCCTAGTCATCTATATTACTTGACAAACTCATCTAAATCATGAACAAAAGTTTTCTTAGATTGTTTGGCTTTTCTTTTCACCAAAGTAATTGCAACTCATGTTTATGATTGGAAATTTATGGTAGTTTATCATTATAAATGTTGAATTTTTGTTGCTATACATGTCTAAATTTATATGAGTATGATTGATGCAAATTGCTCCCATGAGGCTCATGCCCATAAGTCATCTCATAGTAATGGCTGAGTGCTAGACACCTCGTAGATGCATGCAAGCCCTCTCCTTGTTACTGATGATTGTATGTTGTAAGTCATCCCTTTTTAGTTAAAGCTTGTAAGACGTCCCCTTGTGATTGGTGCCTGTAAATTACCTGGAAGAATACTTAAGTGTTGGTCTTGTTAATTGATGCAAGAAAGGCATACTATAAGCATTCATCCCAAGGTAGATGCCTATAAGTTTTCCCATTGTAGTTGACCACTGTAAGCCATCTCTGAGGGTGAAAGCATGAAGATAGAAATTATTTTTCATTAATATGATTTGAGATTAGTAATTTTTATTTCTACTGTGCCGTTTATTTTTGGCCGAATAGATAGATAAATTGGTTGGAGTCCCAAATTAGTGAAGCCTTTGGTGATGTACGATAAGGGATACACATCTTCATAAATGCTTTGATGATGGTCTCCTTTCGTACTAGACCTATTGAGTTCTGGTTTACTAACTTATGTGGTTTATCAGTAAGCACTATTATAATGAAGATTTGTCTTGTATTACTATTTTTAAATTGTGTGGCTGTTCTATGAATGAGAACAGTTCACCAAACAGTTATTTTCAATGAAAGAAAACTGAAGTATTATTCTGACTTCAAGATTCTAATGTTTTTGGCTGTAGGAAAACAAATACAGAAAATATTGAACAAAATTCCAGAGATCTTAACTTTAGGTAGGTAGGAAAACAACTATTGATCAAATGGAACAAAAATGCAAGAAAACATGCATCGACATGAAAGGTAAAATATTTAACATGGAGAAAACCCTGTTGGGGAGAAAACTTCACAGAGAAAAAATTGCAGCTGTTTTTATTCCTTTTGGAATGCTTTGAAACAGTTACAAAGATATTCGTTTCCAGAAATTGTTATAGTGGTCACTTCCGTTTCTTGATTGCTTTCCTCCTCCCTCCAAAATGGGCTAAGGATGATTTAGGAATGATTCTTCTTCGATTATTTGGTTTCGATTATTTGGTCTGCTAATGGAAGACGAACCATTTCTGCAGGTCATAAAAATTCTTTTCCTCTCCTGCTATTGTAGCATTGATGGGGTGTCCCCCCTAGTAGCTTCGATTACTTCATATTTCTATGCTCAAGAATAATCATGAACTAGCCGAAAACTAGATGATTAACTTATTGGTCAGTTTTAGACCGTTAGCCCATTTGCATTTGATTTTCGATTAGTTGGGTCCATTCAAAACCGAACCCTTTAAAATCTTTGGATCTAGCACCTACCTCTTTGTCATTGGTCTTGAGAATTTTTTGCGGGATGAGTTTGGCTTTGTTTTTTGTTTTTTTTAGTGAAAAGAAAAGTAATTAAAGAATCAGACCCATTCCGTGCAGAAAATGTTCTATGTCAGAAGATATCCAACACCTCAATTTTCCCCTTTTCCCACGTCATCCATTCTGAATCAAGTATCAGCATGAGATTATCTATAACGGACTAGCCAAAAACATCCAAAACAAACCTAAAACAAGATAAGAAAGATCCTGAAGGAGAATGATATGAGAAGGCGTTACAAGCACTACAATAATACAGTCGCATAGAGGAGGAAAATTGGTTGTTGCACCTAAAGCTGCTTCCAAAAAATTGTACTAGCCATAAAATTGTGATTACAAATAATATGCAGAAGGAGATCCGAAAACTCATTTGATCTTCAAAGGCCGATCATATGTTATCATTAATGGTTAAGCCTCAAACGGCAAAGAATACATCTGACAATGGCTTTGTATTATTATGAAGACCCATACGAAGAAAAGTTACTGACAGTAAAATATGATTCCAAATGCCAAATGCTCATTTACAAGACACTAGTTCATATTTGGGATTGCCTACGAAGCCTCAACCCAACCAATACCATTAAGATGACTGCATAAAGTAGAAGGGCTGCATGTAGATTAAAAATGCAAGTAAAAGTTTGCAACCTTATCAGAAAATATAGATCAAATTAAGTAGAATGTAGTTCCACTCCATGATTGTGGGACTGTTTACAGCAGGCCATATCTCTAGGATAAAAATGCAGAATTTTGGGGAACAGATATTCAATATTCAATCTCTGTTAATCGAAGATGTTAAGCCTTTTCTGATCTGTGCATACCAAGACATTGCTTCCATCTTGTTGGTTAGAGCAGCACCGGCCAAAAGTATGGAGAATTTTCATGGCTATTATTTGTAAATTGGCTATTTTTCTCAATGTTTACAAAAATATTTGCTAATTGAAAATGAAGACCTCAATTATGTTCAGGAATTTTGTTTTTGTTTAAAATATCATCACCATTTTGTATACATTCTAAAAGATATAAAATCTTAAGGAAATTGGATAAAATATTTACTTTTTTGCCAAACATTTATTGAAAAATGAGAATTCCGTATCAAAAAAGATACACCAAGATTTCTAAACTTCCAAAAATATATGGTCCTTGCAATTTTCCCTGGCTAAGAGAGAGGTACGTGCCACAAGCTATTGATGTTCATAGGAGTGCAGACCACAGAAACTATTGACAAGAAAAGGCAGCAGCAAGCTGATAATGCGGAGACATCACTGAAGCAGGTCGTGAAGGATTTCCAGCAGCATAGGAATGCACCAAAAAATGTGTTAAGAAACTATTTGAGAGTCTCTCTATCATCGCAGCTGCAGCGAAGCCAAGGCATGGTAAGATCAAATAACCTGATTCTAATTCCATCTAGCATTGGCTGCATCTAACAGGGAAAACAAAAGCGAAGCAGATATTCACACACATAGATGTTAATCATGCAATGAGAGTGATAAGAAGCAAGCCACAAGTTGGTACAGACTCATATTTTTGCAAATGAAACTATGTACTTCCAAATGAAAATATGTACTTCTACTGAGAAATATTATGAAGATATTTTGGGAGTTTTTGCAGACCAAAAGTTATGATTTGTATTGGATCAGAATCACTACAAAGAGATTTTAAGTTTGGAAACTGACACATGACCTCGAAAAACCACTAACACATAAGCGTGAAAGAAAAAGAAAAAACCTGCAAGAGTAGAAACTATTGCACCATACAGAAATTAGTACTTCAAGACACTGTTTCGATCAAAGCAATGATGAATATTGACAGGTTATCCTGGCAGTTGAGCTTCGGCCTCACCACTGTATCATTTATGGGTAAAAGACAACGTATGAAGAGGATAAAGATGAACAAAGATAGTCTGCAGTTTTTGGTCCTAGAAGGTTTTTCTCTATATAACCATTTCTACCCCTGCATCAGTTGAAATATAAATGAAGCTGAGCAGAGGGATGAAATTGTATATGTAGCAGAGAATAGATAAGTAAAAAAAATCATTGCAATTACCTTGCATTGAATTCTTGATGGACGTGACATTTAATTCTGAGCGAATAGATAACGTCACGTCTTCATTCATAATGTTTCATTGATCGTTAAATCATATCACAGAGAAAATAAGCATAGACCATTATATTTCAGAAGGTTTCAGATACTTGGATCATTAAAATAATTTAAAAAATTATCAAAAGCTCCATCCAGCAGTGATCTTGATGCAGCCAGAACAGATAATTGACTTTAAACTAAAAGGTCAGATGAAGCAGACAAGCAACCCCAAAACTATTAATGGCATGATGTAGGAACCAATTGTGGAAGATAGTGGCCATAGCAAATTTGAAAGCCAAGACCATATTTTTCTTCGTAGCCTTTGGTGTGCCTAGTGCTAGAAGTGAAAAAGAAATGGAGCTACCATTTATAGCATGCTCTATATGAAAAACAGAGAGGATCAGTAAAATTTTAAAGGGATTGAATCATTTTAAATTTAAAAGTATAGAATAGTTACCGAATCTTTCTTTTAGAAGCAATGAGAAATATGAATTTTTCTATTAGAAAGAATCACAAATATAAGTTACAAGTGTTTCCGTAAGGTGAATTGGCCAGCTAATTATCTGGGAGTTCACAAATCTCCCACTACATTTTAGAGTCTTTGCCGGAGTACAGTACTCATCTGCCATATTGACCAAGCCACATTGAACCAAATATCATATTTACAATAAGTTTATCAGGAAATAGCACATAAACGTTTCCCTGAAGTGCATGCACTATGTTCTGATCTTGTCAAATTAATCGCTTTGCATGGTAGCTCCCTTCATATGTGACCCAATTTTCTTAATCTCAGCTATAATGAATTCCACGCTGATCAAAAAATGGGGCAAACTTCAAACATGAAACTATTACCTGAAGCATATCCAAGGGGTTGCAGTGTAATGGTAACACAACATTCATAAGAGTGTGACCCAAGTTCAAATCCCCCACCTAGACAAGGAAGTCCATGACTCCAGCAGATATGTGGTAACTGGCAAGGTTGTGATATAATGATCTTCTGATATATTTGAACACGGTCTGTGTTTACAAATCTTTAGAATACAATGCAAGCATAACTCAGATCATGCTAAAGCCAGCCTAACCTCAACCAAAATTTACCAAGGAAAAATAGTTTATTACCAGAAGCATGAAAAGTTTTTCATTTTTTATTTTTTGGTCTGCCCAATGGGATGAGCTCAATTGGTTAAAGTCTAGAGGCTTCCATAACAAAACTCAAAAGAGATTCCTGAGGGCTGTGGCCCAGCTGTAACCTGAAGGCTGTGGCGTCTATAGGTGGTGGCCCCTCCACCCATTGATCTAGACAGGAAAAATTAAAGACTCCAAAGAGATACCCCTTACTTGTGGCAGCTAAGGTTAGCCCCAAAAGAAGGGAATTGACCAGTATAATAATCCCAAGTAGTGAAAAATCTCACAAAAATTTAAAAACGCATATCGACATAAAACAGAAAACAAATAGATAAAAAAAATTTAAGGACATCATATTTGATTTTATTCAGTGCCTAAGGAAGAGAAATATACTCTGTGTATATCAAAAACCCTCAAATGAACATTATATAAATAAACCCTAAAGGAACCATTTTAGAAAAACAGCCTTTTATCTATAAACATTGCCAATTGCAGCAAATAGATTATCGAAAAGCTGAATCTTCTGATACATTATATAAAACTAAGAAAAAATCCATATAAATCAAAGTAAAAGAATTGAACTACAAAAGCTCTTAAATTATACGATATTATGAAAACTATGCTACGGGAAAAACAATTCCAAAAATGTTAACTTATATATAGGCAATGGGAAGATACCTGGCCAGAATTTACATCACAGCAGGAGGGAGGGCTCGATCTGCTTCTAACGTGTATATTTTGGATAAGCGATTGTATATATACTAGTATATAGACATTCATTGATTGGATAAGCGATTGTATAAATTCTTTTTTGATAAGCAATTATATATATTCTAGTATATATAGAGCATCACCTAAATGTAATGAGTGTTAAGTGGATCATTCATTCTCATGAAAGATAGGTTCGTGTGAATCATTACTAATGAAATATGGGTTAATGAGTTTGACTCGAAAAATTACAAAATTAAACCCTAATAGCAATATCATAATTTGACTCGATGTGAAAAATACCTCCTACTTATCAGTTTTAATTTTTTATTGGTGTGCAATTATATATATTTTTATAATTATATTTATATATGTGTGTGTGTTATATACTATTTTTAAAAGCGATTGTGTATATCCATCCAAACACTAAGGCATATTTTCATTTATTCAAATGTTTTCCTCCAAACATTTTAAATGATGAAAGAATTTTTACAAAATTAAATATATTTTTTTCATATAAACTGATGAAAACTGAAATTTAAACACACAGGGTAAACTGAATGTATTTAGCAAACTTTTAAACTATGAGCGGAAAACCTCAAATGGTAGGCATATATGTCTTGACAATTTGTTTCTTCCATACATAATATCATCTTGAGATTTCTTCCTTTTTAAACAGTTTACACATGATGCATAAAGTTTAATCAGCGCAGAATTTCTTAAAAGAAGCCAAATTTTGGATTTCAGAGCTATAAGGCGTTCTGGCAGATTTTGTATGTCTTGATTCGGATTGAAAGAATAAAACTTCAACTAAGACTCACTTTTCATATTAAAGCGCCCAGTATAACCTCTTGTGGCAGGACTAAACTCTGTTTTACTCACAAACAGGACAATTTCTTTTGCTTTTCAAGACCTCCGTCTGAGCATCATTCAATATATATATGAGCGCCCAGCTTAACTTTATCTTGATAAAACAAGGAGACCGTCACTTAACTTCACTTCTTCAGCATAGACAGTTTAATATGACAAGAAAGGATCATTACTTAACTTCACGCCCAGCATGAATTTTAAAATGGCCAATGTTGCAAATATTTACTTGGGGCGGCCCAGCCAACATGGAAACACCCAGAGTTACAAAAAAATAGAATTACAATCCATGTATTTAATACAAATACGCCTAGTCATAATATATTTTGCTCAATGATGAAATAGGCGTTTATTTGGCTCAATTCATTGAGCACCCCAAAATGTATTACGTATATATTGAAACGGCTAGAATTTCAAATCATTGAAGCGGCCCAGAATTATATTAAACTCAATGCTTTAAAAATGGCCAGAAGTCATATAGCTACGCCCAACAACTTTCAACAATGATCTTTCTTATATGTGGTCTCAAAAAAATGAATTTCTTCAAAAAAAAACTCACATTCATCAATATATTAAATCAAATACACACCTATATTAAAATATATCAGAGGTTATATGCCTTGTGTCCTCTGTGTTGCCAGTCTTCTTTCTACGTCTTTGCTCTTCTCCTTCAAAACATATTCCCCTGTTTCTTTTATCACACACACACCCATACGCATACAAAAGCATCTATTCTCAATATAGTTAATTAGTTTAAACCTGGGCTGGCGCAACAATCTCCCCAAAATGTATAAAACAGTCTTCTAAGATAAGGAGATTCCAAACAGCTTAACCACACGCCCCACAGGTTATTTTGCCAAATTTAAAAACAAAATTTAAAAAAAAAAGAACTAAGGATTGGAGGGAAAACAAAACAACTAAAACATGCTACATCAAAGCCAAAATGTGATAAATGCGCTCTAAACTGAGGATGCTCCTGCATCATTCTTCCAACCAGCAGAAGAAGTGTTCTTTACTTGTTGTTTTTCTGCATCACTTCGTCTATACTTGTGCCCAGCTTAAGGATGTCATCTGCAGTCAACCATGTTGCATCTTCAGCTGGTAGATTCTTCCACTTAGCTAGATACTGGAAGTATTCTTTGTTCCTTGTCTTTTTAACTACTTTCTTATCTAAAATACTCTCAATTTCCTTTGGCACTTCCTTTGGTAGTTGCTGCTCCCATTGGGTAACTTCATCTACCCCTGTTTTAGTTTCTTTGGCTGATTGTCCTTCGTCCTTGTATGGATATAAATCTGCAACATTAAAAATTGGAGAGATTCCAATCCCCTTTGGCAATTCTATTTCATAGGCATTATTTGAAAACTTCCTTATTACCTTGCATGGTCCTATTTTCTTTACCTTCAGCTTGTATTCTTTTTTTGGAAACCTCTCTTTTCTGAGATGAGCAAGAACAAAGTCTCCAATACTGAAACTGACCTCTCTTTTCTTTTGATCTGCCCTTAACTTGTACTTGATGGTGTTTTCTTCAAGTTTCTTCTTTACCTGTTCATGCAAATTTTGCATGGCATTGGTAAATTCTTCCGCATCAGCACTCCTTGTCTCCAGGCTACTTAGATTTCTTAACTCATACACACCTCTTGGATGCATTCCATACATAATTTGAAATGGGCTCAATCCTGTACTTATGTTAGGAGAATCATTATAGGCAAATTCAGCTTGTGCAAGTGCAAGATCCCATTGTTTCGGATGCATACTTACCAAGCTTATCAAGATGTTGCCCAAGCTCCTATTGACAACCTCTATTTGGCCATCCGTTTGAGGATGATAAGCTGAACTGAAACTTAATTGTGTTCCCAATTTCTTCCATAAGGTTCTCCAAAAATGTCCAACAAATTTGGTGTCCCTGTCAGAAATAATGCTTCTAGGCAATCCATGCAATCTAACAACATCTTGAAAGAATAAATTAGCTGTGAGTAGCATCACTTGTTTTGAAACACAGAATAAAGTGAGCCATCTTTGAAAACCTATCTACTACAACAAATATGGAATCATGGCCTTTTTGAGTTCTTGGCAAACCAAGTACAAAATCCATGCTTATTGAATCCCAAGGCCTATTTGGAATGGGTAGTGGCTGGTACAAATCTATGTTTTGATTGCTTACCTTGGCATATTTTACACCTTTCAACAAATTTCTTAACATCAGTACTCATACCTGGCCAATAGTAGTGAGCACTCAATTGTGCTAATGTCTTGTTCTGCCCAAAATGTCCTGATAAGCTGCCACTATGTTTTTCCTTCAACAAATTCTCTCTCATGGAACTCTTGGGAATGCAAAGTTGGCTGCCTCTGAACAGCAGACCCTCTTGGACCATGAAATCTATCCAAGGACTTCTATCAACCCCCACTAGATTCATGCAAGCTTCATATGGTTCCTTGAAGTCTGGATCTTCCTTATATAGCTCCTTCAAGTCTTCAAATCCCACAATGCTTACTTGAGACTCTTGTATGATTAGATTTCTCCTGCTTAAGGCATCTGCAACCTTGTTAGATTGTCCTTTCTTGTGCTTAATAGTGAATGTGAAACTTTGTAAAAATTCAATCCATTTGACATGCTTTTGATTCAACTTATTCTGATTGCTAATGAACTGTAAAGCATAATTGTCAGTGAATAAAACAAATTCTTTAGGCAAAAGATAATGCCTCCACTTCTTCAAATCTTGTACAAGAGCATAGAATTCTTGATCATAAGCTGAATATTTCTTCTTAGCATCACTTAACTTCTCACTAAAGTATGCTATAGGCTTCCCATCTTGACTTAAAATAGCGCCTATTGCAGTTCCACTAGCATCACATTCTACTTGAAAAAGCTTATTAAAATCAGGCAAGGTCAAGATTGGCTCTTCAGTTACCTTCTTTTTCAACAATCTGAAACTCTTATCAGCAGCCTCAGTCCAACAAAAACTTCTTTTATCACCCTTGATTGTATCTATCATTGGAGCAACAATTCCACTAAAATTTCTTATGAATTTCCTATAGAAGCTAGCCAAACCGTGAAAGCTTCTTACCTCATATGTGCTCTTGGGTGTAGGCCATTCAAGTATAGCCTTAATCTTTTCCTTATCCATCTTCAATCCTTCTTTTGAAATCACAAATCCCAAATATATCAACTCTGTTTTCAGAAAACTGCACTTTTTGACATTGATTAGCAACTTCTCCTCATGTAGTTTACTCAATACCATCCTCAAATGTTTCAAATGATCTTCTTTAGTTTGACTGAACACCAAAATATCATCCAAATACACTATCACAAACTTACCTGAACTCCTTCAGCACTTCATTCATCAGCATCATGAAGGTGCTTGGTGCATTGGTTAGTCCAAATGGCATAACTAACCACTCATAGAGTCCATCATTAGTCTTGAAGGCTATTTTCCATTCATCCCCTTCTCTTATCCTAATATGATGGTAACCACTTTTCAAATCTATCTTAGAGAAATATGTAGCTCCACTTAAACAATCAAGTAAATCATCAATTCTTGGCAATGGAAATCTATACCTGATAGTAATCTTGTTGATTGCTCTGAAGTCTATACACATTCTCCAACTCCCATCTTTCTTAGGACTCAACACTATAGGGACAGCACAAGGACTTAAACTCTCTCTTACCAATCCTTTGTCTAACAATTCTTGAACTTGGTGCTTGATCTCTTCATTTTCCTTTGGTGTCAACCTGTAGGCAGCCTTGTTTGGAAGATTTGCTCCTGAAATCAAGTCTATGTGATGGCTAATACTTCTCAATGGTGGTAACTCATCAGGTAAATCATCTACCACAATGTCAATGTACTCATTCAACATATCTTGAATCTCTAATGGAAAATCAATCAACTTAGTACTAGTGACTACACTCCTTGGCTTACCAATTACAACAAAGTTTACCTCTTCTTTCTTCATTTGATGTAGAAACTCTTTGCCACTTACCTATCAAAATTTTAGAATTATGTCCAACAACAACAGGAGCCTCTTCTTTCAATGGTGTGAGTGTATGCTTGATCCCATCCTTTTCAAACATGTATGTATTTTGTCTTCCATCATGTATGGCCTTCCTGTCAAATTGCCAAGGCCTTCCAAGCAAGATATGACATACATCCATGGGCATGACATCACATAAAATATGATCCTTATATGTTCCTATTTGAATAACTACTTTGCATTGTTCACTTACCAGAAGTTTGTGTCCTTTTTTTAGCCAAGAGACTTGATAAGGTGTAGGATGTACCTCCTTCAAGCCTAGTTTCTCCACCATCTCAGTTGACACAAGATTGTCAGTACTTCCGCTATCAATAATGACCTTACAGCATTTCCCCTTACTCTTACATGTGGTTCTAAATAAAGTTTTCATTTGAGGTGGTTCTACAACTTCTTTATTTGGCTTTAACAAAATTCTTTTCATCAAAAGAGACTCACCTTCTTCTGGAGTATCTTCATAAGCTGCTGTAACTTCTGCATTTTGTTCTTCACCTTGAGTCACATGTACACCTCTCTCATGGCTGGTAGAAGGGTTCTCTGGACACTCATATGCCATGTGTCCTGCATACTTGTTGCACTTAAAGCATTTGCCCATGAATCTTCCTCTTCCTCTTTGATATCCGTGGTATGGTTTTCTTCCTCTTAGTGTATAGTTGCCTCTTGAACTTTGTGAGCTGCTGGCCTCTTCATGAGATGTTTGCAGCTGTCTTCTACCTCCTTGAAATCCTCTACCTCTGATGGACCTGCCCCTTCCTCTTGAGAAGGATGTTTGTTTCCTTGCAATCTTCTCCTCAACTTTCAAGGCAAATTGATATGCCTCCTCAACAGTCTTAGGAATGAGAAGACTAATTTCATCTTGAATGGAAAATTTCAAACCATTGGTGTATCTGGCTACCTTCTCTGTATCATCCTCAATATGACCTGATCTTATAGTTAATCTGTAAAACTCTTCAGTATATTCTTTCACAGACATTTCTTTTTGCTTTAAATTTTGTAATTGCTTAAAAAGATTTGCTTGATAATCTTTAGGCATAAACTTACCTTTCATTTTTGCTACCATTCTGTCCCAGCTTCTGATCTTTGACTTCCCTTTCCTTCTTCTTTCTTCTTGCACTCCATCCCACCACAGGGATGCATGTTTCTTTAGCCTTGTCATGGCATACTTGACTTTCTTATCATCTTCTTCAATTCCTTCATACTCAAAATATTTGTCTAATGCATTAATCCAATCAATTAATTATTCCACATTCAAATTACCTTCATACATTGGAACCTCCATTTTTGGCTTTGTGTTCACCTTCATAATGGCTTTGATCAACCTCTCTTCAGCTGTTTCTTCTTCCACCACCAATTCATCTTCTGGTGGCTCCTCTTCTCTGTCACTGACTTCACCCATGTCAGTGCCTCTTCTTTGAGCCATCTCCAGGTCTTGTAGCCTAGCTATCAGGTTCCTAATCTCTTATGCCAGTGCAACCTATCCTCCAGGTCTTCTTCCTCCAGCTCTACCTCTGTTCCTGATTCTCATGGCCATCTTGTTTTTTTTCTTCACAGATCTGGTTCTGCTTCTCTTTGGCTTGGATCACAATCCCTTGTGCTTAGATACCAAATGATGAAAACTAAAATTTAAACACATAGGCTAAACTGAATGTATTTAGCAAACTTTTAAACTATGAGCAGAAAACCTCAAATGGCAGGCATATATGTCTTGACAAATTGTTTATTCCATACAGAATATCATCTTGAGATTTCTTCCTTTTTAAATAGTTTACACATGATGCATAAAGTTTAATCAGCCCAAAATTTCTTGAAAGAAGCCAAACTTTGAATTTCAGAGCTATAAGGCATTGTTCTGGCAGATTTTGTATGTCTTGATTCGGATTGAAAGAATAAAACTTCAACTAAGACTCACTTTTCATATTAAAGCGCCCAGTATAACCTCTTGTGGCAAGACTAAACTCTATTTTACTCACAAACAGGACAATTTCTTTTGCTTTTCAAGACCTCCGTCTGAGCATCATTCAATATATATATGAGCGCCCAGCTTAACTTTATCTTGATAAAACAAGGAGACCGTCACTTAACTTCACTTCTTCAGCATAGACAGTTTAATATGACAAGAAAGGATCATTACTTAACTTCACGCCCAGCATGAATTTTAAAATGGCCAATGTTGCAAATATTTACTTGGGGCGGCCCAGCCAACATGGAAACACCTAGAGTTACAAAAAAACCAGAATTACAATCCATGTATTTAATACAAATACGCCCAGTCATAATATATTTTGCTCAATGATGAAATAGGCGTTTATTTGGCTCAATTCATTGAGCACCCCAAACTGTATTATGTATATATTGAAACGGCTAGAATTTCAAATCATTGAAGCGGCCCAGAATTATATTAAACTCAATGCTTTAAAAATGGCCAGAAGTCATATAGCTACGCCCAACAACTTTCAACAATGATCTTTCTTATATGTGGTCTCAGAAAAATGAATTTCTTCAAAAAAAAACTCACATTCATCAATATATTAAAACAAATACACACCTGTATTAAAATATATCAGAGGTTATATGCCTTATGTCTTCTGTGCTGCCAGTCTTCTTTCTACGCCTCTGCTCTTCTCCTTCAAAACATATTCCCATGTTTCTTTTATCACACACACACCCATACGCATACAAAAGCATCTATTCTCATTATAGCTAATTAATTTAAACCTGGGCTGGCGCAACAATCTCCCCAAAATGTATAAAACAGTCTTCTAAGATAAGGAGATTCCAAACAGCTTAACCACATGCCCCACAGGCTATTTTGCCAAATTTAAAAACAAAATTAAAAAAAAAAAAAAGAACTAAGGATTGGAGGGAAAACAAAACAACTAAAACATGCTACATCAAAGCCAAAATGTGATAAATGCGCTCTAAAGTGAGGATGCTCCTGCATCATAAACAATTTGCATTCACAAGGCCAAAGTTTTTCTAAGAACGCTGGTAGAGATTAAAAAGTATGTCTAATTTAAATAGGAATGAAAAAGAGTTGAAGTTTAAGTGAAGAGGATGATGATTGCTTATATCCATCCATCAAGGTATAAATCTCTATAGATCTCCGATACAGAGAGTCAAGCGGTTAAGACTAGAGTCGTGTCATGTATGATTTTGACGGTATGGATGCCCCTTATTTGTGGCTACTTAGTTAAAAGAGCTCATTGATTTAGATGTATATTTATTCAACATTGTAAATCCGCTATATATTTATTTTTGAAATATGCATAGAAATACTAACATTCTATGTAATTCAATGATTTCATGTAATACCCTCAAACACAATAAAAAAAAAGTGGGGGGATGAAGATTTAAAATTAAATCATTTTTAGAAGCTCATTATCAACATGTTAAAAAAGGTTCTCTGTCTTAAGAAAGGTGAAATTATTGTATATAGGTTAGTACTTGTAATATTTAACCTTGTAATAGCGAGTTTGTTTATTATTTTCTATTTCAATTGTATCATTGTGCATCATGTACTTGACTTGTGTTATATATAAGGAGCTCTTGTTTACAAAATGGATCTCATGTTGAGATACAAAATGTCGAATCAAAAACTTTGACATATTTATATCCAAAAGTATCATATCTAATATTATGAATTCTGGGAGTCTCAATTATATAATAATAAACAAATCTACTAAGATTGTGGAGTGTTTTTGTTTCAACATTTTAATTAGGAGTTATTTTATTCGTAGAAAATTTTCATCAATCAATATTGTATATGTTAATTTCAACCAGAATAATATAATTATTTGATTACTGTATATATCTTAGATAAATTTATGTAAAAGATGTTAAGATATATCATTCTCAAGATGATTATATTATATTGATTTTGCAATACAAATGGAATAGTCTCGGTCTCTTTTACATAGATTTATCTAAAATATGTATGATAATATATTCCCTATATAATTACATTGTAATTAAATTTTTTATAATTTATCTATGATTGTATTTTTTATTCAATAATGAGAAAGTGAGAGTTGACATATGCACCCATTTACGGGAGTCATGCTTTTAATCCTTGTATGGGTCAATTTTTTCATTTAGAAGTAGCTAATGACCTTATAAAACATTGCCTTAAAAAAATTTCAAAAATATAAATCTATTTAAATTTTATCCAAACTATTTTATACATTTTATATAAAAATTAAAATAACACCATAAATTCTAAGATTCTAAAGTATATTTTTCTTAGTTTTTATTATCTCTTAATTATATTAGAATTGTATAGATAAATAATATAAATAAGGTAGTACGCAACTAAAACTAGACTTAGATGTAATAATTCTGGCATAAGGGTGATTTTGTTTACACATATTTATCATGTATGTTAATTTAAACTTTTTTTTTAATGAAATAAAGTTATATCATTTTTAAAAATGTATCGAAGAATATTTAAAACATTTTGTGTAACATAAAACTATGATGAAATTTAGGGGCCCTGGCCCTTCCAAAGACAGTAAGAGGTAATGGCAATCTTGTTTGACCTTATTTTTTAGATCTATATTTGCATTATTTTCTTCTTTTATTATTTACTTTTAAAATAATAGAAATTACATAAAGTATTAATAATTTATAGTTTTTTTATATTTAATTAAAATAAATTGGACATTAAAAAAAATTATAAAGAAATGTATTTATTATTTTGTTTGTTTTTTTATATGAAAAAATCTCATTCTTTTACATTTTTGTGTCAGCATTTATGAATCGAATACTTGCTATTACGTTAAACCTTTTAATGAAAAATATATCACTCTTTGAAGTATAGCATTTATTTCTCATTTTACAGAAAAAAAAATAAAGATGACATAAGGAGTTTACCATGGCCAAAACAAAAAAAGAGTTTGCACAACCATGAGGATTCCCTGATCACAACATTTAACGCTTCAATCTACAAAGTTTTATGTGAAAAAAAAAAACAAGTTTTCTCTAACAAATCTAATTTTCTCTATTATGCTTTTTATTAACTATTCCTCTGAATTATGAGGATGCAAATAGCCCACCAATCATCTAATAAAAGCATAACCATAGGACGATAGAGCGAATCAAAGATTTCTACCCAATAGATCGTTCATGTTCAGTAAGTGCAACCCCATGTTGCCAAAGAATTTTTTATATTGGATTTATATGAGATTTACTTAATTAGTTTTAAATTGTCAAAGTATAAAATGGTGTACTCATTTATTTGTTGTTTTTTTATCTTACCGTAATTTTATTTGGATGTGTTAAAATAATGTGAAAGAAAAAATTTAACCCACATTATTTTTTGATTGACTTTTTGAATAAAAAAGGGAAGACTTCTATGTGATAGTCAAGTGGATGTTAAATTTAAGGTTGAAATTAAAAGTGAACACACTCACTCTATTACAATGCACCACCACCCCCAGATGTCATTGAAGAACACATCTAGGCATAACAAGAATTATATATTTATACACATAATTATCAGTATAGCATTCAGATTTATCGTGGTGGATTTCCAATCTTGTTACAATAATAATAAAAAGTTTAATTAGTCAACCACTAATGCATAATAAAGATGAATATAATATACTTAATTTTTATTTTGAATTAGTTCACGTGTTACATGAGATGATAAGAAAGGTTCACTATATCATTTAGTATTTAAATGTCAAAATAGCAAGAGTCCACAACATGATTAACTATAAGCTCTATAAGAGTATCAAATTCATGCATAATATGGATGAATCGAATATAGGTGAATTATTTTCTTAAATGTTGTATGTCTACAATTATTTTATCCATCAAGGATTTATATTTTCTTGATATAGGAATAACATTATTAATTTTATATTAAACTATCACCTTCAAACATGAGAAGGTGTTAACAAACTTGATACTGATTACGAATCAACTGAAGGCCTTGATATATTGCAAATGCATCTACCATATTATTTGTAAATAACCCTTGTGCCCTGACCTTAATTTAAATTGGAAATCATTCATCAATAATTTTAGACAACTCCACCAAAACTAGATTTTTAGGTTACCACGAGAGACTTTAGTGATATGAACATTGATTTGATCTAATTGTAAGCAGATGCTCAACTTATTTGGAATATAATATTGATTAATCTGACATCAGTTAGAGTAACCTTCCTAAAACTTAGGGATCCAAACTTGAATAATGTGTGTTCATTTCCACGTGTATCTATTAGTGTAGGAAGAAGAGATCAGAGATATAACTCCTACTTTTAAATGATAATAAGAATATTCTACCATTTTAGGTAACATAGTTGTGTTTTTTGATGGTATAGTCTCTAATTCCTTTCATTCCATATTTCCCCCAGGATGAAATGAAAACCATGAATCCATAAGTCATTAAAAATGCAAGAGGAGAAGAGTTGTTTTAGCCAATGAAATAATGTATCCTCAATGAAAGAAGAAATAAATGTTTGAATTCTCATAATGGTAGACCAATCATCCCATAAGTTAGTAGCACAACAGAGATGGGAAAAGTAAATGAATGGACAAGTTTTCTTGTTACTTTACATAACATGCTAAATGAAAGACCATATTTACCTCCATGTTGTAAATTATCTCGATTCAATGGTTTATTATGATATAGTATCTAAAAAATACAAGTTATCTTTGGCCATGGGGTTGTGTTGGGGTTGTAAGCCAAAACTATTTGAGTCCATGATATAGTATGAATATGAGTACATCATAATGTTAACACTTGTTTATATCCCTATTGAGGTGAATACTCAGAAGAATAATAGTTCCCTCGATAGATTTTAATCATATTATGTCTTGATTAAGGATATTTTGAGGATGAATAATCTACCAGAGTATATGTCATTATTTCCAAGAGAGAGCACAAGGTCAGAGATGGGGTGATATCCAACTTTTAAAAATAAAATGATCATTGGCATAATGGAGAAGAAAATTTATCTCCTTAGATCACCTCACAACAATTAAAAAAACCCTAAATGGAATGCAATTAGATATGTGAATTAATAGGAAAATAGTTAATTCAATTGTCTTCCCAAAATTTCCATCTCCAACCTCACAATATGTATGACTTTGTTCACTTTAACCATGCCGCATGAAATATGAGAGCCTTTTATTTGTTATTTAGTAGATAGATGAGCAAGCTGATAGCAGATTTCAAAATGCATCAAATTTGACCATGGTGTTTTAAATTCATTCCATCTCCAATATAGTTTTACAATCAGATAGATATTGGATAACTATTAAAGTCTTATACCTAATCCATCATTAGATTTAGGAATCATTGTAATCTCTCATTTAACCAATTATCCATGCCTATGATTTGTTAATCCTTCCCAAATATTTTTTTTGTATTTGATCATTTTTCTCATGAATATTTCTAGGATCCAAAGCTATGATAAATTAATATATCAATATCACCTGTAAAACTATCTTGACAAGTGTTAAATGACCAACTTAAGAAATCCATCTATTAGTCCATTTATATAATCATCTATTAAGCCTTTCCACCAAATCTTCAAGCAAGTTGACTTAGGTCTTTGTAAATAAATTCCATCTCCAAGAAGGGAAATTATTGTATAGAAATCCAAATACATTTTGAATTACATTTATAGTCCTATGATCATTATGTATAAAATAAAGATTGAATTTATACATGTTGATTGCCAAAGAGAAAATGTTGTTTGAATATTTTAGATAGCAACAACCTTTTGAATTGGTGCTTGACTAATTAAAAGAGAATCGTCTACAAACTAAAGATGTGAAAAAGGTTTTCTATTGGAAAAAATAATGATTAAGTGGTATAAATTCCATTAATGCATTAAATTACATTGGTAAAATAATAATATATTTTATTATTTAAATTACATAAGTTAATACTCATATTACTAAATAATAAAATAAATAATTATAAAACTTATCATTGTGAATCAGGTGGGAGGTTGAAATAATTAGTTCTATGAAGAAATTGAGAGAAGAGGGAAGATGCTTGTATTGGGTCAATTTGGTTTCTCAAATAAATGAATAATTATTGTGGAGTTTTTACCTCTATGTGAAGTTTTCCCACCTACATCAAGTGTTCTTTGTGTTATGTGTGAATGTCTTTTGCTATCAATTCATATTTAGATCTTTATATCACTATGCATACGTTCATTTTAACATAGTTTAAGAGTTATTGTGATATGTAATTAATTGGAAATACCAATTGTTGGGTTTGTTTGGCTTGTGAAAGCATTATTTCAATTCAAACTCAATGTTGTATAACCTCCATATTCAATGTTGTATAACCTCCATATTCAAAAATGGCATCCCATCTGATAAAATGTTGATCTCTAGTTTTATCTTTGCTTCTGGTAAGTCCAAACCTGCATATTATTCAATCTAAGCATCAAACAACACTTAGAAAGCATAAATATGCAATCAAATTCAATCTGAGGCATGATAATACAACCTTATACGGCTTTAGAAGGATAAAAAATCATTAAAAAATAGTTTTAAACTTCTACTACCTATTTTTATTTTTTAAACCTGTGAAACATCATTGTTTGCCCTATTAAGATCACCTACAGAGCCTACTCTTCCTTTAGGATTTTTTCATCCCCTTATGGCATCATTATATAATTGTACCAACTAAAAAATAAATAAAATTTTAGATTCTTATGCAATAAAATCATATTACTGAAACAACCCCAAAAATAATTGAGCATCTCTTCTTTCAGAGTTCATAGCAGAAATAATGAATCAAATTTACTACATGTAACTTTGTTTTGTGTGACCTACCACAATCCCCATAACCACATTTACGTACATGCAACCCTTATCTAGGGTAATTACCCCTAGAATATTCTACAGGGAAGGTTATTGGCCTAAGGATTCTACATGCAGTTCGAGGTGTATGATATGCAATCCATAATGATAAGCTCAAAACTGCATAGTGGCAGACACCTTCCCAATAGGACCACTTAGGTGTCATTATCTTATCTAAGAGACTTACATCTATGTAAGTCTAGGTATAGGTCAGGGTAGATTATTCGCTCCTTGGAGTATTAAGGAAGTGTCATATTAATATAAATCTATTTTTTTCATACAATGTCTATTTATACATCAAGGTTCATAATGAAGAAGACACATTTGTTCTAACTAACTTAATCAATGGTGTATGTATAAATAAGTTAAGCAGTTTAAAAATACACTTATAACTCATGAAATTGCAATAGGAATCTGTATTTAATAAGTTATGTGTAAATGAAGAGCCCATTGTAGTATTGTCCCTAATTAGATCATTATAACATGATCTATAGTTCTAGGGATCATCGTCATGCGTGCCTTCATTCAACATGTAACAATAGGTTACCGAACTAAAATTAAATGGTTATAATTTACATCAAGGTCATAGATGACTATTTTGCTTTTGATTATAGTGGTTATTTATTCTTACTAGACTATCTTGTAATTAACCACTTAGATACTTATCTCTCTCAGGTGTTAATTAATTATCAATTGGTCCTTGATGTAAAAATCATAAAAGTATACCACTCAATTTATATGATTTATAAATATGTTTTGTTTTACCTTAGCTTCCATGATTTGTTCCTTTCAAAACATCAAGTTTTTTATACTAACAATTTATAAATTCAGCAACTATTATTAATTGTCATTTAAGACACTAATAGGCTTTTAGGCCCAAGCATGATTTTTAGTTTTCATAAGAGGATCATCTAATTTATCATACTCGTCTAAGTTATTTAGAGGATCATAATATCATACAATTGAATAGTTAAATTCCATGAAGCAATAGCATCTACTCAATATAAGCAGAAAATAGCTTGAGTGTATATTGACACTCTAATGCCATTTTAAGATCTGACATTGCTTCTAAGAATTTAAGAGCCACTATAATAAATGACTTCCAATGTTTGAATGATTCACCTTTCTACTTAGAATATTTAAGAACTTCATTTCAATGTATAGAATGGATCATACAAACTAGCAAGATTTCAAAGTATTCTTACATCCTTGTTTTGACAAGTAGAATACAATTTAGATAATCTAAGTTCAAGAAATAATTTAACCTTCAGATTAAATCCAATAATAATTCTTAATTCTTTTAACTTGGATAAAACATATTCAACAAGTGGAGTCACACATTTGTATCTCATAAAAATTTAAAAATCTTGTAATAATGAAGATTAGAATAGACAACAACTTATGCAACTTAATTCTTAAACTGATTTTGATAATGACTGCTTTGACAAATTATTTGTATGGCTATAACATGCCAAAATAATTCAAGAACATCAGCGTATTATCAATTTCTTAACATGCCATAAGAATAATTCAATAGCTGGAAACTACTCACATACATAGTGCATTTTTGAAACTCAAAAAGAACTTAAAATTTGTGTTGTATGAGTGTTGGTACAATAATAAAGAATTCATAAATATTCAAATATTTAAACAACTTAAATTTAGTATGCAAGTGCAGCCATTTAATTTATATACTTGTAACTCAATATTTAATAATAGTCCAGTGTTATATAAAAATCCATGAGCAATAGAATCAAATTACTAACTAAAAATTATGAATTACTAATCTACCATGAACTGTTAGTTGTATATCAACTACATTCATATGAATGCAAACAATACTCAAGGTTATAACAAATCAACCTTCCATTTAAATGGAGGTATCCAACCTACTATTAAATCTTAATTATATGAATCACTTAAACCAATCAACATAAATAATATTGAATTAATGAATGAACAACAATATTAAATTAACATGTTTCTATTTTGTGCATCAACTCAAGTGAAATTTTTACATTTATAAATATGTTATAACAACCATATTTGATACAAAGAATTGTATAACATAATGAATCATCTACTAACCAGCTGAACAATATAATCTTTCCACTCGATCCATCTCGACCTGACCCATCTTATGAGTCTTCTAATCGGTGGCCCTTACCACCCCCAACCATCGGTTGGGAGGTGAAGTCTAGTTTCAGTTATTTGGGACAAGAGTGTGAGCAATAAGGGATAAAATCCATCACTAAATTTGCAATAATTAATTCAACCAACAATCATTCTACAACTAAAAATCAAATACAAACACCAACAAACATACAAAGATTGGCAACTTATATTTATCCTCTGAAGGTTTATAGGTTTCAACTACATATTCAATTGAAATCTGCCGACCTTTATCTTAGATTCAAAGTATACCACCATTTTAATATAAAAATCCATCACTTTAATTAATACAAAAACCTCTATTATAGCCAATAATAAAATAAGAATAATTCACATAATGAATGTACTTGAAAATAGATAACACAACATCAAAGTTTTTAGATGCCTCACCCTTTTGCCTACTAATCCGGTATAGTCATTTCATCACCTATAACAGGGGGTGAAATCACTATATATGACCCCTTTATATGGTTGGATCGATTTTAAAAATATGCTACTATAAAAACTATATTAAATAAAATCATGCAAGGATTTTAATATTTTAATAATAACTCTATTTTGAAAAATCATAACACCATGTAATAATTATACATCAAATGCAAATGAACCACATTCAAAAATGGCGAGCCATAGGCTAATGAAACCCCAATCATATTTTCAACCCCACCACTCTATTAGGTAAATAAAAATAAGTATTTACATTTGACTTGCTCACATCCACAAATTGCAAACTTTAATGAAGTTTTAGGATGACCTTAAGATTTTCTTGACCAATTATTTCAAAACATGTGACATCATGCACAATAATAAATTGACCTTGGTTAATAAAACATATTTATTGCTTTTGTTTCTTTAAAAAAATTTAGTCACAATAATATACATAAGGCAACTTTATGTAGGAGACCATTCAAATTGGATTTGGAAGAGACAAGCATCATAACATAGGACACAAGATCACAAAGTGAAGACTCACATAATTTGGTTCACGAGATGGAGTCAGGGACTCCATGAAGACCCTTAATTTTATCAAAATTTCCCTATAGATCTACATGTTCACGATTAAACAAAGGATAATAATGTAGCCACAACTATCTAAGGGACTCAAGTGATAATATAAAGGGCCTATGATTATTTGGTCTTCGGTGGTAAATGATATTACAACCTATTTTTACATTTAGGCATAATTCAAAGGAAGGGGCTGCATATTATTTAAGCATTATAACTCAAATCAAATAATGTTATCTGAAGCCAATTTTATGAACCTTAGGACTTAAGAATAAATTAAAGGGGTTGTAAAAAGTGTTACAACATAAAACATTTTTTAAAGGGGTTAAAAAATTTATGCCTAATATAATTAAATTAAGGTAAACTTTTAAGCCTAAAAACTATTAATTAGAATGGCCATGAATTTGATTAAATCAATCATAAACTTGAATCATATCAGCTTAAACCTGAATTGAATTGTGAAAGCTATGATATTGAACATGATATTAAAAGTAATTGTCACGCCACTTTATGCACTTCTAAATAGTTGATTTTCAATAAATATGGTAGGAACTAGCCAATATATGACCCTTATGTTGTCAACAACATGTCTTTATTTCTTTTTTAAGAAATGGGGACCCTCACTTGTTATTAACACTTATTAATGAAATTGTTATCAACAAATACTTTCATACATCTATTTCATACAATGCAAAGCCATTGTATATAGGTTAGAAGTAATACTCTTATTAGTCCTAAAGGAATACTATAGCTTTTGTTTTGCTTTAACATTTGGTTAAACCATGTACTATTCAGGCAATGAAATGACATTGTTTTGTGTGCATTAAAATATTGAAACATTTCCAACACTTAAAATGATCATTTTTTAGGAAAAAATAAAAAATAGCTATTTATTTAACTTGTCATCGGTGCAAAGAAAATCATTGTAATATATGCTCTCAAACACTAAAAATAAGCTACAGACTATCAATTTCCAAGTTGGACAACTGTCAAATATAGTCTAGACAAGTTATGAACTAACACAAATAAAGTTATATCTCATAATAGTCACATTACTACTATTATTATGACCTAATATATTTGTAACTCATGATTTTCCAAGCAAACGATATGCCAGACTTTGTATTTGAAAATTTCCATAACATGACTGAGTAATAAAAAACCACTATTAGTAAACCTGAAGGCTATATAACATGCCTTTAGTATTATAATAAACATAAGGTTTCTTTGCACATTTTAAGGATGGTTTCACTTTCAGATGGCACAAATGCAAATGGCACAAATACATTAATCATTTATAATATTTTATCATGTGACATGAAACTCAATAATCATTTACACTTGCCACTACCAAAGGGTAATGCAAACCAATTATTAAAATTTGATTTTAGAACATAAGTGAATTCACAGGAGCTTTGTGTTTTCCACAACACTATATTTTATATTTTTGTTATCATGCACCAATAAAAAGTCATTCATTTTCTACGTATTAGCATCTTAAATCCATCAAAGTTTAATTAATGCCTAATCAATAACATTTTTTATATTTAAACCAATTACAATATACAATATTATGAGTTGTCAATGTCATTAGGTTGTTGCCTTATTCCTTTTTTAACTCTTTATTTATCTTTGTTTCAAATACTCTTTAATTAATAGAGAACAAAACATGCACATAAAGAGCACATTGAAGGCCATAGTCATAGATATTATAACAACTTATTGTGGTGTTTGGGTATGGCATTGTGACGAATTGTATAATGCAATGCATTTATAGACCTTGTGTTATAAAATGCAAAGTTCACAATGAAATCGTAAAGTTATTCAAGGAATTGCATAGTGACATCATAAATTTTTAATATCAGTTCCAAATTTTGTTATTTTTGTGTGAATCAAATTTGGAGATTAAAAAATTATTGACTACACAAATGTATAAAGTGTTTCCTAAAAATAGGAAACCAGTAAATTTAGCAGATACATAATAGTTACTTTTTTTTGTTCTTTGCATTTTTAAACTCTCTTATTTGAGATTATTATTATTTATTAAAGTGTTTTTGACAAGGACATTAATTGGTAATGAGAAGAGTATTTTCCCTTCTCTAGAGGGATGTTATCTCTTCATGAGATGTCCTCCTCATCAAAACCTCCTTCATATAGGGTTGTTGTTTTTGGTTATTCTGGAAATATCTTAAAGTCTTTAGTTCTAAGCAATTGAATTTAGTGATGAATCAATAATGGAAAAAAAGTATTGGCATGTTCCAAAGGAAAATAATAAATTAATCTTTAATTTACCTATCAAAGATTATTGAAGAATTTAATGGGATGGCTCCTCAACAATAATATTTGATTTCTTAGATAAAACAAGTATGGAAACTTGAAGCTCAACTTGTTATCAATATGGGTCCAAATTAATTTTTCTTTGTAAATTTTACAAGCATTGAAGGCCAACAAAAAGTTTTGGAAAATTATTTGTATATCTACCAAAATACTTGGGTTGGTTTATACTTAAGACAATGGACAAGAAGTTTTAATCCCAAGATAGAAAATCTCAATTGTGCCTAAGTGTGGATTACGTTGTATGCTTTACACCTAGAATTTATGTCAAATCAATACTTTCAAGGAGTACCTAATCTCTTTGGAGAGTATATAACTACATCAAAGGCTACTACACAGCATACTTATATTGCTCTTACACAAATATATGTTATATTAAATCTAAAACATCTACTCTAAGAATATGTGACCATTAAAAGAGATACATATGAATGTCCACAAGCCTTATAATACGATAAGTTTATTTTCTAATGTAAATAAATCTAAAACTAAACTCTTAAATAAAGCATGTCTATTTTTATTTTAAAAAAATCTAAAAATAGAACTTTCTCTTTCCAAGTCCCTTCGGACTTATCACTTTCTCAATCAATCATTCAGCATGTCTATTTTTACTTTGGAAATAGCTTATATCGATAGCTAACTAGGTAATTAATGGAATTTTTAAAGTATATTTTTTATATATCTTTTAACTTTTTTATATTAACACTTAATTGCCTCTCCCTTGACTAAGTTCTGTTACAACCTCACTATTGTACTAAAACAAAATGCAGTGAAACATATATATATATAACACAAAATTTACTTCCTCAGACAAGTATTTTATTTAAAATTATAGAATCACAATATATTATCATAACAAATAATCATTAAAATTTCAACTTTAATGATTATCTGTTATGATAATATATTGTGATTCTATAATTTTAAATAGAATACTTGTTTGAGGAAGTAAATTTTGTGTTATTATAAAATAATAAAAATTAAAAATTAAAAAATAATAATAATAATAATAATAATAAATACTGCATTTTGTTTTAGTACATCTAGTGAGATTGTAACAAGTTCTCTCCTTCCCCTCTTCCATTGGGAAAAGATGTCAATGACTTGTATCTTTCATTATGCCTTCCTCTCATTCCTTCCCCTGTTAGGAATAACCTAACGTTAGTGTTCACATTATATTTGTTTGTAATACTATTATTAATATGAGTTGCCAACTCATTTAATAATAATATAGATATAATAATATAATTATGCATGTAAGTGATTTGTGTGAACAAGTGTGAGTGATTTGTGAGAACAAATCACGTAGAGAGATAAGTGTGTGTGTGAAAATAAAGGGATGCTAGAGAGATATTAAAAGATAGGGATGAAATATCAAAGAAATTCAATATGAAGTTTGACTCCATGAATGTAGAAGTACAAACACCTATAAAATGTAATCTCTATCATTGTATTGATACCCTGACTATATTATCAAATAGAAAAATATAGTTTTCTTCATGTAAAGTTTTATATGTTTTTCAAGTGTGTAAATCTGTACCAGAAACATAATCTAGTATCAGAGCGAAGCAGTTATGGAGACTTTACATCTTGTGTGGAATCCATTAAAGCATTCAGTCTATTCTTGGATAAGCTAGTGACAGTGCTTGAAGACCACCTGAGCATGTCTAACTCGCTGCTACATTAGAGAGGCATTATGTATAGAATGTTTCCAGATTAGAGAGGATTCTAGCATCCAACATAACTGTGTCGTCACCTAAAGGGCAATGTGTGGGAAATAATTTGAAGAAAAATCAAATCCGTGTATTGTCTTGTGCCATTCTACATGATTATCTAGCCAGATACGTCTTAGATCAAGCATATAGCCACACAAGACTCTGTTGGAAGCTCAGTATACAGTCCCATGTGAAGCTCCCAAAGCAACAAAAGCATCAAGCCATATTCCCGTCCATGAACATCTACTTTGCATTCAAGTCAAACCAGGGCATACTTTCAATGATTCAACCAACGAAATCAATCTACACCGTGTACAGTTCAAGCAATAGTGGATCGACATATTGCATTTCAACTGTGTAGTTTTGCGCTTCAATAATATGTGTCACCGACCGGGATTCTTCTTGTTAACATAGTCATTACTATTTTCAGTGCATACATTTGTTGCTTAGAAATTTTCATTTTGAGTTTATGCTCTCCAACAAGGGTCTATGTTGAGTTTTGTTCCACAAGGAGCAGATGCACTTGAAAATCTAGCCTTCATTGTTATAACAATCTAGTTTTATTGTTATAATTGTTACTACTGCAGTCTCGATGTCATGCATCAAGCTCGTAGCTTTGAACTCCTCCGTACATTCTGTGTGTATAAGTTACATGATTTATATTAGTTTATAATTTTCTTTATATCGGTTTTAGTTGGTTCATGCCTATAGTTTATTAGGTATTAGTGTTGTCAAATAAGTGGTTAAATTTTATAAATCTAAGCCTAGGTTTTGTGTTTAAAGTGTCCTTTTTATATATGATGCCTGGTCGTTTTAGTGTTATTACAATAATGTATTTAGATTGGTCAATTATTTTATTAATACAAATTTTGTTTCTAGGTTGCTTAGTTTTTGTCTAGTATTGTTGTATTCCCATTTACGTATATGTTGATTTATGTCAGATGAGTTTTTTTTGGGGGTCAATATCAAATTATAGGATTTATAGTTATTGATGTCTTCAAAATGTTATAAAAGTCACTTTCTAGGTATTATAATAGTTAAAAAAAAAGTTTTTTCATCAATAAAAAATGAGTTAAACTGTCAAAATCAGTTTTATTGGTTGGGTCTATTGTAAATTATTTGGGTTTATTGTCAAAAATCTCAAAAGTTAAAATTGTTCAAATGTACAAGGATGCATTATTACTTGCATGCGATGTCCTAAATTAAATTTTGAATGTGTCAATCTTGTGGGGAGATTTCTCCTCGAAAAACCTTATAAGCTTTAAGTCATTATCGATTGAGTAAACAACATCACATGCAAGAGGATGGAGTAAACGAAGGTTGGAGGTTTCAGAGCCTCTCGTCAGTCACCAATAACAAAGCCCAGATGATTTGGTGACATCTTTTGTGTGATGTGATTTTTCATATTTTTTCATTGTGTGTTTACAAATAAAGAGCATAAGTACTATGAGCGTCTTTGTATTTCCTCATGAGGTAAAAATAGTGATGAGGACTAAAAGAGTACTATAACATTATTCAAAGTTGTTCGTTGTCGTATAAAACTTTTTGGATGTTTTGGTTATCGGTTAATCATATGTAAAACCATCCTTTGTTTGTAGGTTGGTGGTAAACCAAGTGTAAAACCATCCTTTGTTTGTAGGTTGGTGGTAAATAGAGTGTAAAATTATGCTTTATTTATAGGTTGGTGATTAGTCGAGTGAAAAACCATCATTTGAGTTTGGTGGGAGTTACAGTATAGGATAATGTCTTCCTTATGTTCACACTAAGGGGAATTGTTAGGAATAACCTAACATTAGTGCTCACATTATATTTGTTTGAAATATTATTATTAATATAAATTGTTGCCAACTCATTTAATAATAATATAGGTAGAATAATATAATTATGTGTGTGAGTGATTTGTGAGAACAAATCATGTAGAGAGATAGGTGTGTGAGAGAGAATAAAAAGATGCTAAAGAGATATTAAGAGATAGAGATGAGATATCAAAAGAATTCAAGATAAGTTTGACTACATGAATGTAGGAGTACAAACACCTATAAAATGTAATCTCTATCATTGAATTGATATCCTTAATATATTATCAAATAGAAAAATATTATTTTCTTCATGTATATTTTTATTTTTTTTACAAGTGTGTAAATCTGTACCAAAAACATTACCACTTTCACATTCTTCATTGAGGAATGGCATAAATAATTCAACTTCCTCCCCCTCCTCCATTGTGATAGGGCATAATTATAAACAATTCACCTTCCCCCTCATCTTAAATGATTCATAAATGTTTAATCATGAGCAACTTTAATATTAAATTATCGGCCCCATACAAGATCCTCTTGGCATTCCATATATGAATAATATAGAATAATTCATAGATCTAGACCAGTTAATTGGTCTTTGATAACTTTTCTCCCATTGGTTATTTTAAGAAGTACTTTTTCAATAGAAGCATTATCTATCATATGTCTCCTAAGATATATAAATAAAATAGAAAAGATAGATGAGGATAAGTGACCAAAGGCAATAATGAAAGAAGAACTAAACAAAAGAGAAAAGACATGGATGAAACAATTTAATAAGTTATGGATGGATATGTGGGGCATCATCTTATAAGAATACTTAAACAACAATCAAGAGATTAAAAATTATGGGTGGGGAAATGTCTAAATTAAGCATGTGGACAAAGCAACTCGGGAGGAAAAAGTAATACTAGATGACCAAATTTAAACCCGTTTATGACCCTAACAAAAAAACTTACCTATAGGCAATAATCATTTATAAAATGTAGATGCTCATAGCCCAATTGAAGACCAGATCACACCATCCTAGATGCGAGACTAGTAGGTGGAAGATCCCAAAAGAAAGGTGGGAAAATCTAATATGTATTTTTTGTGCATCGAGTATGGTAGAGACAAAATAAAATTATATCATGGAATTCTTCACATATGATGACATTTGAGTTAGCAACTTAGAAAACCTATAGAGGATGTCTATGTCTACCATATTTTAAGAAGAAAACATTGTAAAAAGTGGGAAACTTCTAAAAAAATTCAAAGCAAGAGAATTAAAAAATAGTAGAGATTCAAACTAGGGTCCAATTGTACAAATCTTATAGTTTTTGATAGTTTGTCACTCTATTAACTATGTTTTTTATTCATGGGATCCCATAGATCATTTTGTTCTAGTGAATGTTATTAGAATCTCTATCTATATATCATTTGTCAAATAATATGTAAATGACTCACTCATCGAAGTCTTCCCTCATGCAGTGATTTTAATTCCTTAAAAGTTGTCCAGGATTTTAGTTCTCCATGAGCTTTGTTATAAATGACTCCCCCTAAAAAATAAAACCAACAAAGATATCTTAATTACATCTATACGTAAAATTTTAATGTATCTCAATCTTGAGGCGTTAATCTTGGATTTGTCACATACCACAATGATTAATGATTTTATTACATTTTCAAAGACCTTTCCACTAATTAGTGATAAATGGTCTCAATCTAGCTACTCTACCATGTTAGGCTCAAAAAATCTCTCTAGAAAAAATGCACAAGTTCCAAACTCTATTGTATGCCCAAAATATTACAATTTTCAATTGACGTCTTCAAATAAGAAGAAAAAATTCAACATGATGGTCAAATGGATGTCAAATTTAAGGTCAAAACTACCTCTTGATGGTCGAATGGATGTCAAATTTAAGGTGGACATTAATTATTAACAACTTAAGGATTAGAACCTAAAGTGCCATTATAAAACACCTATTGATATAGTTATCAACATAAGGACATTAGATACCACCACGAGCCACTGAATACTATTGTAGAATATTTATCAATATAACTATCAACTCAATAAAAATTTAATAGAGTAAATTGTGTAATATGTTGGAGTGTTCACAATAGACTAGGTTAGCCATTCGCGAGTATTGTCATTATTTGTGTCCACTAGAGTTGTTTAAGCTCCAATTAGGGAGTTCATTGTGTGCACATATGTTTAGTGCATAATCTTGTAGTCCTAATTAGGTGCAACTCCTAATAGGTATTTTTTCCATATTATTAGAAGTGAAGGGGTGTTTTCAGTTGTAATACATTAAATTATAAGGGTGGGTGTGGGGTGTTCAAAGTTGTGTCGAACATTTGTATAAATGAGCTTTTGTTTTAGAAGGCTAATGTCTAGGATTTTTCTCTCTTCTTCATATTCTTCAAGAATGGATTCATATTTGTTTGAACCCTTCAACACTTTCAGTTATCATGTTTAGAAACCTAAAATGTGTCATTGCTTTCAGTCCAACAGCTTGTGGAGAGTTTTTCAAAATACAGTTCCAGTATTCATTTTAAAGAAGGAAAAGTCCCTGTACGCATGCAAGCAAGATGAAGACCTTGGTTTGATTGGTCTTACTCTTTCGAACAATTTGTGTTTTCACATTGTATATGCTAAGTACCCAAAAGAACTCTAAGACAAATTTGAAGAGTTGTTTGGAAAAGTAAGTGAATTTAAAATGTTGCAACTCGATGTTGAATTATCTTATCTTTCACCTTTTGAATTTCCCAATATTGAAGAATTCCCTACAAAATTTAAGTCCATTAGATCATAATTAAAAGGTGGTAGAAAATATAAGACTAATAAAGAGGCTATTTATTTTATTATATCAAAATTGAAGGGTCCTTTTAGTGTCTTTGATTCTAATTTTTGTTTTACAATGAATGTCTTCGTGATCAGTTCCAATGGCCTAGTTTTGAGTTGTTTTCAAACGACTAACTAAAGAGCAAACCAAGTTGGTCTCCCTTGATGCTCTCCCTACTCCTATTCACACACTTATTTCTAGTTCCCCTAAAGGCAAACAAAAAGCTAAGACAAAAATAACCCCCTCAAACAAGCCTATAGAATCTACCATTAGTCTTCTAATTTCTCTGAGTCTTTTAAACCCACTCAAACTTCTGAGTCTAAATAGTAATTCAAACAAGAGAAGACATATGATCCTCATGGATTTTGTGGTGGGATAATTCATTCAGAGTCTAGACGTTTTATAATGATGGAAGCTTTGGAAGCAATAGTCAAACTACATAAGATTTCTATTCCTGCTCTGTCTTCTTCAACTCATTCACCAGGCAAGGGAAAGTACTTTCTACAAGGGCATTGTCTACATCACATGATAATTAGATTCTTGATTTTGATACTTTGCATCATCTCACTCATTATTGTGATATTATATCTTCTCTTTATAATTTCAACACTTCTTAGATTGAATTTAGCAACTCTTATGGAGTTACTATTTTGGGTTCTGGCATAGTCCATATGCAAAATGGGTGCATCACTAATGTACTTTTTGTTGCCAAAATTTATTCTAATTTATTGTCTATATATCAAATATGTAATTCAAATACTAAGAAGATTGTGGAATTCTCTCTACATATTATTGTGACTAGATAATTAAAATATCCAAAGGATGTAGTTGCAACAAGTATTGTTTATGATGGTTCACGTCTCTACAATTTCGAGATATTTGAACCCAATACAGGTTCTTCTTTTACTGCTCATGTTGTTATAATGAGTAAGTGGTCGCATGAAGATGAGTACACAAATTTTGGTGATAGGCCTTCCTAAAGTCTCTTCTATTGATGGTGTTTATCATGGATGTATGCTTGGCAAACAACATTGAGACCCTTTTCCAAAGTACAAGGTCTCTTGAGCAAAAACTTCACTTGAATTAGTGCATAGCTATCTTATGACTTTTCCCACTAGCTCTTTTCATGGAGTAAAATATGTACTCACTCTTATTGATGATTTTTATAGAATAACTTGGGAATATTTTATCAAGTACAAAAGTGAAGTGTTTGAGAACTTCAAAGCCTTTAAGCCTTATGTAGAGAATCAATCATCTCTTCCACTTAAAAATATCTAAACTGAGAATTGGGGAAAGTACGATAATAATGCCTTCAAGGCATTTTATCCTGAGCATGGTATATTGCAACAATTTATGGTGCCTTATACTCAATAGAATGATGTAATTGAGTGAAATAATAAAATTTTGAAAGAGATGGAAAATTTTATGATTAAGTCCAAGGATATGACTCCTCAATATTAGGTAAAGTAGTTAATTATGTAAATTAAATCCACAATTGCATACCCCACAACGTTGTGTGGAATATGACTTTTGAAGAAGCTTGGTCTGGAATCAACCCTGATGCATCTAGTTTTTGTGTATTTGGAAGTAAATCATGGGCATTTGTTCTTGATGACAAACAGAATTATATGGATAAAAAAATCCAACCCTTCATCTTTTTTGGCCATTGTGGTGATGTTAAGGTTTATCACCTTGTTGATTCCATCACTCTTGATGTATTTTTTTATTAGGATGCTAGATTAGATGAAGGTTGTTTTCCATTGGATTCCTCATCTACTTCTTTTCCATCTTTCACTTTTCCTCATTCTTCTCATTCTGAGGACTTACTTTTTGATTTTATTTATGACAAAGATGATACACTTGATCCACCACCTCCTCCACATGCTTCTCACACTGTGTCCAAGTGGGGTCATTCTACTCTATAAGCAATTAGATATTTAGTCAGTGATCCATCAGATCCTTGATGTACTTGATCTCAAACATCTGGTGTTACTCTTTTAGGTCATGTTATTTCCAATAATCTAGTTTTATTTTTTTAGGCAATATGCAAACCAAAATGGTATTCTACTATGTAAGAGGAATGTTATTCACTCGTGAAGAATCATAAATGGGACTTGATGCCTCTTCCTAAGGGAATAAAACTAGTGTGATATAAATGTGTCTATAAGACCAAATATGCAATCGATGGTTCTATTGATAAATACAAAGCACATTTTGTAGCAAAGATATTCTCACATGTTGAAGGAATAGACCACTCTAAAACCTTTACTCATGTTGCTAAGATGGATTATGTTTGTCTCATACTTTCCTTTGTTGTAGCAAATAGTTAGTTGGTATAATAGATGAAGGCGAAGAGAGACTTTATACATGTTGATCTTCAAGAGGAGATATATATGTGGTGTAAGTGATACATATACAGTCTATATTCTCTAAAATATCTAGATATCTCAATAGGATTGACTATGTTACAAGTTTGTTCTCTTGTGTTTAGGCCTAATTCCTCTCATCCTTGCACTAAAATCACAAACCAATTTTGAAAATCATTATAAAATAATCATACATTAATTCACATGTTATTCATATCAAAATATAAGGTTTATATCTCCTTCTCCACTTGTTTCTCAAGAAAACTAACAAAACTGTATTTTAGCCTTGTTGTAGGTCTACCTACAAGTCTGTCAATGGTATTAAGAACATACATGGAAAAAATTTAGAATATAAACATCATAGGATGATTTAAAACACTCAATCTCATATTATCCATTCCAATAAACAAATTCTTAACCTTTATTTTGAAGAAAAGTTGAAAATTGCAAGTTTTAGCCCTGTTTAGGCCTAATTAAGCATGCAGAAAAATACAATCATCTATATCTAAAATCATGGAGGTCATAAAGAATTGAAACCACTTGGAACATGTAAATTATGTCCTTATCCAACTTTATTCCAAACTTGAGCAATTTTGGACTTTTTTTAAGGTTTTGGAGCAATTTTAGCGAACTAAACCCTAAAGTAGGTTTTCACAGGCTGAGAGCAAAGAAAAAGGGACATATTGAGTTTTAAAGACTGTAAATAATTGATTCCACTTAAGTTAGGTTTGTATTTTTATTTTCCAACTCTATTTATTGTAATTTATAACTAATCAAGCATAGAAACCTATAGGTCACACTTTTTTTAATTGGACTGTGCACAAGAAAAACCCTATTTTAAGCCATGTACTTGATCTAAGCATCCAAAAAGACTGTAAAAAAAGTAAAGAACATAAATTAAAGTTCATTAACATTATAATAAATTCAATTAATTTATTCACAATCATATCGAGCTTATTTTTAATTCAAATATACCTGCAACATAATCTATAGAGTGTTACAACTTACAAGAAACCTTTAACAACCTTCTCCAAAACCCTGAAAACTAGAATTATCCTTGTCTTCATCCCTTATTGGATCCTCCATTCAAGGTTTAAGGTTTATAATATTGACATTGGGCTTAGTCTTGATTTATTCACCAAAATATTTTCAACTAACTTCAGGCTCTTCTTTCTTGCTCATTTTAGCCCTTTTTTCTACGTTGGATAAGGCTTAATAAAGTATAAAATAGGTTTGAAGATCTGAACAACAAGTGTAAGATTAAAACATATTTACAACATGGTATTTAACCCCAAGTATCACCCACATGAGGATAATGATCCTTAAAACCCACTAAAAATCATCAAATATCCCAAAACTAATTCAAAAATTTGAATTTTCTAGTTTTAGAAGGAGAGTCTAAAACACCTCTAAATGGTCTAAAGTCAACAACTGAAGCCTAAATATGACCTCTTATTGATCAAACATGACTCATAAGACCCTCAATTAACTGACACAAATGAACTATTTACAGTGATGCACCTACATCAAACTACTAGGGAACAAAAGACTTATTAATGAGCTTTTGTGCATGAGTTCTTCAACATTGTTGTCATGCTTGATGATATCTAAAGGTGTCATCCATGTGGAATACTCAAGTGGATGATGCTTACACTTGAATAGGTACTAAAATCACTCTTTTTCTTTAGTCTTATTCACCACCTTCTTGTCTAGAATGGATTCAGGCTGATGAGGTAGTATTTTTGGTAGTTGTTGCTCCCAATGGATGACCTGATCATCCTTGTCTTCAGGTACCTTTACTGTTATGTCTTCTTGTTTTATTTCTTCAACTAGATACTCATACATTTGCACATATTCAATTGAAACACACCTTTGTATTTTCTTGGTGGTTTTCTCCATTGGTACACCTGTTAACGCAGAAGATTGCACCCTTGGTAGGAAGCCGAGCTCCAGCCTTCTTCACGCAATGACGAAAACTCCCCTCTCACCTATGGGACTGGCAAAGCTGGACCCTTTGATGCATCTAATTTGTTCCAGTAAGTGCTAACACATATATATATATATATATATATATATATATATATATATATATATATATATATATATACACACACACACATACATATATATATATATAATGGGGGGGAATGAAAAGGGAGAAAGATTGCAGGAAAACAAACTACTCTAAAGGAGGTGATGCACCAAAATGATCCAACCTTTTCACACTCAGACTTAAAATCAGACAAACACATACATACACTTCAAACTGGCAGAAGGACCAGGCTGCAAGAAGCTTGGCAGGGAGGCTTTAATGAAAATACAAAAAATAGAGATTCACAAAGGTGCTGTGAAAGGCACACTGTATAGTAATTTCTTCTATTTTTGCACTTCCAAATACAGCTCTCCTTGTCAACTGCAGAGATGGCACCTTATAGATACCAAGTATGTTGGTGTTGAACCTATGGAAGCATCAAGAAGCAATGACTAAACACAAACTAACACTATGACATACACAAAGATATCTAACCAGGATATAGGTAAAAAATGCATTTATTGATTCAGGTAAAAATTTGCCAGGGCTACGCCTTACAAATGTGGAAGATCCTTTCTCAAATGACAAGTCTTCATTATATAGAGGAAGAAAAGGGGGCCTTTGGTGCCCTTTTGACAAGTGACCCATGTGCCTTCCAAGCATTGGGATGAGGAAACCGTTTGAATCTAACATTGTGCCGACTCCTGTCAGGATTTAAATTTATGAGCCGCACCGTTTGACTGCTCTCCAATGCATTTTGAAGGAAACCAGTCGCATCGATGACTGTTTGTGCCTCTTTGATGATCACATGGTATGTGCTATGTCAACCACTGAAATAACTTTTTGAATTGACACCTTCCTGCGTAACTTGGATCGCTTCATCTGCTTCTACGTCATGGCCATTCTGTTGTCAGGTTTTGAATTTATGAGCTGCACCATTTGACTAATCTCCAATGCATTTTGAAGGAAACCGGTTGCATTGACCACTATTTGTGCCTCTTTGATGATCGCATGGTATGCACTGTGTCAACCACTGAAATAACTTCTTGAATTGACACCTTCTTGCGTCACTTAGATCGCTTCATCTGCTTCTGCGTCATGGCCATTCTGCTATCAAAATTTGAATTTATGAGTTACATCGTCTCCCTGTTCTTTATTCTCTGGGCTCTTTGTCCTTTTCTGCTCCTTCAACCCTCAGGGGTGATCTTTTGGTAGGTCACTACATTCCTTGGGCTCCTTCCATGATTTGGTGCTAAGGTAGTTCAAAAACAACAGCTACTTCACTATGTTAAATTCGACGTTCACACGGCCGTCACCCAACAGCTAGTTTGTCTGCTTAAATTTGATGGCTTTCAGGACGTCATTGTCCATGGCAAAAGTCATTAGGTCTTTTTTGTGGCTTTTTTGCTTCGCATGCTTTTATTTTAGGCTTTTTTACATGGATAAAAAGTTCACAGGAATTGGCCACTCTTTGTCCTTTTCTTCAGGCTTTTTGACTTCCCCCTTTGTTGGCGACCCTTTTGAACATTCTCTACACTCCGCAAGGGATTTTGGATCTTGAACTACCCTCCGCAAGGGCTTTTGGACCCTCAGCTGCCCTCTAGCTATAGGTCACACCCTTGAACCAAGCCGTTGAACCAACCCGTTGAACCAAAATTGGTTCAACGATTTAATCAGTTCAATGGTTCAATCACTGTGCGTCGATGCCCATTGAACCGTTTGCTTTGAACTGAATGCCGCTTGAACCAAAATAGTTGAACCAAGTCATTGAACCAATTGGTTGAACCACAAATGGTTCAATGCAATGCGTCGAGCCCTTCTGAACTACGCCTTTGAACTTTCCTTGTTCGCTTCTGTCGTTGAACCTGCACGTTGAACTAGAGGCATTGAACCAAGTGATTGAACCAATCGATTAAACCGGTTCAATGGTTAAATGTTGCGTGTCGATGAACTCACCGAAGGACTATAGACTAAAAACAAGTGATGAACTGTTCATTTGAACCTACCGAAGTGTTCAGCCGAAGTGCCAAGGCATTGAACCAACGCGTTGAACCAACCCGTTGAATCGGTTCAAGGGTTCAAGCAACTGTTGATCCAAGATCATTGAACTTTTTTTAAACCAAGCGATGAACTTAAAGATTGAACCAAGGCTTAAAAATGAAGTGATGAACTTGAAATGATGAGCCAAGGCTTGAACCAAGATTGGTTAAACTGTCGATTGAACTAAACCATTGAACCAGTCTGTTGAACCAAACCATTGAACCAGTCTGTTGAAATTTGTTGATTGAACTCTGCGTTGAACCAAAGCGTTGAACCAGTTCAATGGTTCAACACTGCGCGCCGAGCCAAGTCCTTGAACTAAATGCTGAACCTGAAGCTGCTTGAACCCTTTGTTGAACTTTTCTGATGAACTAAGTGCTGAACTTAGCTGATTGAACCAAAGCTGAAGAACTTGAAGATTGAACCAAGGCTTGAAATTGAAAGTGATGGACTTGAAGCGATGAACTATGGCTTGAACCAAAATGATTGAACTGTTGATTGAACCAAAGCTTGAAATGAAGCAATGGTTGAATGGTTCGAAGATGCCAACTTTCTTTGTGAATTTCTTCAGACAAAAAATCTAAAGAAGCTTTGTAAAATCTTGCCCTTTTTAACTAGTTCTTCAATTGTCGAAAGAAAACCTGCAGAGTCCGTAGAAAACCAAGCTCTGCAGAGTCTATAGAAATGGACCTGCAGAGTTCATAGAAATTTTGCAGAGTCCGTAGAAATCTGAAATCTACAGAGTCCATAAATATTAAATAGATTTATGCAAATTTGAAAAATTAAATGGCCTAGAACAGCAGAGACAAAAGGGGATCAATTTTTTGGCCTGTTGGGAAAAAAATGGTCAATAAATTGGTGACTCCCGAGGGAAGCATGCCTACTATGCTTAGAAGCCAGTTTCCTTAAAAATCCATTGGGCATGGGGTCATATTGTAACTTAAAGGTCATCAATAGCTCTGATAAATCTAGAACCAATCATGCAGATTCACCTCAAAGGGAAAATAGAAAACACACACAAGGCTAAGAAAACTACTAACATGTGCAGAAAGCACTTACGAAAAGCAAGAGAAAAAAATAAGGGAAAATATATACATGACGAAAAGAGACTCAGTGGCAGTGCTTCAGATGTATCCCATTAACTATGATATACAGTTCTTCACCATCCAACCTGGAGAGTTAGAATGCATTATGCTGCTTGCACTGAGTGATTATGTATGGACCACTCCAAAGGGCATCAAACTTTGCATGCTTTCCAAGCTTAGCTTGGTCTTCATCCCATTTCAAGACAATGTCTCCTTCAGAGAAACCTTTTGATGAAGATTTATTGTCGAAGTGTCTCTTCACTTACCGTTGACTGCTAGTCATGGAAGCCATAGCCTGGTGCCTTGCCTCTTGGAGTTCCATCAACTCGCATAATCTAACCTCCATGCTAGTTCCTTCCTCTAATTACAACTGGCGAGCGAGATCCAAGGCTGGCAACTCGAGTGAAATGGGGAGCCTAGCTTCCCTTCCATAGATGAGTGTGTATGGCGAGTTGCCAGTTGCCCTCTTCGGGGTGACCCTATCTGCCCATAGGGTTATTTTCAGCTTGGCATGCCAAGTCCTCTGATTTTCTTCCATGGTCCTCTTGATCCTGATAAAGTTCTTGTTGGTGGACTCAACCAACCCATTCCCTTGTGGGTAATAATTGGATGAAGTGCTGAGATATATACCATATTTCAGTACCCATTCACTTGTTTTGGTTCCTAGTAAAGCCAACGCATTATCTGAGATTATGGTTGCTAGAACCCCGAACCTCGCCACCAGGTCCTCATAAAACTCCAGGACCACACTTTAATTTACCTCTTTCAGAGCAACAGCCTCCACCCACCTTGTGAAATAGTCCATGGCGATTAGGACCCACTTGTGTCCAGCACTAGAGGGAGGATTAATCATCCCTATGAAGTCCAAGCCCCACTGCATGAATGGCTGCTCCACCTGAATAGGCTATAGGGGCATGGCAACCAACCGTTGCTTCCCATTGAAAAGTGCACACTTCTGGCACTTTCTTACCTAGGCATGGGTGTCCCTAAAAAGAGTAGGCTAGAAATAGCCAGCTCTCATTATCCTTGCTACAATAGCCCTAAGAGCAAAATGACCGCCTGCTAGCCCATCATGGAACTCAGACAACACCTTGTCAGCGTGATTTGAGTCTATGCATCGTAGAAGGACCCCTAAGAGATCCTTCTTAAACAATACTCCATCAACCAAGACATAAGGGAGAGATTGGAGCCTGAGGTACCTTCTTTTGGTCCCATCAAGACCCTACGGGCACTCACCAATGAGAAGAAAATGCCTCAGGTCCGATGTCCAATCCTTCATGACAGCTGGTTCTTCTGTCGTAGCTGCATCGTGAATTAGTAAGTTGTCTTCCATTTTCTGCTTGAGGTCCACAACAAGGTGTTCACACAGGCCTCTTCTCCTCACCAACTTGGTGATCTTGATGTCTATGTCATACTCCATCACCTTGGTGATCCACCCCACTCTCTTTTCATTTAGGTCTCGGTTGGTCAAGAAATCCTTGATGCCAGGATGTGGAACCATGAGGTGAATCCTACTATTGGACAACATATGCCTAAATTTCTTCAAGCTTCATACTACTGCTAGGACTTGCTTCTCTACATACGTGTATTTGACTTCAAAATCCTCTAACCCCTGGCTAAAAAATGCAAGTGGTTGCTCGAGGTCATCACCATTTGCTTGGGTAAGCATGGCGGAGATTACCTCTTCATTGCCAAAAGTGTAGAGGTTGAAGTCTTTATTGAAGTCAGGGCTGATCAAAGTAGGAGCCTGGGTTATGGCCTGCTTGATGGCTTTAAAGTCGTCCTCCCTTTGTGTTGTCCACTTGAACTCCTCACCCTTCCTTAGCATAGAGGTCAGTGGCTTGACTATCTCTGCAAAATTTGGATTGAATCTCTGAATGAAATTTATCCTGCCAAAGAAGCTCTACAGGCCTTGCTTGTGCTTAAGTAGGGACATTTCCAGGATAGAACAAACTCTCTCGAGGTCAATGGATAAGCCCTCCTTGGACACAATGTGGCTAAGGAGATTCCCCTTGTGAACAACAAACACGCATTTCTTCAGGTTAAGAGAGATGCCGAACTCCCTACACCTTTCAAAGATCTCCCTGAGGTGTTTCATGTGTTGGCTCACTTCCTTGGAGAATATTGTCAAATCATCGAGGTATACCAACACATGGTTGTTTATCAAGCCTCGAAAAGCTGTGTCCATGGTTTGCTGGAAGGTAGCACCAGCATTAGACAGCCCGAATGGCATTTTCTTGTAGGTAAGCATTCCCCATTTAGTAGTGAAGGTTGTTTTGTGCTGGTCACATCCTTGCACCAGAATCTGATTATATCCTAAATATCCATCCAGGAGGGAGAAACGCTCGCTACTTGATACCTTTTGAAGGATCCTCTCCATGCTCAAGAGAGGGTAATGGTCTTTCAAAGAGATTTTATTAAGGTCTCTAAAATCAACACATAGCCTGATCTCCCCACTCTTCTTTCAGACAAGAAATAGATTTACCAACCAGGAGGAATGTTTGATTGGAAATATAATCCTAGACTCAATCAATTTGGCCAGTTCCCTCTACATGAGAGGCTTAATCATCGAGTTGATAAGTCTCTGCTTCTGCGTGATTGGCCTGACGCCTTCTTCTAATTCGATGGTGTGTTGGGCGAGTCTTGGGTCGAAACCCTTCAAATCACTATAATCCCAAGCAAAAACATCAGCAAATTCCTGACACAACAAAATGAAAGTCCACCTTTCTTAAACCGTGCAGACTTTTCCAAGTGCAAGCAGCTTATCCTTGAAGATCTCAACCTTCTCGTAATTCTCCTCCTTAGTCATGATGCATGCCTTGTCACTTCTCAATTGGTCATCTCCATTGAAGATACTCTCAAGAGTGACCAAACCTTTAGGGAGCTTATTGTTCTTCAATTAAACAATCTAGTTGCCATATTGTTGTTGCAGCTTTGCCTGATTCTTTGTTGCAAACTCAGCTTCTTCCTGTAGGAAGAATGCTATGTGCTGATCATTATTGAAGACCTGCCAATTTTTAATGTTGTCAGGGATAGAGGGCCAAACTACCACCTTCAAGTAGCATGAACCGCATTCTCAGCGTATCTCCCTAGAAACATCGAACTAAGCACCAATTGTTGCTAACCTATCTACTTGTTTGTTCTGCTCTTTGGGAATGGAAGCAATTTTGAAAGCAAGGAAATCTTCCACCAAGTCCCAGACCCTATGCTTGTAGGACTTCAGTAAGGAATTTTTTGTCAGATTCTGGCCTTTCACCTAATTTACAATCAACTCATTGTCTCCCAAAACTTGCAAATCCTTGATCCCTCTTTTCCTTGCCCATTCCAGACCATGGATAAGGGACTTGTATTCTGCAACATTGTTTGTGCAAGAAAATTGGAAACAAAAAGCTAAAAATTATCTCTCCTTTGAGGGGTAGACTAACATCGCTCCACCACTAGCTCCCAACCTACTTCTGGAACTGTCAAAGTACAACTGCCATAGACCTAGGTCTTCTTGGCTTGCCTTCATTACATTTGGTATGAAGGTACCCTCTTCGTGTATGCAGTAGACTCCAAGGCCTACCTCCTCTATGAAATTGTAAGGGTCATGCTTGAAGTTATCATTTCCCCACTCATCCAAGAGTAGGTCTACAACTCCTTCGAGAGTAAAGGACGGAGATTGGTCTGTTTGAGACTCTTCTCGGTCGATAATGGTATAGCTAACATTCACTGCTTTGAGTGAATATGGTTCTAGATGGTCCTTGTAGAGTGGCTCGGATTCAATCTTTACCTTGGTCCCATACTTGGTTCTAAAAACCAGATAGGACCAATTCACTGCTAGATAGCCAGCTATCTTGGATGTGAAGTCCCTGGATAAGCAAATTATGAAATAAGGAGGGACATCTGCCACTACTATATCATGGGGAATTGAGAAAGTTGGGCAAGCATGTAATGTTAAGCTTAGACCCTTCATTATCCCAACTATTTTTGCAGGTGTCCCATCCAACTGCAGAACTCCCTTGTTCATCTCTTCATATTTCAGTCCCATCTTGTCAGCATGCACTTGGGCATTACTGAGGTACTAGCCCCACTGTCAATGATGCAGCTGTGCACCAAGAAATCCCCTATAACCAAGGACACATAGAAAGGGAGAATTGTCTCTTCTTTCTTGACTTGGCCTGAAGTGGAAGGTTGTTCGTTCATCATCAAGACATTATCGGTGCTCACTGGGACAGCTTGTTGATCCAACTCATGCAATTCCCTTTGTAGCATGTCCTTTTGTCTTAGTAGAGACAATGAATCCCATAAGGAGATGTTCATATGCAGCTTCTTCATCTGGTCCACCACATTGACTTGAGGACTGCCTCCCTTCAAGCTTTCTTTGGGGCTAATTCCAACCTGAGGTGCAGGCTGAGGGGCTGAAGGTACAAACGGCGGTCTGAAGTTTGGGACCTTTTGATTTGAATGTGATGGAGAAGGTGTTGTTGTCGTTTGGGTAGTATCCTGGGCTTCTCCCATTGCTCTCCTCTTGAATCTTGTGTTGGCTGCAACACAGTCAACCTGATTGTCTGCAACACCCACATAGTTGATTGTATAAAACTCACCTTCTAGGTGGTTCATAAGAGTAGAGTCAGGCTGACTCTGACTGTTGCTTGTGTTGGGTTGCATTGGAGCTTCAAAGACTTGGGAATGAGCAGCTGCCTGATTGTCAGCATTTGGGTAATAACCCGTCATCTCATTTATATAAACAGCCTATTCCTGACCATATCCCATGGTCGAACAACTTGGCTATTCCTGTACCAGGTTGTTCTGAACAGCCACCATGACCTTAGATGATGAAGGGGGGCCTAGGTTGTAGCCTTGAAAGGGTCTGGTCTGAGTAAGCTGACCCTGTCCTTGATTGTAGTTTTGGAAAGGGGGTCTAGGGGCTTGACCATAATGTTGGTATCCTTGATTCGGTCTATTGCTTTGACCTTGTTGCCTTTTAAGAGCTACAAGTTTGTTTGACATGCTCTGCAATAGACTCTTAACTTCATGAAGCTCATAGGATGGAGCAACAGCTAGTTTCTCTATGCTAGGTAGAGGGGCTAATGTGGGAGCAACACCCTGAATTAGAGGTAGCATTTCTAGGAAAAGTGGCATATGGGGTCTAGGAGCTATTTTCCCAACCTGTACTAAGCAATTTTTAGCTGCTATGGCTATGTCATAGGAAGTAGGCAGCACATGCCCTCTCATGGATTGTATCATAACAACAATATCACTGTTTAATGCTCTTAAATAATATTGGAAAGCATAGCTAGCAGTCAATCTTACCAGAACGGGGATTCTATCCCATGTCTTCTAAAATCGCGTGTTGAAACCCTGCATATATTCGTGTGGGGCTCTTTTCATGGTCGTCAGTTGCTTAGCAAGCGAAAGGTGGTTGCTCTTTTCTCAAAAATGGTCAGTCAATTGAGTACCCAATTCATTCCAAGAATGGATTGAATTTATAGGCAAAGTCCCGTACTAGTCAAGAGCTTTGCCCTTGAGAGACAATGCCAACAATCTGATTGCGATATTTTCCTCTGTGACATTGTGAATATTACAGAGGTTAGCAATATTCCTAATGTGCTCGATGACTATAATGGGCCCCTCTCCATCGAAAAAAGGCACATTTTTGAGGGCTACTCCCGAAATTGGGTCATAACGTGGGAGATTCAAGGGGCTCTGACCACGAAAAGCTTCAAAGGGTAATGCCATAGCTAAGATGGGATGTAACTATGGCTTTGTTGTGTATGCATCCCTTATAACAAGTCTAGGAGGGTGGTTTGCTGAATAAGGATGGGTCTTCTCAAACCTCAGTCTTTTTGCTAAGTTTAAAGGCAATTCAACAAATTTGAAAGGGACGCCCTTAGAACTAGACTGTGTGGTGACTTTAGGCATAAGAAATCAAACTGGTCTTTGATTAGGAAATGAAGTTCTTACCAGTGGAGTTGCCAGATGCTGTAAATAGTTAATTTGTTGTAACAAGACCAGCATCAATCCTGAAACCTTACTAAGTTGTAAAATTGGGTCCCACTGGGCATGCCAAAACTGTTGATGCAGAAGATTGCACCCTTGGCAGGAAGCCAAACTCGTGCCTTCTTCACGCAATGATGGAAACTCCCCTCTCGCCTGTGGGACCAGCAAAGCTAGAGGGGAGAGTCTCTAGATAAGGGCTAGCTCCCTTTGATGCATCTAATTTGTTACAGTAAGTGCTAACACACACACACACACATATATATAATGGGGGGGAATGAAAAGGGAGAAAGATTGCAGGAAAATAAACTACTCTAAAGGAGGTGATGCACCAAAATGATCTGACTTTCTCACACTCACACTTAAAATCAGACAAACACATACATACACTTCAAACTGGTAGAAGGACCAAGCTACAAGAAGCTTGACAGGGAGGCTTTAATGAAAATACAAAAAATAGAGATTCACCAAGGTGCTATGAGAGGCACACTGTATAGTAATTCTTCTATTTTTGCACTTCCAAATACAGCTCTCCTTATCAGCTACAGAGATGGCACCTTATAGATACCAGGTATGTTGGTGTTGAACCTGTGGAAGCATCAAGAAGCAATGACTAAACACAAACTAACACTATGACATACACAGAGATATCTAACCAGGATATAGGTAAAAAATACATTTATTGATTCAGGTAAAAATTTGCCAGGGCTACACCTTACAAATGTGGAAGATCCTTTCTCAAATGACAAGTCTTCATTATATAGAGGAAGAAAAGGGGGCCTTTGGCACCCTTTTGACAAGTGACCCATGCACCTTCCGAGCATTGGGATGAGGAAATCATCTGAATCTAACACTGTGCCGACTCCTGTCAGGATTTGAATTTATGAGCCGCACCATTTGACCTCTCCAATGCATTTTGAAGGAAACTAGTTGCGTCGACCACTGTTTGTGCCTCTTTGATGATCGCATGGTATGCACTGTGTCAACCACTAAAATAACTTCTTGAATTGACACCTTCTTGCATCACTTGGATCGCTTCATCTACTTCTGTGTCATGGTCATTCTGTTGTCAGGATTTGAATTTATGAGCTACACTGTTTGACTGCTCTCCAATGCATTTTGAAGGAAACCAATCGCGTCGACCACTATTTGTGCCTCTTTGATGATCGCATGGTTTGCACTGTGTCAACCACTGAAATAACTTCTTGAATCGACACCTTCCTTCGTCACTTGGATCGCTTCATATGCTTCTATGTCATGGCCATTCTGCTGTCAAGATTTGAATTTATGAGCTACACCATCTGCCTATTCTTTGTTCTCTAGGCTCTTTGTCCTTTTCTACTCCTTCAGCCCTCAGGGGCAATCTTCTGGTAGGTCATTGCATTCCTTGGGCTCCTTCCATGATTTGGCGCTAAGGTAGTTCAAAAACATCGGCTACTTCACTATGTTAAATTTGACGTTCACGCGGTCGTCACCCAATGATTAGTTTGTCTGCTTAAATTTGATGGCTTTCAGGACGTCATTGTCCTCAATAAAAGTCATCGAGTCTTTTCTGTGGCTTTCTACTTCGCAGGCTTTTATTTCAGGATTTTTTTCATGGACAAAAAAGTTTGCAAGAATTGGCCACTCTTTGTCCTTTTCTTCAGGCTTTTTAACTTCCCCCTGCGTTGGCGGCCCTTTTGAACGTTATCTGCCTTCCGTAAGGGCTTTCAGATCTTGATCTACCCTTTACAAGGGCTTTTGGACCCTCGGCTGCCCTCCGGCTATAGGGCACACCCTTGAACCAAGCCGTTGAACCAACTCGTTGAACCAAAATTAGTTCAACGGTTCAATGGTTCAATCACTGTGTGCTAATGCCCGTTGAACCGTTTGCTTTGAATTGAATGCCACTTGAACCAAAATGGTTGAACCAAGTCATTAAACCAATAGGTTGAACCAAAAATGGTTCAATGCTACACACCGAGCCCTTCTGAACTAAGCCTTTAAACTTTCCTTGTTTACTTCTACCGTTGAACCTACACATTGAAATGGAGGCGTTGAACCAAGTGATTGAACCAATTCAACAGTTTAATGTTGCACATTGATGAACTCGCCAAAAGACTGTAGACTGAAAACAAGTGATGAATCATTCGTTTGAACCTGCCGAAGTGTTAAGCCGAAGTGCTAAGGCATTGAACCAACCTGTTGAACCGGTTCAACAGTTCAATGGTTCAAGCGACTGCTGAGCCAAGATCATTGAACTTTTTGCTAAACCAAATGATGAACTTAAAGATTGAACCAAGGCTTAAAAATGAAGTGATGAACTTGAAACGATGAGCCAAGGCTTGAACCAAGATTGGTTGAACTGCCGATTGAACTAGTTTGTTGAACCAAACCATTGAACCAGTCTGTTGAACTTTGTTGATTGAACTCTGCGTTGAACCAAAGCGTTGAACTGAAGCATTGAACCGGTTCAATGGTTCAACACCGTGCGCTGAGCCAAGTCCTTGAACTAAATGCTGAACTTGAAGCTGCTTGAACCTTTTGTTGAACTTTTTCAATGAACTAAGCGTTGAACTTAGCTGATTGAACCAAAGCCAAAGAACTTGAAGATTGAACCAAGGCTTGAAATTGAAAGCGATGGACTTGAAGTGATGAACTAATTCTTGAACCAAAATGATTGAACTACTGATTGAACCAAAGCTTGAAATGAAGTGATGGTTCAATGGTTCGAAGATGCCAACTTTCTTTGTGAATTTCTTTAGACGAAAAAATTGAAGAAGCTTTGTAAAATCTTACCCTTTTTGACTGGTTCTTCAACTGCCAAAAGAAAACCTATAGAGTCTGTAGAAAACCAAGCTCTACAAAGTCTGTAGAAATGGACCTGCAGAGTCCGTAGAAATTCTGCAGAGTCTGTAGAAATCCAAAATCTGCAGAGTCCGTAGATTTAAACCTACAGAGTCTGTAGATATTAAATAGATTTATGTAAAACTGAAAAATGAAATGACCTAGAACAACAGGGACAGAAGGAGATCAATTTTTTGGCCTGTTGGGCAAAAAACGGTCAACAACACCTACATGTGAAACAAACTCATTAAAGGAATAAAACACTTCATCATGCCTTTGAGGCATCTTTAACTCTTCTTCATTTATAACATACTATTCATGCTTTCCATTCACATGATGAACTCTTAAAGGTCTATTCTCAACTTCCTCCATGTTGATCCTATCTTCACTTTTATTCCTATGTCTTGCTTCCACATGTACATGATCTTGCACTTCAAGCATCTTCTTGATTTGCTTAATGGAAACATGTGGATAGTCGTTGTCTTTGTTAGACAAAGATAATGCTACTTCTTCACACTTATAGAATACTTCAAACTTTTGTCCATCAATCACATCTATCTTCTTTTTCATAAAAACATTTATTTCTTCCTTTATGTCTATTTCTTCCACTATGGACTACTTACCATTATCTTTCTCTTTATTGTTTTCAACCTCAGCTTTAGGTTCTTCATGTGAGAACCTCTCAATCTTCTTTTCCTTATTCACATGTTGTTCACATAGTAACTCCTCTTTCCCATTGCCTTTCATGGAAATCTCTTTTAACAAACTAACTTATGTAATGAAATCCTTAAGATGGCTTATGCTTCTTATTGATGACACCTCACTTGACAATTTATTAACCATCTCATTCACATGCTCATTCGATAAAGTTTGAGTTTTTAAGGGCAAATCAATTACCTTAGTGGCTATAAAAACAATATTTGGCTTGTAAAACAATACATTACTTACCTCTTATTTCTTATCATGCTTCAAGAATTCCTTTTCACTTGTTAGGAGTACCTTAGGATTATCTTCTATTGTTGCATTCTCCTCTTTTAGTGGTATGAGTGTATGCTTTTCTCCATCTTTCTCAAAAGTGCTAGAGTTTCTTCTCCCATTATGGATGGATTTCCTACCAAATTGCCAAGGTCTGCCCAAAAGGACTTGGCAAACATCCATAGGCACGACATCACATATTACCTCATTCTTGTAGTTAACTATCTAAAATTCCACTTGACATTGCTCATTTACCAAGACTTGATGTCCTTTTTGCACCCAGGACATCTTATAAGGAGTAGGGTGTGTTATTTTATTCAAGCCAAACTTATCAACCATTTCAGAAGATACTGATTTATTAGTATTTACACTATCTATAATGAATTTACAACACTTACCCTTTGACTTATAGGTAGTTTTAAACAATGTCTTCCTTTGAACGGGCTCCTTGATCTCCTTGTTGGGCTTAAGCAAGCCCCTCTTCATAAGTAGAGATTCTCCAACTTTGGGTGCATCTTCATGAGAAGGTGATCCCACACTCTCCACTTCATCATCTTGAGCTATGTAAGCATTGCCTTGAATTGTGGAAGGGTTTTGTACGAACTCATAAGATCTATGCCCATACTTGTTGCATTTGAAACATCTACCCTAAAAGCCTCCTAAATCTCTACCTCTTACATATGGTCTTTTACCTCTGAAATAATAGCCTCCTATTTTAAATTGATTTGGGCTTTGTTAGCTATTTTGTTCTTCATCATGTACTTGTAATTGGCTTCTACGTGCATGCACTCCTCTACTTTTAAAAGTTATGCCTCTATCCCTTGAGTGTTGAGTTTGATTTCAAGACAATTTATCTTCTGCTTTCAAAGCATATTGATATGCCTCCTTAACCGATCTTGATGTCAAAAGATTGATTTCATCTTGAATGTTGAATCTCATTCCATTCATGTATTTAGCCAACTTTTCAATAGTTTCTTCAATGTGACTAGCTCTGATAGTTACCCTATAGAACTCTTATGTGTAGTCTTTAACTATCATCTCCTTTTGCCTTAGATTTTGAAGTTCATTGAAGAGATTAGTTTGTAAATCTTTTGGCATGAATTTTCCTTCTATCTTGGCCACCATCCTATCCCAGCACTTGATCTCAGGTTTTCCTTTCCTTCTTCTTTCATCTTGAACTCCATCCCACCATAGGGGTGCATGACTCTTCAATCTGGTAACAAAAAACTTCACCTTTTTGTCATTATCTATGCCTTCATACTCAAAATATTGGTCCATGGCATTGATCCAATCAACCAACTCTTCCACATTCAAGCCATATTCATATATATGTGCTTCAAGTTTGGGTTTAGAACTTACCCCCATGATTGCTTTAATCAATCTTTGTTTTGTTCTCCCTTTTGTTCCCTCTCGTTATGCCACTTATTCTTGAAGCCTTTATTCATATTCTCTAGCACTGACATTTCCCATGTTAATTCCTCTCCTCTGAGCAAGCTCCATGGCATACAACCTAGCCTGAATATTCCTCATCTCCTCAAGCAACACTACTTGAATAGGTTGTCTCCTTTGAGCTCTGTCTCCTTCTTTGATTGCCATCATGTCAAGTTCCTTTCATAGCTTGTCAAAAAATAAGTGAGATCATTTCAATATTAAAACAATTTAGATTATGCTTTGAAACCACTATGGTGTAAGTGATACCTATAGGGTATATATTCTCCAAAATGTTTGGATCTCTTGATAGGAGTGACTGTGTTACAAGTTTGTTCTCTTGTGTTTAGGCCTAATTCCTCTTATCCTTGTACTAAAATCATAAAATAGATTTTAAAATCACTAGAAAAGATTCGTCCATTAATTCACATGATATTCATATCAAAATACAAGGTTTAGATCTCCTTCTCCACTTGTTTCTCAAGAAAATTAACAAAATTGTATTTTAGGCCTGTTATAGGTCTACCTACAAGTCTATTGATGGTCTTAAGAAATGATATGGAACAAAATTATATTGTAAATATCATAATATGACTCAATACACTCAATCACATGTTATCCATTCCAATATGCAAATTCTTAACCTTGATTTTTGAAGAAAAGTTGAAAATTGCAGGTTTTAGCCTTGTTTTAGGCCTAATTAAGCATGCAAAAAACACAATCGTCTATATATATAATTGTGGAGATACTAAAGAATTTAAACCACTTGGAACATGTAAAGGAGGTCCTTATACAAATATCCTCAAAATTTGAGCAATTTTAGACTGTTCATTTAGGTTTTAGAGCAATTTTAGTGAACTAAACCTTAGACTAAGTTTTCACAGGCCAAGAGCTAAGAAAAATGGATATCTTGAGTTATAAATACTTTGAAGACTTAATTACACTTGGTTTAGGTATTTATTTTGATTTCACAACCATGTTTAGTGGAATTTAGACCTAGTCAAGTATATAAACCTATAGATCACACTTTTTCAGCTAGACTATGCATAAGAAAAACCCTGTTTTAAGCCCCATACTTGATCAAAACATCCAAAAAGAGTGTAGCAAGAGTAAAGAACATTAAGGAAGCTTAATTAACAGTATAATAAAGTCAGTGAAAGTATTTACAACCATATAAATCTTCTTTTTTATTCAAATATTCTTGCAACATAGTCTACACAGTCTTACAACTTACAAGAAACCTTCAACAACCTTGTTTAAAAGCCTGCAAACTAGACTTATCCTTGTCTTTATCCCTTCTTGGATCCTTCCTTAAAGGTTTGAGGCTTATCATCTTGTCTAAACTATGATTATTCTTGTTTCATTCACCAATATCTTGTTAACTAACTTAAGACTCTTCTTTCTTGCTCGTTTTAGCCCCTTTTCCACGTTGGATAAGGCTTAACATAGTAGAAAATAGGTTTGAAGATCTTAACAAGTGCAAGGGTAAAACATATTTACAACATGATATTTAACCCCAAGGTTCACTCACATAAGGATCATGATCCTTAAAACCCACTAAAAATCATCAAATACCCCAAAACCAATTCAAGAATTTGAATTTCTTGGTTTTGGAGGGAAAGTCTAAAACACTTCTAAATGGTCTAATGTGTTTCTCTATGTTTTTTGCTAATTATATTCAGAAGAAGAAGAAACTAAGGTTAAGAGTCAGGGGTTTGTACGTTACTCGGATTAAGTTGCGCACCATATCCAAGCATTGTAGGAGCTCCTCTTTGGCTATGGAGGAAAACACTTGTAGATAAGAATAAGACTTAAACAAAGAAAATGTTAGCATAAGATAAGGTGGACTGCCAAGCTACACGCTCGGTCCCGAAAGCGTAAATCTCCGTAAGGGATGACAGTCCACTATTTATGAAAAAGAGTGTTGTATAAAAAAGAAATGATGAAAGACTAAGAAAGAGAAAGTAGATAACGCGTACCTGTTCTCTGCAGTCAGTCTAACATAGTCGCCGACGTCAGTAGTTCTGTCGATGTCGGTTTGTCAATGATGCCGACGTCGGTTATGCTGCCAATGTCAGTCAGGGCAATGGGCTTTGGATGGGTTTCAGGTTATGTTTGTGGTCAACAAAAGAGTCTGGAAGCTTAAAGGTTTGTGTAGGGTTACAGGACAGTGAATAGGGTCTGAGAAGGGGCAAAGGTCAGGGATAGGTATGAGAAGAGGATAAGAATAAGAGGAAGACTTTTCAGCCTCTCCATGGAAGAAATCGGGTCTAGTTGATAGTATTTAGAAATAGTAAATAGAAACTAATTACTAATGTATTCTAAATTACTGAAATGAGAGGCAGAAGAATACTTAGCTCTGCTTGGTGAAGAACCAGAGGTGTGAGAACGCTTATTCTTGTTGTGGCTGATGTCGAGGTCCTCGTACAATGTTCCAGTCCAATCTGGAGTGACTTGCGTAGAGTTTCTATAGCCAGGGGAGTGTTAATTGAATTTTGATGATTGGTCTCAGAGGGTGCGTGTCGATATCCAAGAGTCAAGGGCCAGAGAGGAAGAGAGAGAAGAGAGCTAAGCTCAAGTTTAGAACTCGGTTTATGTAATCGACGTCGGCTATCCCACTGGCGTCAGCCGATAGTTGACCGACGTCAGCGGCTAGAGAATGTGTAAAAGGGCTATTTTTAGCCCTTTGCCCATTCTCCATCTGCCAAGTGCATTTGTCGTTGGAGAACGGTCAAAAGATGGGTTTATTAGGCACGAGAGTTAATTAGGAGATTAAGATGTAGTGAGAATAGGTCTTAAGTAGTTAAGATCATATGACCTAGTCTCAGGGTGAGTCATAAGGTAAGAAATGGTCTTAGGGCGAGGTGTCCAGGTGAGGTGTCATGGGTGATGTCATTAATTTAAAATAAGTAATTTATTTTAAATTAATAAAGTGTGTAAGTGTTTAGAAGTGGACCAAGGGGGGTCGACACAATATTGGTGTCTACATTTGCCCCTTTTTATCTTGTCGATTGTTCTGACGAACTGCAAGACAAAAATAGAAGTAAGTTGCCCCAAGTATGGGATAAGGTATTCCCCCTCAAAGCGGGAGTCAATGGAAGCGATCTCAAAATCAGTTATCGATTTGATAGGCAGTGGGTGGATAGGGTGAAGTTCGAGTGTGAACGTTGTAATAGTTGAGATTGCGCGTATACCACTTCACGTGATAGTCAAGTCAAATTATCGCAGTTAAGGTCGAGGAGTGCTAAAATCGAAGTAATCAATCTCTAACGTTTAGTTGTAGCTGATTGGGTTATTCGATCTAAGTTGTAGCTCCAATGGTCGTCGTGTTCCAAGTATCCTGGGCTAGGAAGTGCTCCTGAAAAACATGAAAATGTCACACATATTGGGGATCAACTTGGTCGCTATTCGACAATACGTGTGAGGGTCATAATGTGGGGTGCGTACAATTTGCTAACTAATCATGAGGTAGCATATATGCAATCAAAACAACCAAGGCAAAGTTGTCTCAAAAGTGGTTATGGTCCGAGGAGATAGTCGCGATCTCCAAGGTCGTTGGTCGAGTCAGACTGAGATATACGTAATCTCAAGTGTTGTTTGTTGTGGTCAAGGAGATGTATGTGATCTCCAATGTGCCCCATGAGAAGTCTAAGGTGACTTCTATAGTGTCAGAGCTGGTTGTTTGGTCATGATTTGGGACTAGGTTAAGTCATGGTTATAGGTTATATGGTTGGTCCATCAGGTAGATGAACGAACGAATGGCCGAGCTAACCTCAGAAGACCACATGTCAACTGAGTGCTGCCTACATAGCCCCTATTTTAAGGGCCTCAGGCCAATGTAGTTCTCCCCAAAAGGGAAGAAGAGGGTAGGTTATGGATTGGTTTTGACTAGGTTAAGTCATGGTTAAAGGTTATATGGTTGGTTCATCAGGTAGACTAACGAACGAATGGCTGAGCTAACCTCAGAAGACCCCATGTCAACTGAGTGTTGCCTACATAGCCCCTGTTTTAAGGGCTTCAGGCTAATGTAGTTCTCCCCAAAAGGGAAGAAGAGAATAGGTAATGGATTGGATTTGTCTAGGTTAAGTCATGGTTAAAGGTTATATGGTTGGTCCATCAGGAAGATGAATGAATGAATGGTCGAGCTAACCTCAGAAGACCCCATATCAACTGAGTGTTGCCTACATAGCCCCTATTTCAAGGGCCTCAGGCCAATGTAGTTCTCCCCAAAAGGAAAAATGGAGTCAAAGAGGTTGTTGGTTGGTTTGGTTATGTTTGAAATGATGAGTGTATGATGATGTTACAGGCTTTTCCATATTGTGTCATGGTGTATCCTGTAACATATTGTGATGTGGTTTTTCATCCCTAGCAATGTTCCATATTCATGATGGTGTATGCTAAAAATGAAATGAGTTTATTTATGCTTCAACAAGTTTCCATATTGGTGATGGTATATGCTTGACATAAATTTTGTTTGGTTGATAGTTTCCATGTGTATTGTTTTCCATAGAAACTAATGTGAATGGGCTATGATAATTTATGTAACACAAATTGGTATTTGTATTAAATAAATCATGATGTTATGTTAGTGGTTTAGAAAATGTTTTGGTTTGGTTTGGTTGGGCTTGGTTTGGTTTGGTTTGGTTGTATGTGACGAAGGTGTGTAAGAAGTGAAAGGCATTTTGCTCTTTCATTGGCAAGGACCATAGTGATAGAATAGATAGGATTTTTGTAAACAAAAAGCCCCATTCATGCATTACATCATTGACCACTGGTTTTTGTTAGAAAAGTACTCTAATCATTTGACATTAAGTGAGCTCAAAGTCCCTTGAGTATGTTGGGGTAATAGGTGTGATTATGTGATATGTGAGGATAGCTTAACCCTTTTTAGCAGGGATAATTTTGCCCATTTTATAGGTGACCCTGAGAACAGCTATAGGCAATTTCATGACTTAATAGTTTGTCAGTCATTTTTTTTTCTTTTTTTGGTAGAGTGATCAATGCAGGAAGTCTACTTGGGGATGTTGTTTTGTTTTGTGGTCATGTGAAGCTGATCGATGCGGGAAGCTTCTGAGAGGGTGTTGTTTATGGTAGCAAAATTTGGGCATAGCCATCCTTTGAGGCAGTGGTCTATGTTTTGCTTTGTATGTTGATGTCTTTGAATAGCTGTCCTTTAAGGGAGCAGTCTATTAATTACAACAATAATGCAGCTGCCCTTCGAGGGAATAGTCTACATTGATAGTTTATGACCTTTTAATATTTTATTAGGCATCCCAATTTTATATTTTTGTGTTTGTTGACTGAATGTTTAGTCATGGACAAGACTATAGAGGTTTCCCTTTTATTAGGACAAAGTATAAATGCTTTAAAAAGGGTTAACTAATTGTTATAGGGGAAAAGGGTTGAAAGGAATAAGAATGAGGATGACGGGGGTTGCTCAAGGGATGAGCTCAAGTTAAACATCAAGTGAATGATTACTTGATTAACAATAGAATGGTCGTAGATGCAAGGCATTAAGGGGCTTAGGTTCTGGCCGGCCTTCGAGAGAAGACAAATGATAAGTGCCTGATCCATACTTGTGTGTTATGATATAAGGTCTGAGCCAATTAGGGGCAAACTTGCCTCGTTTACTTCTTTCCATATTGGTCACGTGTTGGTTTTGTTTAAGGACGAGATCTCTGGATTTGAAATCTCGCTCTTTTAGATTTTTATTATAGGCATGGTTTGGTCGATGCTTGGCAAAGGAAAGTCATCCTTTGGGCAAGCTAGGTTGAGGTCGCGATAGTACAAATTCAAATTCCCCTAGTTGCTTTTGTGACAGGGACAATGTTTGACACCCATTGTGGATAATCAATGGGTTGGATAAATGAGATGGAGAGAAGACGTTGAAGCTCCTCTTTGACAAGGAGTGCGACACAAAGATGCATCCTGTGAAGCATTCGTGACAGGCTTAGTTTGAGAGGGTGAGATCCTGATCTTCCAGGTTGTAGTTTGGAATCTCAGAATCACTGAAGGTGATGGAGGCAACGGTTGGTAATGATTTGACTAAAGCAGCGAGTGGTCGGGGATCTTCAGGTTGGACCTCCACTGCCTGTAAAGCTTTGATTAAGGCTTGGCAATGTTGTGGAGAGCTTTGAATTAGGTCATACAAAGACTTCTTCACAGGGGTTTGGTGAAGTTGTTTTGCCATGGAGTCACGAATTGTCTCTGAAGATGTTGGTTGGGATGTGCCCAAGATTGAAATCTTGGGTTTTGGTGGTTGAGAAGGCTTGACGAATGGATATGTCCAAGGGAAAAAAACCTTCTCTTTTCCTTTATCCTTTAAAGTTTGTGACATGGTGGCCACATTAATAGTGTTGATTTCAAATAAAGGGGGAGAAGGTGGTAGAGGGACCATAATCTTTCGTTGAGATCCTGATTTAGGTGAGGATGTTTGGGAGGCATGGGATGGTGTCAGTAGTTTGTCAAAGGGGTCCTTAATGAGAAGGGTGCTCTTTTTTAGGTGTTGGCAGATGATAACTTTAAGAGTGCAACAACGCTCAGTATCATGCCCAGATGTGTGACGATACGCACAAATTTTAGTGTCATTGAACCAAGATGGTTTTGATCTGAAAGGTTGCTATGGCTTAATGTGTGGGAGAGTGATGCTAAAAGACTACAACAATTAGCGCAACAGCGAAGCATAGGACCCCACTAATGGGTATGCACTTTTTGTTGCAGTAGGGGTTGACAATTTATATTTAGGAGTTGTAGGAGGAGTTTTTCGTACCACATTTTTGGTTGGTGGTGTGGCCACACATGTAGATGGCACTTTCTTGGTGAGAGGTGCCAATTTTTTTTAAGGAAATATATGTTTGATGGGTAGAGGGACTAATGGAGGCGATTTGTTTTTGTAAGGTGTTGGAGTAGGGAGCGTTCCTATTAAAGTAGATGGATGTGGACCCAAAATAGAGGGTAATAGTGAAGGTGGGGAAGTTTTTCGTACCACCTTTTTTGGTTGGGGGAGGAAGAGATTGACGTGCTTTAGCAGCCTTCTTTGGTTTGGTGCGAGGACCACTATTATGCGGGGCGAGGTTCAAATCTACCTTCACTTATGGGTAAGTGAAGTTTGATACGGGGTGAACACCGAGAGATTTAACCTGTTTCGGTATGATGGACGCTTGTGAGGGTTTGGGTTCAGGTGTGGACGGTTGAGCTTCTAAAGATTTGGAAGTGGAAGCCCGATCCTCGTTGGAGATTTTGAGGTGATTTGTTGTGAAAGGATTGGCAGTACGAGATGAATTGAGATGTGTAAGATAAGGAGCCTTAAGTCGCTCCCAAAATGCCTCATGTTTTAGGTTCCTAGAATGGAGAAATCCTAAGTTTTCTGCCAATCGAGAGAAAGGTTTAGAAGACGTTGCGTGAGGTTTTATAATTGGTCTTTTAGAAGATTTGGGTGGTTGCGAGAGGGGAAATGTGTTGGACGCAGCGACCTCAGGCCAAATGCGAGAGAAAATCGTCACCCGATCTTCCTTGACTGAATTAGGTGATGTGGCGAGTTTTTCTCTTGGTGGAGAAGGGATTGGAGAATTTGGCTCTTCGAGAGGATAAAGCGCAGGGATGATCATGCCTTCCACTTGTGGTCTAGGATCATGAAAAGTATGATCTTCCATTGGTGATAAGAAGGATAAGGGCGGGGCCACTGACGTTGGTACCGTCAAAGCATCCTCCAATATGGGAGAGGTCAAAGTAGACTCTCCCACGTGTGAAAGAGGAGTGGATGGAGGACTATCCTCTATTGGTGGAGGACAAATAGGAGATGAAGGCTCCTCTAAAGGGTGAAGTAGAGGGATGATGGCCCCTTCTACATGAGGGCGTGGGGTATGAATGGTAACTTCTTCCAATGGTAGAAGAAGAGGGAAGGTCGGGGCAAGAGGAACAGGTAATATGGGTTCCTCACGAGGTAGAAGTATATGTGGAGGAGGTGTTTGATGTTGTGGGGGTGATATGGGTAGAATAGGTTATTCTACCCGTGGTGGAGAAATGGGTTGACTAACCTCTTCAAATTATGGGAGAGGTTGGTTAGGAATAAAAAGAAAGACCGTGTTGATCGTGCGTATATTGCGCTCTTGGGGGTCATCGGCTATGGTCTGAATGTTATTCCAACTAGGGGGATGGTTAGAGAATGGTTGCCTAAAGATGTCTATGTTTTGGTAAGCCAGGACATTAGGGTTATCTAAAACAAGGTCCCCCTTGTCCAACATGTCTTGAACAACGTTTTTGAGGGTTTTGCAATTGTTCGTGTCATGACCTTTGACGCGGTGATAGTTACAAAAGTCATTTTCTCTATACCATGCAGGGATGGCTTTTGAGGGGTCAAATTGGGGTGGTCAGATTTGAGGGAGGTTGAGGACCCCTTGCTTCACTAGTTTATCCAACACTGAAGTGTATGATTCTCCTATTGGAGTGTATTGACGTTGTACGTATCATTGTTGGAATTGTCTTGTGATGCTTTGTGATGTGGAGGGTTCAGATTGGTTAGTTGTGGTAGAAGACGATGATCTAAGGACCACATCATTTGCTAATCCCTTGGACTTGGAATTGGAAGACGAAGATTTGGAAGAAGGGTCATTGGATTTTGTATTGGGGTTTTTACTACGCAATTTGACCTTATCTTCTTCGACCGCGCGGAGTTCAAGCTTTCGGGCCATGGTGAAAGCTTCATCAAATGTGCAAAATGTTTGAACCCGCAAAGTGGATGAGATGTGCTTGGCACATGCTCTTGAAAAGAGCTCAATGAGCTCAGTTTGAGGTAATGAAAAGGAGAGTCAGTTGATCAAACCTCTCCAACGAGCAACGAAGTCAGTTATTGATTCATCGTCGAATTGTTTAATAGAATAAAAGTCTGTGATGGAGACCTTCTTAGTGATGTTGATTGAGAAGTGGTCGAGGAATAGCTGAGCTAGTTGAGTGAAGGTAAAGAGAGAATGACTTGTAATAGAGCTATACCAGTCAAGGGCGGTGCCAGAAAGTGACATGGAAAATGTGCAAAGTAATAACGCATCATCGTGTGCTATAAGGTAGCAAGCGTGTCTAAACGCTCGTAGATGTTGCTATGGGTCCTCTTTACTCTGAAAGCGAGTAAATTTTGGGAGTTCCCACTGGTTAGGGTATGGTCTAATAGGCACCAAAGGGTGAATAGGTTCGTTACATATTTGTTCGTATGAAAGAGCGCTCCTTGAACCTGAAACAGATGTCTCAAGATTGGACATCTTATCCATCAGTGTCTTGATTAGATCGGTTGATGGATTGGCAGGTGGAGCACCCCCTAGGTTGTAAGGTACTTGGAAGACATTGGGAGGGGCGTATGACGTACTTGGTTGTGTTTGTATAGATGCAACATATTAGTAGTTTGTCATGGGGACTAATGTTGAGGTCAAGGGGGCTTGTGCCATGAAGTTAGAGGGCACAACTTGACTAGATGCCACCAAGGGTGGTTGAGTGGTGGCAACACTAGTTAGAGGATAGGTAGTCACTCTTGTATTTATGGGTGTAAGAGTGGGTGGGATGGAGACAATCAAGTTCTAAAAGGGGGTTGAACTTGTTTAGATTGTTTGTGGTTGAGGGGGTACAGAAACCCCAATGGAGGTAGGTCTAGAAATAGAAAGAGAGGCCAAATCTTGAGCATTGGCCATGGTTGGGTTACTGGTTGAGGCAATGGTCTGAGTGACCATATGTTGGGTAACGGATGTTGTTGATATTATTACCATTTCAACTAAAGAATTTGGCATCCCAAAAATAGGATTACCTGAAGGATCTCACATTTGGCTTCTCACGAGATAGTGTTGGAGAGCCTTGACGTTGAGGTCAAGGAATCTATCAAAGTATTGATCCCCTTCGGGAACAATAGGAGGTTGATTTGGGGTTGGCTAGATAGGAGTACGCTCAGTATCTGAAGTATACTCCATTAGAGGACTTGTTATAAAGGGCGAAGGTGGAAGTGGTTGATGCCTTGCATGGTCAACAAGAGATTTAGCTTGACTACGTGTTAAAACCATTTAAGACAAAAGGGGTTTAGGTTCTAAAAACTGTGTATTTCAGTTTCAAAAAACCAAAATGAGTGTTTAACAGCAAAAAAGTCGGGTTTTAAGCTTGCTGTTTGGAAAGAAAATTTGTTGACAGTGACCAACGTCTGTTTACTAACCAATGTCGGTTATGGAATGTTGCTGAGGTCGGTGGGATAACCGATGTCGGTGAATGTAAGTTGTCGACGTCGATGGAAAAACTGATGTCAGTTTTTGTGTATTTCTAGAAACATAAAAAATTGATGTCAGTTTTTGTGTATTTCCAGAAACATAGAAAACTGATATTTTTTGAAAGAAAGATAAATTCTGAGTTGTTTTTAGACCTCAAAATGATGCGACCTTACCAGCTCAAAAAATCAAATAAAAACAACAAAATAGATGATGGCAAGCAACCTCTAAACGTTAAATTCCTAAGAATAAATTTTAGAGTCGTGGTGGCTTATGCCTTAGAAGAATATGTTTGGGAATTGGGCTTTTAGAACAGGTCCTAAAGAGGAAGTCTATGGTTGGTTTCGGGTTATGTTTTGGTGCTAAAAAATATGTGTTAGGTTTCATACGTGGCCTGGTGCTAGGGGCTTGCTCCCTTCACTTCACGAACCCAGAGCCGAGCTGGGCCGCTTAGCCAATATATACTTTGCCTATAGTTTATACTCTGCCAGAGAACAGAGTGGGTCCTCCCCTTGGTAGTGAAGTCCAAGTAGGATCGCCGGGAAGAGTAAGGTATCCGCTAGGTGATGAAATCCTAGACAGGCCTTGTCTCAGGTATGTTTAGGTGTTTGATTTGATGTGCTTGTGGTCTGGTTGTGTAACATTTGTGCACTACGATTTATTCATAATTCGTTTTTAATTACTAAGTGAGTACGCTAAGTATGCATTCAAGCAAGAATGAAATGCAATAGTTTTTTAGCCCAAATCAAAATATGTTTGTTCAGATGCAAACAAGTGGAGAAAAGTTTAAGAGTATGAATTTTCACTACTCTAAGATGCAGGGAAGAAGTGACAAGAAGAAAGAGAAAGATGTTCTTTTTAACTTGTGCTTATGGTTTTTTTTCGAAATAAAGAGATATAAGAAGGGATGTAAGAAGAGAATTTTTTTCCTAATGCATCTATATGAAAGTTTGCTTTTTAGAAGAATGAACCCAAGAAAAACTCCAGGGTCCCACCGAGAGTGCCAGAATGTTTCTCTACGTTTTTTGCTAATTATATTCAAAAGAAGAAGAAACTAAGGTTAAGAGTCAGGGGTTTGTACGTTACCCAGATTAAGTTGCGCACCGTATCCAAGCGTTGTAGGAGCTCCTCTTTGGCTGTGGAGGAAAACACCTATAGATAAGAATAAGACTTAAACAAAGAAAATGTTAGAATAAGATAAGGTGGACTGCCAAGCTACACACTCAGTCCCGAAAGCGTAAAGCTCCGTAAGGGATGACAGTCCACTATTTATGAAAAAGAGTGTTGTATAAAAAAGAAATGGTTAAAGACTAAGAAAGAGAAAGTAGATAACGCATACTTGTTCTCTGCAGTCAGTCTGACACAGTTATCGATGTCGGTTTGTCAATGATGCCGACATCGGTTATGCTGCCAATGTCGGTAGGAGATGTTGTCGATGTCGATCGGGGCAATGGACTTTAGACGGGTTTCAGGTTATGTCTATGGTTGACAGAAGAGTCTGGAAGCTTAAAGGTTTGTGCAGGGTTGCAGGATAGTGAATAGTGTCTGAGAAGGGGCAAAGGTCAGGGTTTCAGCCTCTCCACGAAAGAAATCGGGGTCTGGTTGATATTATTTAGAAATAGTAAATATAAACTAATTACTAATGTATTCTAAATTACTGAAATGAGAGGCAGAAGAATACTTAGCTCTGCTTGGTGAAGAACCAGAGGCGTGAGAACGCTTATTCCTATTGTGGCTGATGTCGAGGTCCTCGTACAATGTTCCAGTCCAATATGGAGTGACTTGCGTAGAGTTTCTGTAGCCAGGGGAGCGTTAGTCAAATTGTAATGATTGGTCTCAGAGTGTGCGCATCGATATCCAAGAGTCAGGGGCTAGAGTGGAAGAGAGAGAAGAGAGCTAAGCTCAAGTTTAGAACTCGGTTTATGTAATCAACGTCGGCTATCCCGTCGGCGTCGGCCGACAATTGACCGATGTCGGCGGCTAGAGAATGGGTAAAAGGGCTATTTTTAGCCCTTTGCCCGTTCTCCATCTGCCAAGTGCATTTACCAATGGTCAAAAGATGGGTTTATTAGGCACAAGAGTTAATTAGCAGATTAGGATGGAGTGAGAATAGGTCTTAAGTAGTTAAGATCAGATGACCTAGTCTCAGGGTGAGTCATAAGGTAAGAAATGGTCTTAGGGCGAGGTGTCCAGGTGAGGTGTCATGGGTGATGTCATTAATTTAAAATAAGTAATTTATTTTAAATTAATAAAGTGTGTAAGTGTTTAGAAGTGGACCAAGGGGGGTCGACACAATATTGGTGTCTACATAATGTTAACAACTGAAGCCTAGACATGACCTCTTATTGATTAAACATGACTCCTAAGACCTTATAAGACTACTAACTGACACAAATGAACTATTTATAGTGATGCACTTGCATCAATATGGAGTGACCACTAGGCTTTGTGCAAGATTCTTCACTTGTATGTAGGGTCTATCAATCACTCTACGGTCTCAAACAAGCTCCTTGAGCTTGGTACAAGAAGATGGATAGTTTTCTGCTCAATTTTAGTTTTAACCATTGTTCATTTGACCCTAAATCTATATTCAGAAACACAGGGATAATATTCTGATATTGGTTTTATATGTTGATGATCTCATTCTCACAGGCAATTTAGACCCCATGATTCATTATATCAAGCACAAGTTGATGGAGCAATTTGACATGCTAGATTTAGGACTTTTGTGCCACTTTCTTAGCCTTCAGATTCATCAGTCATCCAAAGGGATCTTCATTGGAAAACATAAGTATGCCCATGATCTGCTTCATCATTTTAGCATGGCTAATTGTAAGCTTGCTCCCCCTCCATTATAGTCAGGTGTTATTTTATATGTTAGTTGCAAAACTCCCCTAGTTGATCCAACATTGTATCGATAACTAGTGGATAATATTTTTTCCCTAACTCACACTCGCCCTAATATCACTTTTACTATTAACCTTATCTCTCTGTTTTCCCATGAGCCTCACGAGAGTCATTGGTAAGTAGCTAAACATATTCTGCACTACATTCAAGACACTACAAACTTTGGGATTTAGTGCACACTATAGGGATCTTCACATATTATGGGATATATAAACTCCGATTGGGCAGACGATGTTGATACTCACAAGTCGGCTTGTGGTTATGTATACTACCTTAGATTTGATCCAAATACATGGGCTTGCAAAAAGCAGTCAACTATAACATTGTCCTCCACTAAAGCTTAATATCAAGTGCTGTCAAAGCTAGTCAAGGAGCACTTTGGCTTCAACAGTTGCTAAGAAAATTTGGTTTCCCACAACGTAGTCCCACTATTCTTTTGTGTGACAACCAAAGTACAACTAAAGTGTGATTATAATTTCATGCAACCCTGTTGAACATCAATGAACAAAGTACATCGAGATTCACATACACTTCATTCAACAACTTATTCAGGATGGAGATATTTCATTAGAGTTTGTGCCTACCGCTGAGTAGGTTGCACACATATTTACTAAACCCTTGGTAGCTCCTTGTTACATTCAGTTGTGAGCATTGCTTGGGGTGAAGGAAGCTGTCCTTGGGAAGGATTTAACATGAATTCCTTCATTATTTTTCTTTTGATTGTACATGGGTACCTTATTAGGCCTACTAGTTGTAACCCATATTTGTTGTATTTTCTCTCTCTAACTTTCTCTTGAGGGAGGGTGTTAAAGTGTTCACATTAGACTATGTTATCCATTAGCTAGTCTTATCATTGATTGTGTCCACTATAATTGTTTAAACTAAAATTAGGGAGTTAGTTGTGTGCACATAGGTTTAGTGCATAATCTTGTGGTTACTCCTAATTATGTGCATCTCCACGTGTTGAAACATTTATCTATGAAGTTGTTGTAACCAACTATGAGGTGTCGAAGCCCATTCACTCTCCTATATAATAGGCACACATATAGTGCATAATGCATGATGGAGAAGATATAATTCAATTGATTGTACTAAGTTATTTTAGAGAAATATTTTTTCTGATTTTTCCCATTTAACTTGTGTTGTATTTGGTATAAAACTTGTTTATTTATGACTTTGGTCTACGAAATAGATCGCGTGGATCTGTATAACGTCCTTGCTCATAACCACAATACAATAAGATTTGAAGAGTAAATAAACCTTACGAGTTAGATGCAATTGTAGAAACTTGGGGCCAAGGCCTACCACCACGCTGGTTTGAATCACGAACTATAACCTCTGGATAGGGCCCTCGTCCAAGGGACCCTTAAAAAATAAAATAAAATTGAAGGGTAGGTATTTTAACCTATTTAGGCCCCGCCTGGACTCAAAATAAAAATCGGCCAAAGCAAGTTCAGATGGAAATGCAATTACTCGGACCAATCCACACAGCCATACAGGCATCTACTTCAGACATGCAGCAGTAAAAACAAATACCATCTGGAAAATGGAAGCACCCAGTATCTTCATTTTTCATATTTTAACTCAGAACCGGTATCATTACCACAAATGCTTAGGCTTGTAAGCCCTATCACCAATTGTCCTCTTTTTCTGAATTTTTTTCCACACAAACACTGGAAAGTCCCTCCACTAGTATTAGCTCAAAAACCATTTTCTACCAAGATATTTGGTGTTATGGAAGAATCCAACGAAAACCCTACTGCTACAAATCACCAACCAAACACATTAACAGATTTTCCAAAGCCCTTGTCGGCTCCGCCTCCCGAGCATTCAAAACAGATTGAATTTGACAGGGCAATGTGTGCACAAGCAGCTGCTAACGCAGGCCCTGCTCTAACAAAAAAGGAAATAATCTATGAGGATGAATGGATGATTGTTGTCAATAAGCCCTCAGGCGTATATTGCGAGCATGTTTTGTCGTCAATTCCAGATCTATTGGTTTCGTCTCCACACCACACAGGTTGGATTTCATGCTTTTGTAATTCTCTTTTTGTTAGCTATGACATTTTGTAAGATATTCTGTGGTGATCAGAGACCTATCAAATACGATTCAGGGTTTAGCGCTAAAGGATCATTCCTCGTCTCCACAGCCTGGATTTCATGTTTTTATGATGCCTTGTTTTGTTAGTTTTTTTAATTAGATATCTTTAAATTGATCAGAGCCCTATCAAATATGTTTAGGGTTTAGGGCCTAGAGTTTAGGATTTAGGGCTTAAAGGTTCTTTCCAACACTCCACAGGTTTATATTGTTTTTTTATAATGCTGATTTTTTTTGTTTCTTCTTCTTAGTATTAGGGAGTATTCTGACAGCGATCAGAGCCCTATCAAATAGACATAATCACCAGAAATCTCCTTCCTCGCCCCACATCTCCTGGTGACAATATATACACGTAACATAGCAGTACCCTTATTAATATACTCCCACACCCTATTTAAATATATTCCCATACCTTATTTCAAAACGACATTTGTGTCCCCATCCTTATAGGGGTATCACACGTCTCCTAATAAATATGCAAATAAGGTGTAAGGTTTAGAGTTTAAGATTTATATCAATTAAAGGTAAAAGGTGAAGGTCACTTTTTATGATACTCTCAAGAAAGACACCAATTTGATGCATCCCCTTATGGAATCCCACAAGGTGATTATTTTTTATTCACCTTGTATATTGTTCAAATTTTGTACTCTCGCTTTTAATCTCATGATCAAGCTGGTTAGTAAATTCAAATGTGCTAATCCACACGCACCCAGAGCAATTAACACCATATGATTTATAGCTGGAATGGTTGGCAGAAAGTTATATCTGCAAGCAGTTGCAACTCATGATGTTCGAGCATACCATTGTATTGGAACTCTTGTTTCTACTTGTAGAAATCTGCATACTGGCTTTGGGTTCTGCTACACACAAGCCCACCAAATAATTATAGGGTTTGAAAACTTTGGATAGTGATCAGGTCCCTATCAAGCAGGGTTCAGGGTTCTTTCCTATTTGCATTGTGATCGAATGATTCATAGCTGGAATCAATGGCAAAGTTAAATCTGTAAGCACTCACAACCCAAATAGAAATTGATGTTTGAGCGTACCATTGTATTGAATACTTGGTTCTACTTGTAGGAAGCTGCCTATGGGCCTTGGGTTCTGTTACACAGATCCACTGAATAATTATAGGGTTTTTTAACTTCTGAAGAAGGTGAATAACAAGTTCTTAATAGTTCAAGCTACACCATATTTATTGCTTTGAAGCACTCGTAAGCCTACAGCAGGTTTCAAATTCTCCAATATGTTAGAAGATTTGGTCCAGCAAACCTCATATAGTGGTAAGATGGGAACTAATTACTCTGGCCAGTAATTTAAGGGGGCCTAAAACAAGACAAAGCTGGGTGTGGTTTGGGGAGCATTTTAACAGAATATAACCCCTCAACTCTGATTCTGAGGTGATTGAGATTTCTGAGGTTGACACAGTGCACTGGTCAATGCTTACCGGTGCTCCTGGTGCTTCAATATCTGAGCATGGAAGATTTTGTGGCTATCTTCTTCCAATTGGCTATTTTATAATTAGATTTGCCATCTAGAAAATATTGGAGAAAACATTGCCTACATTTTAATATAAAATGTACACCAAGGTTTGCCAAAATTTGCAATTATTAATATCAAAGCATTGATCCTTATATTAATTTATTTTCAAATGGAAATATTTACCATTTTATACTTTAAAAAAAATTGTGATCCCTAAACATTTTCCTTGCTAGAGCTGAACATGACACTAGGAATCAAAGTTACTCGAATTGGAGGTACCATCCAAAAAAATTCCAGCAAAAGTTACATAGGCCTTTTCGTAAATATGCTTGGAAATATTTTCAAGACGGTTCTGTACCAGAATTTTGTTCGGACAGGAGGTATTTCTGGTAACATGCCATTGGGACCTACCTTCTTTGTGCATTTCAGGTACAGACTGCTGTTTGTCTTGGGGCCCTTTTTCTTTAGGCACAGTCCATCCACAATGCAGTATTTGCAACTGGACTGAATGTGTGGCCTCCTTTCCCACTTGCTAAACATTAGATAAATCATAAAACCTTATTTTCAGAAATGACCTAGAATAACATTATTAGTGTCTGGATTTAGGAATTCAGGTTACTCTAACTGGGATACTATCCAGGAAACATCCAGCAAAAGTTGCATGGAAATTTCCATAAAGAAGCGCTTCCATAAATGTCTTTGGAGATATTTTCAAGATGTTTCTGTACCAGAATTTTTTTTGGACAAGACGTATTTCTGGTAATATGCCATTGGGACCTCCCTTTTCATATATTCCAGGTGCAGACTGCTATTTGTCTTGGGTCCTTCTTCTTTAGGCACAGTCCATCCACTGTGCAGACTTTGCAAGTGGACTGAATATTTGACAATCTTTCCCTATTACTGAACATTAGATAAAACCATATTTGCAGAAAAACTGATGACATAGAATAAAACAATTAGTGACTTGGTTTAGGTGACTACATTGGATTCTGCAGGTGATGACTCCATGGCAAGGGAATTTATGATTACTTTTTCCAGCCATGGGCACAATTTTAATGAAAGAAGACAAAATAGCAGTGTATTAAAAAACGCAGGGAGGGTACCTGCGAAAACCCTGTTTTTTTCCCTGAGAAGGTTGAACGGCCGGGTAACCGCTGGCTGGTTACCAGGCCAAAAAATGCGGGTTTCAAGTTCTGGTTACCCGCCGAAACCTGCAGTTTTTGGCCTGGTAACCGGCCAAAAAACGGGAACCAAAAAAATATACACAAAACGCATAAAAAATAACGCGATTCATTTTATTTCCCTGCCCGTCGTTTTTTCCTTCAGTGGAGTGCTGGTTCGGAGTGGTCTGCGAAGGAAACTAAAATCCTGAATCCGTGTTGTGCGTGCCGTGTGGGTCAAGACTGTGCTAGACGGCATGCGGAACCCAACTGTGCTGGATGGCATACTGGATGACGTACTGCTGCTACAGCCTTTGCTGGATCTGCTTGCTCTATGGCGAGGAGGAGGAGCGGCGACGCAGCAGGGGATGGGAGAAGCTTGGTCGACGCAGGCAGCTGTTGAGAGGTAGGGGTTTTTTTTTATTGTTTTTATTTTTTTTAATGTTTTATAATTTTTTATTTATTATATTTATAATTTTTTTTAATGTTTTATAGTTATAATTAAAATATATTTTTTATTTATATTATTTTTTTATGATTTTTTAATTTTTTTAACTATGTATTTTAATTTTTTAATTATATTTTTTATAAATTTATTTTAACTATATTTTATTTTTTGTACGGTTCGAATTTAATGGCAATTTTTTTTTCCGAATTTTATCCACCATTGAACTTGAACCGAATATTATTCTCGTCGAACTCAAACTCGAACTCAAACCTTGTGACTTAGGTTTTTACTATCCTTAGAGGATTTGGATATGATACGAGTAAGGTAGCCACTTTCCACCATACCTAAATTCACGAAGCCCTAAATATTTAAGTAATTTATTAAAATACACTAGTAAGATACCATTCTAACAGACTTGCGGTGCTCCCACAAGTTTGCTCAAATCTTCCAATATCCTTACATCGGATTAGATTACACTTAGCAGACTTGTTCACTATTCAAAAACAGGATATCTATGCACCGAATGTCAAATTTTCAAAATACAAATCTAACAATGTAGCAATCACTTGCATTTAATTTTTTAAACTTGTTTGAAAACAGGAAGGTGTGGTGCGATCTTATATAGATCGATATACTTTGTTTTTAAATTATGGTACACAAACAGTGTCACAATGTTCCATATCCAACATAAAAGATTGACATTCCACATCCAAAATAAGAAAGTACAAATTTTGGGTTGAACTAACTGAATACATTTACTTTTAATATTTATTTTTTCTCTAATCTTGAATTTCTGTGATAAAATAATAATAAAGACATTTATTTGACCAAATACCAAATGGGAAATCCGAAAATATTTCAATAATTTTTTATGTATTTCACTATATTTTATGAATATATATATTTTTTTAAAGTAGTGATAAAAGTGCCGAGTAGTTGAGTAATTGCCGAGTCCCGAGTGCGGGTCACAATTTTTGGTTGCCGAGTAACCGCAGTTCCCGTTTTTTACTACTATGCTGAAAATACAATTAGCTAGAGGGGTCAGGTCTTAGTTATGGGGTTGCTTTTTGATCATGATATGTTCGTTATGAAAGGGATTGACTAATTATATTGTACTGTGGGTAGGACATGAGTTTTGGAAATACTCAAAATGTAAACTTCTGAAGAACTGTTTTTTTAAGGGTCCTTTTTTTTTGAAAGTAGGCCAATAATACGGTTGCCAGTAGTTACCAAATCAGGCCGAATCTGCACAAAATCCGGCTGGATCTGCACATAATCCAGCCAGATCTAGATTTTTGGTCAGCTCAGAAAAGTTCGACCAGGTTGGCCCTGTTTTTTTTCAATTTTTTACGTTTTCTGTGCAAAAAAAGCCCAGAAACCATAGATATTATATGATATTAATATTTTATGTTACTTTATTATTGTTTTTCACTACATTTGTCAATTTCGGATTTTTATAAAACTATGCACCCACATATATGCATATATTCCAGATCAGATTTTTCCAAACTTTTTCAAGAATTCTGGATTTTCAGATTTTTTGCCTTCCTGAACGGATCTGGATTCCCGAACTTGGTAACTATGGTTGTCACACCATTCTTTATCTTATCAATTATATTGGTCCTAACTATGATTAGCTTCTTACAGCAACATTGGCCTCAGGCCCTCAAATAGATACCTTTGTCTCTTAGTTCTTGATTTGTATTGTATTTGCTGAAATTACAAGTCTGTCAGGAAGGGTCATTGTTATAGTTTTTCGCAGAAACGTCAATATAACTATTACCATTATTTACTATTATTGAAACTTAAAACTGCTCCATGATTTACTGGTATCCATCACAGTTAGTGTTTCATAAAGATATTGCCCTTTTAAGTCATATTTTGTTTTTCGTACCCTAAAATGAATGCTATTTGATCAATTCAAGATATTTCAGGTGCTAAGAATGATTCTATTTCATTGGAATTGCATCTTGCCAACCGGCTTGATCGGGATACAAGTGGAGTAATGGTCATCACCAAGCGGCACAGAATAGCAGGGAAGCTTGTGAAGGCATTTACTGATCGGAAAGTTAGAAAAACTTATCTTGCCTTGTGCTATGGACCTGCTCCAAAATGGAGCGAAGTCTATATTGAATCTGGTCATGGAAGATCAAAGTATGGTGCATGGCGCGTGTATTCTAGGAAAGATGTTGGAAGGATACTTCCAGGGGGCTCTGTTGTTCGAGAAATGGCCACTCGCCTAAAAGTCTTATCTGTAAATGGAAACCAGAGAATGCAACTTAACAGTTTTGCAGAGCCGCAAAATTGTTTTAACCAATCTAATTTTGACTCAAAAGAAGATCAATTTATGACATTTGAAAATAATGGCTCGACGGATAGTGTGGAAAAATTTGTTGTTTTAGGACAAAATTTTGAGAACATTGGACCAGTCTGTGATGGTGTAAATTCACAAGATATCAGGAAGACTGATGAAGTGCTAATACGGGCTTATCCTCAAAGTGGAAGGACACATCAGATTCGATTGCATTGCCAGTACTTGGGATTGCCTATTAGAGGGGATGTGAAATATGAAGGACTTCATGACTGGAAGGGTATAACTTATGCCAATCATGCTTTGCACGCAGAGAGTCTCTGTTTTGAGCATCCAGTCACTCATCGTATGGTTAAAGTGTGTGCTTCTCTTCCTCAATGGGCAATTTCAGCATATGAATGTTCTACTTCTTAGGCTATTTGGTATGGACCCTTGCACACACAAACAACTACATTTAGAATGAGGTTTCACTCCCCTCTAGTAGTTCTCCTTAATGTTTTTCTCCCTTCTTCTGTGGTTGAAAGAAAGGAGAAAACCCTAGAAAATGATCATGATCTCTACCATTTTCTCTCTGTTTGCTATTATTATTGTAACATGATTTTTGGATATTGGTCCATATCTAGAAACACGACAATATCAAAGAGGATACAGTGACTATGTATAATATGCTTCTTATTGCCTTTTGCATCATAGATACTAGCTTGGAGATGAAAGAAATGGAATTTATGAACATGGTAGAAATGCCTTGGAACAATTAGCAAATGAAAACATGAACTCAATCTTGCCCGTATGTTTATTAGTTTAAGGTCAAGGCAACCTCCGTGTTACTCTATTGTCTATTTCAAACACTAATGCGATGTAGTTTGCCAAGTGATGGAGGTTTGAATTGAGATTGAGCTGTGGAAAACTGAAAAAGCGATCGACGTTGAGTAAAAGCTTCTGTAATTGAACTCTTGGGCTGAAAGCTAGAGTGCTAACTGCTATGCCATACTTTATTTCAATGCTGTAATTACGTGGTCTGTGAAAATCTTCAAGGTTTGAAGGGAGATTGCTGTTAAAATTATGAAATCATCTCTCTCGTACAAGCTTTCAGAGATAAACTCTTAGTCAAAGAAGCCATAGTGCTTGCTTTGAAGTTATATGTAGTTAAACAACTATGCAAGGACAAAACAACTGTTTAATCATGGAAATCCTGCGTTCAAATGTTGTATTTATGTGGCTTATGAAAGTTACCACAGAAGTAAAACTGAAATATTATGAATATGCAAACATTTTGTCTCACATAAACTTTATGAGGCAAACTTCAACGAAAATAAGTACATATGTACTACATAGCAAATAGAGAAATGCAACGTAATATTATGACATTTTGGTTCGCAGAATCAGTATGGTGTTCTCGTGGTTAGGCTGCAATGCAGGACTTTGTGGAAGTGATGCTCATGTAAATAAAGAGCAGAATCAGTATGGTGTTCTCGTGGTTAGGCTGCAATGCAGGACTTTGTGGAAGTGATGCTTATGTAAATAAAGAACATGCATCAAAAAAAGATAATACTTGAACCTGATTTGCCATTAATTCTTTGAGTTATAGTTTTAATACGATTCTCTGTTACAGGTACATCTTCAATTTCTCAGAAGTTCTGAGGCGAGAGAGTTGTTTTTTAAGAACTTTTGTATGTACTATGAATGGAATTGAACTGCTGGTCAAGCATAATAGGACCAATCCTCTATTCTAGTTCAATTTACAATGGAGTTAATAATCCTAGGATTCACTTGCACAGGCATGCGTAAAATATGCTTCAGAACTTAAATTAACTTTACTGACAAGGACATACCACTAAAGAGCGTATGCTTGTGCATGCAAGAAAGCAAAGATATCAACAAAAATTGCAGTCTATATCTAAATTTGTGGACATTGTAGCGAATCTATATGTTATAAATTTGATAGCCTAGAATAGAAAAAATGGAGAAGAATCTAAACAGCGTAGAAAGAAAAAAGCAAGAAACTATTTACCGTGTCTTGTTATTGGTGGAAGCTATGTATGTTCCTTAGCAAATCTATATAGAATGGGGAAAGTTCCTACGAGATCCTTGTTGCATGTGTGTAGGTAGTATTTTAGGAATTTGAACAAGTATTAGAAACGATCAGAATCTGCCCCTAATTGCAAAGCTCACTTTATTTGCTAGGCCTTGATGTTTCATAGTTAAGAGCAAAATATACTTAGGGTTCGATAGGTTTTTTCCATGATGTTAAACGTTCAATCTTTTCCTAGACCACAGAACTCGCAGGTCCAAAATTTAAAGTATTTTCTGAACTTATATCGTTTTTCCAGACCTATCTTGCCATATTTACTTGTCACAGGAATTTCTAAATTTTGCATGAAGTTTTGAGCAAAGAATGTTACCTAATTTTTTCACTATTATCTTTAATACTTATAGGGGAAACCTATGGATTGAGGTTGACTGTAAGATCATTGGTGAGTTTCATGTCCAACACATTTGAGGATAGAATTTATTAAATTTCCATGCCTTCCATAGGATGGTACCTGCTAGTTGGCCTTTGTGAGAAGGAATTACTGACATTTAGAAAGAATAGTCTTTTGTCCTTGTGGTAAATTTTGCAGGTTTCATTTATTTCTTTGATTCCCTGACAAACTATAACCTTAGATGGCTTGAGTTTGTTTTTGGCCAAGGTTTTATTTATGTTATTATAAAGGGGAAGAAACCATGCAGCTGAACAATTGTCCCATAAGGGATGGTTGGATTTATTCTGACCACATCTTTGGAGTATGGTTGCTGACGTTGATGGAAGGCCATTTGGTTGGCCAATAGGTATTTCGCTTACAAAAGTGGGGATTACTGTTTTTATGTTTTGCTAAAAGCATATGCAATTTTTTTTAAATATTGGGATGAATGCCCCTATATTGGGTTTGATAAAGAAACAACTTATACAATCAATGTTGTGAACCAAAAGGAAGTAAAGCTTCAACCATACTTTAAAATTTGTACTTGGCAATTATTTGTCAATCCATAATTTTGACCTATACTTCGATCTTGACAATTCTTTGACAACTTTTTTGTGACTTAAAAATATATATAGATTCATAAAATAATCTAAAATGACATAAACACATAAAAAATGAAATGAATGTGGAGAACTTGTAAGAATATTTTCTATTAGTTTTTGACTATACATGAGTACAATGTGTAGTTTTAATTTAAAAAAAAAATATAATGCTCATAGATAAGTCATTAATGCACAATAAAATCATCTCCAACTCCTACTTTGGTGTGCCTTGGAAGTGGAAGGTAAAAATTACTCCTTTGGAACATTATTTGCAAACATATTGTCTAGTGGATTCGTCAAAGATTATCTTCTCTATGTATGTGTTTAGGACATCCATGATTTCTTCATTGACTTTAAATGGATTAAAGAAAAAAAAATTTGGAGTTTAAGTAGTAGGTTGCTACTTTTTTTATCATTGATTAATTATGCGTCAAATAGTTTTTTTTTTTAAATTTTTTTTCATAATTTAATTTAACTTCCATGGCCCCATACAAATAGCCCATTGGATATTTTTCTCTATCCACTAACGAACTCTAACCGAAGGCTCTGACACTTAAAACAAAGTAATGTGCAATTTTAAAAGTAAAATTAAGAGAAATTTGAGTGAAAAAAAAATGATAAAAGTGGTTAAGTTTAAAGCTATATAGATGATCTTATTTGTGGTCTTTGTAAACATATCAGAAATAACGGTCCCCATGACCCTTTCCCCTTCGTCCTTCTTGCTACAAGGAGACTCCAACCACCATGTGTTCACAAAAATGTTAGTAAGGTTACAATGCTTTGCAATGTAATGTATTTTGAAGTGAATTGTGGGGCTTTTGGTTGCACAGGCTTCTTTCCATTAGTGTGCTTTGTCATCAAACTTAGCACGCACAGTTGATTGTAGATGTATTTTGTGATGTTTCATATCTCTTCAACGACTTTTTTCACCTATATCATCTTTGCTATGTCTTCAAATAAGAGATTAATGTAATGGGTTGTGCAATGGCTTTAAAAAAATGAAGGGTAATTGTCTTCAAGAAGTCTATCCGTTGCTACATATGTAGTTGCTTTGTCAATTTTATATAAATTGGATGACATTTTCTACACTCACTTCCATGACCACTTTAACCAAATTATTACACAAAGTATTTGCATTTTTCACTTGGTGGAAGGTATCAATTGACTCTTAGAACACCAATTGCCCACTTAAAACTACTATAAATTTAATCAAAGTGTAGTTCATTCCATCTGTACACCCATTAGACAAAATGTTGTAGCTTTTTTTGTGTCATATTCTTTTTTGCTTATTTATAATAATTTATGTATTTTTTTATAATGTCTTCCAACAAAAGGCCTCTCAAATCAATGAATATGGAACTTGAACCCCTTCCCAGCAATGGTCAATAAAATTACCAAATCCTTCCAGTATAGGCTTTCGGTTACATTGAATGGAATGTTGTAATATCAGAAGTTTTTCGTAGCGACGTGTGCTTCATTTTGCAATTCTCCATTTCAAGCCATACCTTTGAGTGAAGTTTATGCCCCAGGTTTCAAAAAAAAAACAACCCATATCCACATGAACTCGAGCTGTCTCAAATAGATGAGCCCCGCCCCAAACTACCTTTGGGGCAACAGAGGAGCTAGGGGCTCCTAACTAATTAGAATCAACTCTTGTTACCCTTCTATTCATCATGGCTACAAGTGATTAGTAGTCATTTTTTTTATTCATGAATTGAAATATCTCTTTTCAAAACAACTCTGAATTTTGATTTTTTTATTTACAAATTTTGGAATTCTATTCGAATCATGAAGATCATACAAGAACGCTGAATTAGAAGGCAAATTAATATAGGAATTAAAAATAATCTTTATTGGTACTTGAAGGGTTCAAATTGCAAGAATAGGTCTAAATTCCAATTATGTTTTTGAATTTTCACAAATCTTGCCCTAGTATAGGTTTGTAATTTATTTTTGGGTTGGTACGACAGTTTAATGGTGGTTGCAAATTTTATTGTGCTGGAATAACATGCATGAAATGATGTGTGACACCTGCAACAAGAGCCATAAATACCTTGTGAATTGCAATGTAAACTCTGAGTAGAGCTACCTCGAAAAAATTAGAGGGTTTTCATCCTCAAGTTAGTTGCAAGTAGGGTTTTTGTCCTTTTGTAAAAGAAGAAGGAATCCAAGATTCGTTCGTTAATTTGGTAAGTGAATAATCCATAATGAATGAAAATCACTGCCCCTTTTATTATTTTAATAATTATTTTTTCCACTCTAAAAAGCAATGCTTTATTTTCTATTTTAAATTGACATGCTTTATTTAATAAAGCTATCTTTATCATTGTTTTTGGCCCAATTAATAATCATTGCTTTATGGGCCATGTTAATAATAATGATTAAATGTCATTTTTTCATATTATAAAATAAGATTACTTTTGGACATTTAAAACTTTTTTTTTTTTTTTTTTTCATTTTGGCTTTTTAATTAATTAACTTTGGCCTCACTCAATTAATAATAATGACTAAGTGTTTCATTTTAAGTTGTAATTATAAAGTGACATTGGGGAACAACTTAAAGCATTTTTATTAATTTTTTATTGTTTATTTGAAAAATTGGACATGATACTCTGTCATTTCCAAAGATTGCTTGCCCTCAAGCAATACTTGAAATGTCCTACAAATACTAGAATCCCAAACCAATTGTTTTGTCTAATTCATTTCTCCCTGTGATGTAGCTAACTTCTGTTGCACTACTCTGATATTCATCTGAACTTCTCATTTCAATGCCTTCGAGACATTTTCATCTGCTCTATTATACTGAAGACTCAAAAATTTGTTATTAACTAGAAAATCCTCTTTAAATTCTTACAAAATAACAACTGATTGTTCTAGCATACCTTATTGGGAATCCCATGCATGGACCAAACCTTGTTGATATTGAATGCTCTGTTGTTGCAACCACTGACCTATGGCTTGTAGTTGAGATATTTGACCCCTTTGTGGCTTGTTAACGACTATGAACTTTGAGTTTTTGTCAAATAGTTCATGCCGCTTTGCTTGGGAGCATAATGGGGTTTTGTTGATCCAAAGAGGTGTTTCGTGGATACCCTTATAAATTACTGGAACATCTTTTATAGTTTTGCATTCAACAAGCAATTTTGGCCCTCCTTGACTTCATTAAGACAAATTTTTTGTTGACAGTCAATTTTAGAAATTAATGAAATATCATTTTCTGATAAAAGATCCTTACGTTCAACTTGCATGGCAGATTCCTCTATGGGCTGCTCACTAACCACTTTCAGATCTAAATTCCCTTGCGTTCTAATTTCTTCGTTGGAATTCTTGAGGGTTTGACTTTTCCCTTTCTTCTTAAATCTTCTATTTTTATTTTTTGTGTATATCTCCAAGAAATCTTCAAAGGTGTTGTACGATGTGTATGTCTCAGACTCATCATATTCATCAAAGGCCAAAAATTTGACCTCATCTTTGTCACACTGCTCTTCCAACCATGCCTCCTAGATATGATCTTTCACATTCTTCTAAATGAATTAGGGCTTCATAGCTAATAACAAATTGATTCAAAAGCTAGTTCTTAAAATCTTGGCTCTTTCTCTGTACTTGTCTTGTTTTTCTATTGATTTCTTCAAGATGATCCCTAGCTTTTTGCTGCTCTTTTTGTATTTGCATCAACACCTCTTGGATAGGATCTATGTCTTCTTCATTTGCTAAGAACCTAGGTTGCCAATCCATGTTCTCTCTCCTAAGTTCCCTTTCACTCCTTTGCATGAAAATTCAACTACAAATTAATTTTTCCCACAAGCAAGTAGAAAACCTTGCTCTGATACCACTAAAATATCCATTTCCAAAATAAATCTGAATTTTGATTTTTTTTCTTTAACAATCTTGGAATTCTATTCAAATCATGAAGATCATATGAGACAGTTGAGTCACAAGGCAAATCAATATAAGAATTCACTTAAAATAACCTTTATTGATACTCGAAGGGTTAAAATTCAATAAAAGGTCTGAATACCAATTATGTTTATGAATTTTCACAAATCTTGCCCTATTGCAGGGCTGCACTTTATTTCTACGCTGGTATGATAGTTTAATGGTGGCTATAAATTCCCTTGTGCTAGAACAACATGCATGCAATAATATGTGTGACATCTGCAACTGGAACTATAAATACCCTGTGAAATGCAATGTAACCCTTGAGTAGAACTACATCAAAAAATCAAAGGGTTTTCGTTCTTTTGCAAAAGAATAAAGAATCTAAGATTCATTCATTAATTTGATAAGTGAATAATTCATAATGAATGAAAATTACTACCCCTCTTATCCTTTTAATAATTATCTTTTCCACCTTAAAAAGCAATGCTTCATCTTTTATTTTGAAGTTGACATGCTCTATTTAATAAAGCCATCTTTGTCATGGCTTTTGGCCCAATTAATAATCATTGCTTTATGACCCACTTTATATTAATGACTAAATGTCTTTTTTTCCTTATTATTAAATAAAATTATTTTTAGACACTTAAAACATTAATATTATCCTTTTTTGATAAAAGATTCTTACCTTCAACTTGCATGGCAGATTCCTCTATGGGTTGTTCACTAATCACTTTCAAATCTAAATTCTCTTGCATTCTGATTTCTTCCTTGGAATTCTTTTGAGGGTTTGACTTTCCCTCTTTCTTCTTAAATCTTTTATTTCTATTTTCTGTGTATATCTTCAAGAATTCTTCAAGGTGTTGTACGATGTGTATATATCAGACTTCTTATCATATTCATCAAAGGCCAAAAGTTTGACCTCATCTCTATCACACTACTCTTCCAACCATGCCTCCTAGATATGATCTTTCTTCCCTGTTCTTCTAAATAAATATAGGGCTTCATAGCTGATAGCAAATTGATTCAAAATCTAGTTCTTAAAATCTTGGCTCTTTGTCTGTACTTGACTTATTTTTTTGTTGATTTATTCAAGATGATCCCTAGCTTTTTGTTGCTCTTTTTGTATTCACATCAATACCTCTTGGATAGGATCTCTGTCTTCTTCCTTTGGTAAGAACTTAGGTCGACAATCCATATTATCTCTCCTAAGTTTCCTTTCACTTCCTTGCATGAAGACTCAATTACAAATTAATTTTCCCCACAAGTTGACAGGGAACCTTGCTCTGATACCATTGAAATATCCCTTTTCAAAATAAATCTGAATTTTGAATTTTTTTATTTAACAAATTTGGAATTATATTTAAATCATGAAGATCATACAAGACAACGAATCACAAGGCAAAGTAATATAGGAATTCACTTAAAATAACCCTTATTGATTCCTGAAGGGTTCAAATTGCAAGAATATGTTTAAATACCAATTATGTTTCTAAATTTCCACAAATTTTGTCCTAGGATAGGGCTATACTTTTTTTTGGGGTTGGTACAACAATTTAATGGTGGTTGCAAATTCCTTTGTGTTAGAACAACATGCATGCAAGGATATGTGTGACCCCTGCAGTTGGAATTGTAAATACCCTGTGAATTGCAATGTAATAACTGAATAGAGCTACCTCTAAAAACCAGAGGGTTTTCGTCCTCAGGGTCGCTGCAAGTAGGGTTTTTGTTATTTTACAGAAGAGTAAGGAATCCAATATTCATTAATTAATTTGATAAGTGAATAATCCATAATGAATGAAAATTATTGCCCCTCTTATCCTTTTAATAATTATCTTTTCCACCCTAAAAAGCAATGCTCTATCTTCTATTTTGAAGTTGACATGTTATATTTTAAAAAGCCATCTTTATCATTATTTTTGGCCCAATTATAATAATTGCTTTATGGCTCACTTTAATATTAATGATTAAATGTATTTTTTTTCCATATTATTGAATAAAATTACTTTTGGATACTTAAAACATTAATATTATCCTTTTTTGATAAAAGATCCTTACCTTCAACTTGCATGACAGATTTTTCTAGGGCTGCTCACTAACCACTTTCAGGGCTCAATTCTCTTGCGTTCTAATTTCTTTCTTAAACTTCTTTTGAGGGTTTGACTTTCCCTCTTTCTTTTCCAATTTTTTATTTCTATTTTCTATGTATATCTTCAAGAATTCTTCAAAGGTGTTGTAAGATGTGTATATATCATACTTCTTATCATATTCATCAAAGGCTAAAAGTTTGACCTCATCGTTGTCACACTGCTCTTCCAACCATGCCTCTTGGATATGATATTTCTTTCACGTTATTCGAAATGAATCTAGGGCTTCATAGCTGATGACAAATTGATTCAAAAGTTGGTTCTTAAAATCTTGGTTCTTTGTCTGTACTTGTCTTATTTTATGTTGATTTCTTCAAGATGAACCCTAGCTTTTTGTTGCTCTTTTTGTATTCGTATCAACACCTCTTGGATAGGATCTATCCCTTCTTCCTTTGGTAAGAACTTAGGTCGCCAATCCATGTTCTCTCTCCTAAGTTCCCTTTCACTCCCTTGCATGAAGACTCAGCTGCAAATTAATTTTTCTCACATGCTGGCGGGAAACCCTGCTCTGATACTACTAAAATATCCATTTTCAAAACAAATCTGAATTTTGAATTCTTTAGTTAACAATTTTGGAATTCTATTCAAACCATGAAGATCATACAAGACAATTGAATCACAAGGCAAATTAATATAGGAACTTAAAATAATCCTTATTGATACTAGAAGGGTTCAAATTGCTAGAATAGATCTAAATACTAATTATGTTTCTGAATTTCCACAAATCTTGCCCTAGTGCAGGCCTATACTTTATTTATGTGCTGGTACAACAATTTAATGGTGGATGCAAATTCCTTTGTGCTAGAACAACATGCATGCAATGATATGTGTGACACTTGCATCTAAAATTGTAAATAACCTGTGAATTGTAATGTAACTCCCAAGTAGAACTACCTTGAAAAAACTAGAGGGTTTTCGTCCTCAAGTTGGTTGCAAGTAGGGTTTTCATCCTTTTAAGAAGAAGGAATCCAAGATTTGTTTGTTAATTTGATAAGTGAATAATCATAATGAATGATAATCATTACCCCTTTTATCCTTTTAATAAATATCTTTTCCACCCTAAAAAGTAATGTTGTATCTTCTATTTTGAAGTTGAAATGTTTTATTTAATAAAGTCATCTTTATCATTGCTTTTGGGCCAATTAATAATCATTGCTTTATGGCCACTTTAATAATGATGATCAAATGTCATTTTTTTCATGTTATTAAATAAGAATACTTTTTGGACACTTAAAACATTAATATTAAATTATTCTTTTCTTTTTCCTTCTTGGCCTTTTAATTAATTAACTTTGGCCTCATTCAATTAATAATAATGACTGTCCCCTTTTAAGTTGTAATTATAAACTGACATTGGGGAATAACTTAAAACTTTATTATTGAATTATTTTTTATTTATTTGAAAAAGGGGACATGACGTAAGTAGCTAAGACAATAACCATTTTTCTTTGACTCTTAGGTGGCACATTGTCACACAATTCCACATCATTGCTTGGAATTTGTGTTAAGTGATATTTCAAGCAATTGACATCTGCACTCATCTTAAACCCATAATAATTGTATATGATAAAGTTGTTCTCTTTGCTGTTTTCACAATGCTTTCATGTAGGGTCATTAGACTTCCTAGGTGTACATGCACTACTTCTTGAACCAAATGCCATTCTTGAAGTTGAACTTGAAACCCTATAAGACAAACACAAAGAAAAAATAAAATCTTAGTAGCTGGAAGTTTGGAAGAAGCAAGTGGAAAATAGAGGAAAAAGATTAAAATTCAAACCACTGATGCTACAAATTTTTCTTACCTCTAAAATTTGCACTTTAAGCCTTTCAATTCAAATCTTAATAGTTAGCAACTTAGTAGTGAGCTTCAATAACCAATGAGCAATCAAGAAAACAAATGTTATTTTTCTAGCAAGCATTATTTTCAAATTATGTCAGTCTTTATTATATGCATTAATTGTTTTTCTTTGGTAACTGTAAGAAAATAAAGATAATGATATAGTTTCTAACTTTTTTGATGCTATGGAACACCTATGGTTAGTGTAACTTGTAAGGTTGTAAGCTTGCTGAGAGGCAGCGAAAGATTTGTTTAAGAATACATGGGCACCATGGGCATTGGTAGTCAAAGCCGCAATTTTAAATCATGACCAAAATAATGTGGGCTCCTGTAGGTTGTGATTCTTTACGTTATTAATCGACAATAATAAAATCTTAGTCGAAAAGTTCAGAGCAAAAAATTGTGACATAAAATAGCAGATTGACATATATTTTATCCTTAATCTCTATATTCATTTACTTGTTGGATCATCCTTGTTCACTATGGGTTTTGGTGAGTAATTACAATTAGTTACTCGCCAACACCCATGGTTAATGGAGATCAATCCTTAATGCAGTGAGTTAGGAGGTTTTCCATTTGTGAAATTTCTCCTTGATACCTACAAAATTTTGTCGGGTCCCACAAAATTTTGCAAGGTACATGCAGATTCTAAAATAGAGGCGTTAACAAAGTATCCGTAATCTAAATTGAACTAACAATCAAATTTTTAGTGAGTTTTCATAGAACCAAATCGAGTAGAAGCAAAATTTAGTCATCTTTGTTAGAGAGATTTTTCAACTGGAACAAGGGCTTCATCTAGGGTCCTCAAGTAACCCAACAACTAGTGCAACAACAACGAAGAAATTTGTAGTAGTTATGTGCAATGGAGGAGCATTATAAGCTTGATGAGTAGAACACCCAATATTAGTCCCTGTCATATGGAGAAAAGCACCAGGAGGGCCTTCAAAATATTTGTTTTGTAAGATGATTTTAGTGTTATTAGAGTCTGATAGTCATTCATATAATACCACAAAGAGTTTCTTAACCAGTCCAAATCTAGCCAATGCACTACTAGCACCACGTACAAGAAGGAGAAATAACAAATTCCTTACAACCAGCATCACCACCTTCACCCAAGACTTCCATGGATGTGCTAGATCAAGTTGTGGTCAAGACAAGGAGTAACAATGTTAAATTCCCCCCAGGCAAAGTGAATTCCACCACTCGTAACTGCTCCAGTCCTCTGAACAAACCCTTGTCCACCCTCTTCACCAAGATGTATTCCTCATAACATGATATTACCCCTAAGGCAACAAGATTAGTAACCTAAGGACCAAAATGCAACCCTAAACTTGTAGAAGCACTGGAAGTCATGGTAGCAATAGATGAGGTCCCAACAAAACCTCATACTACCCTGAATTTGGGACCACGTTATTAATGTTTGTGGCTTTTCATAGAAAGTATGATGAATGCTAGAGATTGCTAATAACAATATGCAGTGACTTTGAATGCATGGAAATCTTCCATTGAGAACATTTATTGATAATGAATTGCTCATATATCATAGTTTGAAGTTAAATTAAATCAATTTGGTTGAGATGGACTACAAAACCCTAGGATAAATGGCTTCAATTTTAACATTTAACATGACAGTTCAAGGTAGATTCAACCTTGCACAAAACTTGTTTATGTGCATTTGCATTTTAGCAATTACTGTGCTTTGCAAGGAAGGATTTGTGAGATTTTGGCCATCATCAGTCCTAAATTTGTGATATAGAAATGAACGAAGGATGACCTAACAATTTCCACGTGTTTTGTAGCGAATTGGCTTATTACCTTCAATTCAAGGAAAATTGATTCTTGTTTTGCTACAAGCTATCATCCATTGAACTTTGGTTGGATTCCCTGGTTGGATTTTATGAGCTAGGATGGGCTTTGTCATGTACCTACTAGGTCATACATAGCAAATAAATATTATATTTATGTGTTCAATATAAAATTAGAATATATAAAAATAGATGAGTGAGTACAAAGGAAATGGGTGATAAAATATATATTCAAGTTAAGGAACAAGTGTGACTGGTCTTGACTATTGATAACGACCCTTGGAAACTAATGATGCTTAATCAAGCATATAATATGTTGTAATGCATCAGAAAGGCTTTGATCTTGACGCACACATACATGAAGGTGATAGAATTATGACAAGGTTCCACTATAGCAGCACATTGAATCTGAATTGATCCATCCTAAATCAATCTTAACAGGGATTGAGAGTAATTTTATTGACTTGAATATGAGCAACTAAAGTTCTCTGTGTACCTTTAGTTATTGGGATTAAAATCTTTAGAACAAATGACATTGAAATTGAATACTTCCATAGTAGTGAGGTGTTGATAAGGTTTGATTCTATATTTAGTTTTTACCAAATAATCTTTTTAAACATTTGAAATAGTTGGTTCATTTTGGAGTATCATTATATAAATCTATATCAAAATGAACTTATTTTTTGAATGAAGTGTTAACATTTGTTTGAACTTTAATAACATCTATATTCTTATTCGTAGTTTGATTTTGATTGTCTAATGAAATGTGAACATCATTGGTAGAGTTTCTGTTATCAACTAGGCTAAATTTGTGTTGTTGCCAAATATTCTTTCTTCCAAATTGAGCAAGAAGAGATTTATTATGGTTTCGCAAACAATTTATTTCTTCATATTGCTTTTTTAACTTAGGTTTTAATGACTTAATTTCATTTTTGCCATAATTTCAAATTATATTCTTTAAGTAGTTTTTTTGACACATTAGCTTATTGAGTATAGGTAAGGATTTAATGACTAGATTTTATCTTTTCTATAAACAAAATTAGACTCTTCAAGTAGTTTTTTTGACATGTTAGTTTGTTGAATTTTGTTTTAGTCACTTGATTTTTAGTGTACAAATTATTAAGAAAAATTTCCAAGGTTACCAAATAAACCATTCTAGTGCACTTCCTTCTAAATACAATGTTGCATTTTTTATCTTTAACCTACTCCTCCTACTAATCTACTAAGCTGAACATCCCATGAAGAGGATTGTGAGTTTTTCTTGCTTACTTTGGGTCCTAACCCTAACTAATTGGGGAAGTGTGGCTTCCACTTGCCTCATTGGAGGTGGGCCACCATTACCCTTGTGTGGATACAAGTGGGTTTGAAACTTGGTGGGGAGATTTGAATGCTTTTATTATGAGTTGGGCTACCAACTCACCTATGCCCCCTTCCACAATGCTGAAAATTTGATCTTCTCTTCATTTGTTTTCATTGCTTTGAAAACATAATATTTATTCATTTTAGTATTTTACCAACCTAGATAATAGTTTGTGTAATTCTTCACCATTTAATTTGGATACGTAAAAAAATAGTAGAACTCTGTGCTATGCTAAATGTACCTAGGTGCAAGGGACCCTAAACCCTAATAGTTGGTGAGATGCCAACATCCAGGTGGTATTCACATCACCACACTAAGTCAATTAAGAATAAGAGCGAAATTAAACAAGAAACTAAATGCATAACACATTATTCCTCCATAATAAAATGACATATCAAGATTCACTGCCACAAATTCAATGGCTAATTTAGCTACTCCATCACACAAGTTGAGCACTTAAAGGGAGAAAGTGCTAAACAATACCCGTCAAATTAGATCAAGAAATGGATATACATCTATCTATCCTCGATGAAAAACAATATCCACACCATGATTTGACATATCACAAGAGTCTAGGCATATTGAAATACCAAAGCATTCTTTCTTCTTTACACACATCTTCATTTCAAAAAAAACTCACATTGTGATATAAAACAAGAAACAAACAAAGATAGCTTTTTCTCTCTCTGGAATTCACTTAATTGCTCACCCTTTCATAGTTCATCATTGCATGAATACAAAACAAAATTGAAATGAAATAAAAAACATATCTAGCAATAATTACAAAGCTTATTAGCATCTAGAAAGATAGGAAGAAATGACATCACTTTCTCACATATTGCAATTATTAATTGATTATGTGAACATAATAATCCTTTTTCTAGAAAGAACCAATCCTCACCATTTTATCAATGTGCATTTAACCCAATAAATTACTTCCTAAGGAAAAAAGGTCAAACTAAGCAAAACGAGCCTTCCCTACACACTTATAATCACATATTCTCCCTTTTAGGTAAAACTTTGCTTATTCATCCTTTCTCTTCACATATTTCCCCCTTTTAGGTAAAACTATGCTTATTCATCCTTTCTCTTGCATAATCTCACTTCTCTAAATTATCCACTCATGTTGAACTTTTTATCCTTGATTCATAACTAATTTTTTTTATAAATAAGTTGCAACTAATGTCTAATTAAGGTCATTCATGTCACATCTCATACCCACATTGGATTCCATGTATAGATCTAAATATTCAACATATATACAAGATTTAAAGAGAAGAGATCATCAAATATACAATATTTAAAGAGAAGAGATCATCAAATATACAAGATTTAAAGAGAAGAGATGCATAGATGAAATGAAAGCCTTCTCTTAGATCTCAAACTCATTTCATTTTCACTCTCTCTAGTTAGAAAATAGGAGCAAAGGGTAGAGAATGACCATGCCTTAGCCTCGCCTCTCTCCAAATCAAAATCACTTAACCCCTTAAAAGTCCTTGAATCACATATAATTTAGTCTAGATATTACATCGATAAAGTATATTTCCCATATTAGTAAAACAAACAACTATTTTGAGCTCTTTAAGGCAAAAACCATAATGGAGCTAGCTATTTACAATAATTTTTTTTTAAGACTTTTTTTTTTTCAAGATCTCAATCTCATAGTAGAATTCAGAATTATGAAATGATGCAACAATTAAGATGGGGTTTTTGCTTGCTTTGACAAGTGGATTCTCAAATGTATTGGTAGCTCTAAATTATGTTTTTGTATAGTCCCAAGGCCATCTATTAACATGAAAAATGAAAATTTTGTTGCTCTCCCTCATCTTTCAAAATTACTTTTATGCTATTGTTGTCTTCATGGAGGAGGTAAGTCACCCCTACATTAAATATAATAGTCACGGCAACCTATTTACTAACCAATTAATCATGTCAAAATCATTCTTTGGCCCGAAAGATCACTTAGGGTCCAACAACATCTACTTTGAAATTGCCTCTATATCCACATCTTCTTCCCCATCTATTTCTTTGGCATACCTTCATATCCTCTCCATACAATTTTGTATATGCAAATTTTTTAGTTAATTGTTAATGCATAAAGTATGCATGTACATGTAAAGCACTAATTTTAGCCTCACTTATTGGTCTTTTTAAATTTTGAATAAAGGAACTATAATGAAAAAAAGGAAAAAATTTTAAGAAAATTTGGTGACATGTTGTCAGATTCCCTAAAATCTTAAAAATCTCTTTATAATTATTAAAAACGATCTTCACTTAAAAATGCATACAATTAATAAAAAAAGAAAATAATCTATCTCTAAATCTTTTCATATTACCTTTCACACATAAATGTTGAAAATTCAACAAAGTATTTACATAAACAACAACATTCATATACCCTTCCTATGATGAAACTTTTGAAATATACCAATAAAAAATCTTAATTACCTTCCCAAAGAATTTCATTGTCTCCCTAAACCACCACTTCAACAAAAATACTCTAAAATTACATAACTAGAAAGGAAAAGCAACCACATTAGAAAAAGTAGAGCAATCCTTTAATTACAATAGAAATTACACCTAGGCCCAAGGAAAGGTGGTGCTATGGAAAAGTGTCACATCAAAATATATAACATATGGTGGGCTTTATGGGCGAGAAGCTAATGATAAAATACTACTTTAAGATCGTATGATTTTTATGATGACAAGAGAGGAGATAAAAATGAGTCTTAGCGGGGGAGGGGAGTGGAGGGAGGCAAAATCATGTGGTAAGGGGTTAACCATAATTTGTTTGGGGCCCCTTTGAAGGAAGCAAACTCGTTCTTATTTTCCATCAAGTCAACAATCTTTTTGTCTTCTCGTTTAACATGTTGGAATGAAAAGGAATCAAATTTAAATGCTAGCCATTTTGCATTGTCGATTATTACTTACACTTTAAAAGATGAAACCTTATTGCTTTTTATTGTGTTGATGATAATTTCCCAGTCTCCTTCAAAAAGAAGATTCTTATATCTTTTAATGTCTACAATTTAAAGCCTTTTAAATATAACCATGTTTCTAGTTGGTTATTTGGTCTTTTATGTACATTTAGAGTAAAAATTAGAGTAAGTAGACATTTAGAATCTCTAAAAACGTCATTTATAGAAAAAAAATATGGCAATGATGGATAAGGGAAACTGGGAAGATCACAAGGGACAAATACGATGCAGAGCTAAGAAACAAGAAATGAAGTTGAAAGTAAATGAAGATGTCGAAATGTGTGGCAATGGCAACGAAAAGGGCAAGCAAGGCAAATAGAAAGCGAAGATAGGTGACATTGTGTGAGACACGTGAAATGAAGGACACATCATTTATGGGTTGTTGACACACTCTTCATTTCACATTCACATAGTGTCACCTACCCTATGTGTGTGTGTGTGTGTACATACAGACATACATATGTTCTCATTATGAGATAACATTTGGCTTATTTGCACTATCAAGGGTTTTTTCATTCGTCAAATTGTTTGATATTTCCCGTAATCTCGTTCATTAACATAACCCATATCTAACAAGTTGGATATAGTAATTTACCTAATTTCAATAGTATAGCATGTCTCCTAGGGAGTTGAACTCGTGGCTCCTTATTGCAAGCCCCATATTTAACCCATTCATCTTTTCAACTAAATGACAGGTTAAACATTAAAGAAGGGCTCATAAAAAATACGAGGTGGATTTGGGTTATTAATATGGTTATACTCGATCTTTTATGACAATACAAATAACATAACTTAGATCTATGCGTTACCATAATTACAACTCCTAACTTTAGAGTTCCCATGGTTACTAAAAAAAATACCTAATATATTGTAAGAATGACTTTAATTTATGGTGTGGAACTCAACATACCCCACCTCTTTGCCCAAACTCTTTTGGCATTAATTGTATATTTTTATTTGTTTTATTAATTTAATTTCTATTGATAAGTTCATACATTTAGAACTTTGATTTTTTTTCATGTAAATTGTTTACAAGAGGCCTTGGGTCTTTTATTTTTATTTTATTGTATTTTTAATTTGTGAGATTTAAAGATATTTTTAATGTGTAAATTTTTTAAAATATTTTTTTGAAAATAAAATATTAATTTTGAAATTTTATCCAAATTTAATTTAATTAATTTACTATTGATTTTTTGTTTTAATATGACAATAATTATGGTTGAAGTTAAATATGAACAACACAACCAAATAAATTTTATTTAAAGATATGTTATCATCAACACACTCAATTTTTGTAAATTTAAAATCACTTCTTTTAAAAGAATCAAATAATAATAAATCAATGAATTGTTGAGAAGAATGAGATTTGGGGTATTTTCATTTTCATTTTATTAGTTTTTGCATCCATTGTATTTCAATTTCGATCCTCCTTTTGGGTTTTCACTTTAATTATTCCTTGTTTTTGACTTTAATAAGTTTGTGATTTGAAGTTTTATTTTATGACTTTGTTGCTTTTTTATTTATTTTCCTTCAAGACCACGAGTCTCTTGTCTAGAATAGTTTTGATATCTTTTTCCTTGATATAGACTTTGTGTGTTAAGTAAAAGAATGAGCAAAAAGAAAGGAAAATCTTCATAAAATTGCGAAAGAGTACCATGAGGTATACCAAAAAGAAGAGTTTTTTTTGAATTGTGGAGAGCTTTGTAATGTGTAAAAAGCTTCACAAACCATGATGGTGAAAAAATGGTGGAATAGTATGAAAGCATCACAAATGTAAAGAGGCTTCGTGTAAGGGTAAGAGTTGTGCCAAACCAACAGAGCATTGCAAAATTGAGAAACTTTTACAAATCTAGATAATATTATAAAGTTGAACATTGCAAAGGCATAAATGCTTCAAACACTAGAAGCCTCACATTAAAGAGAATCAAGGGTAGAGAATAGTGGGAAACAAGCTGTATCTAATGGCTTAGTTAGTGCTACTCAAGGCCAATTTTGTGGAGATGAAGACCTTAAGTCATTTCATATAGTCATTCAAATTTTACTTCAAAATTTAAGCTTCATCTGTTTAGTTTACTTATGGTTTCAAGCAAATGATTGTAAATTCCTCCTAATTTGGAAAGTACAACTCACTTTTACAGACATTGGGATTTAGAAGTGTGGCTTCTAAAAGAAAAGTATTACATTTTCAATGGTCAAGAACTGGGCTCATATTTCAAAAGAGATTTATAGTCTTGCTTCCTATTCATACAAGGACCCTTAGAGTTAGTGAGAAATAGATTAGGTGTGAAATGGTCTCAATGTTTTATTATGCATGTTACGATGAACTTGGAAATCATGCTAAACACATGAAAAATGAAAAGGCAGGTTTGCAAAAGAAGAATAACATGCATCCACCTTTTCCCTTGGCCCAAATAAAGGACCATAGTCACTCTTTTTGATTGTTAATATATCAAGAATGGGTAATATAGGGAAGAATGCTTGGTTGGTGTCATTTTCAAGGAGGCCCCAAGCATATGCAAAGGGTGGATAGGTCTGCATGTTCCACCAACCCATGCTTCTAAAGCTCCCCACGTATATGCAAAGGGTGGTTTGACTTGGAGTGTTCCACTAAGCCATTCCCCTAAACCTACCCAACTGTAAGAAAATGGTGATGTGTCAAGTTTACTTCAAGATTGATGGTGCTATAGGAGGGATACATCGAATTGAATATAATCCTAATGATGAAGGAGGATCATGCCAAATGTGCTTCAAGGCTGGGGGTGTGATATTGAGGGCAGATCAAAATTCTTACATGATTAGTTATGGGTGTCTGGTCACTTCCTTCATTGGCATTCCCACCTGAGTAGCATTTAATGGCTTTGTAGTCCTCCTTGTGGGCTTTGAAATGGCAATAAATGCACATTTTTTCTATGTAGGAGAAGGTTTACAATCTAGTGGAGTCATTCATTTGATATTATCTTCAAAGAGAAGGCATCAAAGCTGCTTCGAGCTATTCAATGAACTCACAACATTTGAATAAGATATACATAGATGTATATAGATCATCACCATTAGAAAAAAAAAAATTTGGAATGAGATGTTGAGACAAAAAAAAAGAAATTATTTCAAGGAGTTATCTTTACTATTGTTACACTTTTACATGTTTTAATATTAATTCGAGTTTTTCTATTTTAATGATGTACTGTCTTTAACTATTTTTTGCAATCTTAGAGAAGTTTATTTGTTATTTATGCATTAAGACTAATGTTGTTTTGTATAGACAATTTTCAAGCTTTGTTGGTTTTGTCTAAGCTTAAATTTTTGTTTGAGCATGCGCTATTTAAAATATAGAGTTCAACAAGTTACCTTGACATTTGCATTGTTTATTGTAAATCTGAATAGAGATCACTTATGCTATCATGGGCATATTATTTATGTAGAGAATCATAATTCTGGGTTAAGATATCCATTATTAACAATTGTGTCACTAGAATTTTTTTATAAAAGAACATGATTCATTCCTTTCCTTTCCCTTTACTCTCAATGTCCTCGAGCTATCATGGGCATATTATTTACGTAGAGAATCATAATTCTGAGTTAAGATATCCATTATTAACAATTGTGTCACTAGAATTTTTGTATAAAAGAACGTGATTCATTCCTTTCCTTTCCCTCTACTCTCAATGTCCTCGACTTAGATTATATTTCATTTTATGTTTGTAAATATATCTAAGCTTACACAGGTGTTATAAACTTATAAGACATCTTAAAATTTTTGATTAAACCAAAAAAAGATGTTTCTTGAACCCTCAAGTGTGTTTTTGACAAAGCAATAGACAACATAAGTGGTACTAAGAGGGCCCTTTGAAAAAATATGAAGTTATCCAACAAAGTTGCCTGTTCGAAGTTGAGCTTGAAGGGAGTATAGTTGGTCCTTTAGAAGAATATAGGAAGACTCACAATGATAGAGGCAAAGCATGAGTCGACTCTATAGAAGTAACGTCTCTCACCATGGATTTTGAAAAAAAACCCAACTCTAATCAAAGCTAGATCATTACTTAGAGGCCTCAACATGGAAAATAATGCACCCCTAACTTGTATAGCAAGGATTACTCTGATTATCATGGGTGGTGTTTTCTCCCTTTCTAGAAATGCTGAGAGATATCTCCCTGGATTTAAAAAATGATAAGAATTTGAAATAATTAAGAGGATGTGACAAATTTTAATGTTACCCTTAAATTGCTTGAGTTAAAACATGCAATTTCACCATCTTCTCACTTTTTTTTTTCCTTCTCGACTATTATCCAAATGAACTTGATAGTTTATTTAAACCTTTTGTAATGATTCTTAATTTATAACTTCAACATTTTTTAACTACCATCTTTGGATTTTTTTACAGTATTAATTATTACACCATTTTGGAAAAATAAATTAAGTCTTTTAATAATTATAGCGTGATTGACATGATATTACTTTGAAGTATCATGTCAAATTGTTCAAATAGACTTATCAAAGCGTGTTTGCTTATTACATTCAAGCTCAAGTTCTGATAGGTTAAAAACCCTTCAATTACTTGTAGGGAAAGCTCAACTTCTCATTTTTTTAGAAAAGTGTTTACTTGTTTAAGAGGTTGTTTTATTTTATACGATTATCTTTTATTTATTTATTTTTGGATTATAGTCGTAGACATGTAAAATTGTCACATCGTAATATAAAATTAACATATATATCTTAGGTAAATCTATGTAAAAGATGTTGAGAGATATAATTTTTGAGGTGCCCATTTTATTTATTTCACAAATCCAAAATAATACCGACTTCACAAATTTAAAATCATAAAGATACCTTGAGAATGATATCTCTCGACATCTTTTACATATATTTATCTAAATAGATACATAAGTTAATTATTAATTTTACATAGATTTATCTATATATGTATGTAAGCTAATTATTAATTTAAAATACAAAATAAAATTATGAAAATATAATAATATTAATTAACATAATATTTAAATTAAATTATTTGTTCTTGTTCATATTTTGTCTGTTACACACATTTTCTTTGGTACATAAAGTTGCACATGACAATTATGTATAAGGTCTTCATAATAAATCCATGACTCATATGACGATCACATTTAGTTTAAAAACCTAAACATAGCTCTATTTTTATTAAGTTATAGGTAATTAAATTTGCAAAAAAAATTGTCACCTAGAGCTACTATAATGTAATTGACATCTCCCGATAATATTGCTTCTTCTCTTAAACTCTAACAACAAGCTCACCTAAGAAAAAAAATAACATAATTATTAATCTATTAAAACAATAATTTTTTGAGCATATAAATGAACCTATTTTTATAAAGTACCATTCAATAAATTTGGAAAGCTTAGCTACGTCACTAAAAATACACTTTGGAGTTTTAGATGAAAGTGGATGTGATTCCTTGCAAACACACACTAGCATTGAAACTTAAATAAAAACAACCAATTTTACTGCACAAATCAAAAACCAGATTTCTTGGCTGGACTTAGTGCTAGATGGAACAAATGAAAATGAAATTTGGTATTATGGATAATTATGATGGTTTAACCATATAAGTTTACAACCTTAACATGGCAAAGAATAAAAAAATAATGTGTGACGGTGGAGGGTGGGTTAAAATTAAAAAAAAAGGTCCTTAAAATTTTCAACTTGTAATAGTGTCCGCTCATAAAACTATATTTTTTATAAAAGTTAATAGAGTATAATAATTTCGATAAGATTTCAACATGTAATAGTGTCCATTCATAAAATTATATTTTTAATAAAAGTTAATATAGTATAATAATGTTGGCTAGATTTTTTTTTAAATGGAAAGAATTCTAAGTGATAGTCAAATGGACGTAAAATTTAAGGTTAAAATTAAAAGTGAACACACACTATATTACAACCGATCACCACTCCCAAGATGCCATTGTATAATACCTCTTGGCGTAATAACAAGTTTTAAATACAATAACATGTTTTAAATACTTTAGATATAATGAGTTTGGAGATTTTTTTGGGTGGGTTCATCTACCAATTTTGTTATATAATTCATTTAAATTTATCATTATTGTTTTAATCATAATATATTATTTTTACTTAAATAAAAATGACATTTTTAAATTATTTTTTAGATATATATTTTATGTTTTTTAATACTAATGTTCAATTGCTTCTCCCTTGATCAAGTGCTCTCCTTTCCCTCTTCCATTTGGAAAAGATGTCAATGACCCATATCTTTCTTCATGCATTCCTCCCCCTTAATTACGAGAGGGTGTAAATGATTCACCTTGCTCCCCCACTTCCATTGAAAAAGGGCATAAATGACTCACCTTCCTTCACATCTCTCATTCAGAGAGGGCACAACCATGAACAGTTCAAGTTCCTCCATGTCCTATAGATTTTATAAACGTTTAATCACGATAAAACTCAAGATTAAAGTGTTGGTCCCATGACATTATCCTATCATTCCATATATGAACTATCTAGAATATTTTTAGACCCAAACCAACTAGTTGGTCTCTAGCTTTTCCCCATTGGCTATTTGAAGAACAAGTACATTTTTGCAAGAAACATTAGTTATGATATGTTTCCTAGGCTATATAAAGAAAATTACAAATATGGAGGATAGGTGGTTGAAGGCAGTAATGAGAGAAGTGTTAAACAAAATAAAGATGACATGGATGAAACAAAATAAGCTATGAATGAATAAGTGGGGCATCAACCTATAGGAATGCTTAACCACCAATCAAATGATTATAAATTATGTGAGGGAAACTTTTAAACCAAGCATGTGATAAAAGTAATTCAGGAGGAAAGGACAATATTAAATGACTAAGTATAAACCCACTTTTGATCATGAATAAAAAGCTTACATAGGGGAAAATATCAAATGGAAAATAAATATGCCCATAGCCTAATTGAAGACCCAATCACTATATCTTAGATGTGATATGGATGGGTGGAAGATCCAAAAAAAATGTGGAAAGATATGATGTTTATTTTATATGCATCGGTTATGGTAGAGATAGAATGACACTATATCACAAAATGCTTTGCATATGACAACATTTAAATTAGCTAAGCAGACAACTTGTTGTGGATGTCTATGTCTACCATATTAAAAGAATAAAACATTGAAAAAAGTAGGGAACTTTTGAACAAAATTTAGATTAGGAGAATATAACAATAATAAATATTTGAACTAGGGTTCAATTGCACAAATCTCCTCTTTTCGATAGTTTCTCTCTCCACTGACTATGATTGTTGTTATTGGGGTCTGTTGGGTTTTATTCATTAATTCCAACTTTGATGTTGAAGTCTATCCCAACAAGCTAGTCTGCTAACCCTATCACTTGAGAGTTAGATCTCACACACTCACCCGAAGCATGTAGTGGAAGACCAGTTGTTGAAGGTTTTATAATACAGTAATATATGTTTGTTCATCTTTATTTATGCAGTTCTAAGCAAGGATTATTTAATAACACAAATATACTACTACTATCCTTCTAGTCCCAGATACAAATATTACTATTACAAGGATCAACATCACTATCTAACATTAGTGACTCAGAAAAGAAAAAGATACCAACAACAAGATGAAGAAATAAATCATATCCATTTCTAGCACTTAGTGTATTTCATCATTCAAAACACAATATGGAAAAAATTGATATCTCCCATTAGATACTTAATGAATCACAAGGCAAAGCTTCATTATCTATTCTCCAAAAAAGACCGTTGTCACCAAAGATTTTACCAAGGGTATATTTATACTTATTTTGCCTTGACCATGTGTTACAATCATTAATGAACATGATTGAATGGTGCACATAATATCAACAGACTAAGAGTCATGGCACTTTACAACAAGTTCTTCCTGAGGACCCAGGTCCCTAGGCCCCTAGATCCTTGCTCTATGCTATATACTAGTGGTCATGTGTTTTATTCCTTGCGAGCTAGTATAAAACCTCCAATCAAAAAGGTCGAAGTGTCCCATATGAATTTTTATTCTAACTGCTCTCACTTCTTACGTGCTCCCCTAGTCTTCTATGTTCATTTTGAGTCCAAAGTTCTCACTTTCTCCATGACTTGTTGTCCTTTGACTGGGTCCTCTCATGTTGGTCCCTTCTATACCATTACCTCTCACACCATTATCCTCTTACGCTCAATAGGTTTTATGCCATGATGTTTTCATGCTTAGTTGTTCCATGCCATGGTCTTCTTGCGTCATGGTCCTTCCGTGCCATGTCAGTTCCATGCCAAAATAGGATAATACTTAGTCAAAATTATGGGGTTAACATCACCCCACACTACACCCTTAGTCTATCCTAGACTAAGTCGTGCTAACGTCTTCTAAAAATTGGGCCCCCTATACTTGAGTTCATTTTTCAAACTATCCCAATGGGACAATGCATTGAGGACCTTCATAGTTATTCCTTCAATGACCTCTTTTGATTCTTTCAACTCCTCAGGTTGGGTTGGGGTCTCGATATTTTTCACCTGTTTGTGTAGAGATATGCTAGCATCCTTCTAGACATCTTATAAATGCAGAGATCTCCTTATCAACTTGTCCTTAGAGGGTGGAAAATCTTACATTCAGCTATTAAGGATGTTGGAAATATTGTCATTAATGTCAAAGGTTTAGCATTATTGGTGATAAAGGCCCCATTGCATTTAATGTTGTTTATCTTGGCTAATGTGAGTTAATATTTATTTAATATTAATGAATATATTTTTGGTTGCATATGAGACAAAAGAAGGGCCCATGGAGAAGTCGAAGAGCCACGGGGTAAAGATAAAAGAATGATGGGATGCATTTTCCCATCAAGAGTCATCTTAGGGAATACCAAGAGTCACCAACTGAAGACAAAAGAGTAAGGGTGTAATTTCTCATGAAGGGACACTTTGAGGAATATGAAAAGTCACCAAAGATAAGGACAAAAGTGGGAAGGACATTTTTGGTTATGAAGGGTCACCACATGACTTTTCAAAGGCTTGAATATGAAGGGTCATACAAGTTTGGCACTATTTTCCATGAAGATTGAAGGGTCACAAAGGAGGAAGGCCAAAGGTTATTTGTAAAGCTATAAATAAAGGCTTGAGAAGCCATTTGTAATATGAGAGATAGAAGTTGATTTGATATTGTAATATCTAGCTTAGAAGAGCAATTGTGAGAGATGAATATGATTTGCATTTGTTATATCTAGCTTAGAAGAGCAAAGGTGAGAGAGAAGAAAGAGATGTTGTATTGATCTATCATTTATTGAGATAGAAAAATTGAGAGATAGGTGTGTGGTATACACAAAGGGGTTGGTGTTCCTGTGGGTTGGTGCTCACAAATTGTTGTGCTAGGTTGGTGCTCGGTAAAGGGGTTGGTGCTCGACAAAGGGGTATGGTGCTATTGCAAGCTTGGCTTGCGAATATTATTTTGGTTGGTGCTCATTCATATACTTGAGATCGTTCTCCATGGTTTTTCCCACATTGGGTTTCCACGTTATATCTGGTGTCTCTCTCTATCTTGTGTGGTGTTTATTGTTTGAGTTTTATTGCATATCTTGAATGTTTGATTAAGTGGAATTTGGTTAAGGAAAAGATTTATAAGATATATGATATACTGATTCACCCCCCCTTTAAGTATATCCCGTGATTAACAATTGGTATCAGAGTAGGTTCCTTTAGAAAGGGTTTAACAGCTTGAAGGTAGATCAAAGAAAAGCATAAGATGGCCAAGCAACTAAAGAAGGAGAATCAAGAGTTGAAATCTGTGGTTGAGGCTCTTAAGAAAGAGGTGTGTATCTTGGATTCTAAGTTGGCTATAAAATTAAAGAAAATAAGATATTTATTCAGGATCTTAAGAATCAGTTAGAGGTTGCAAATTCAATTTTAACATCAAAAGAAGAAGAGTGTAATCAATTGAAGGATGAGTTAGGTTCTTTAAAAGATAATCATGAGAATCTTATAATCAAGGTTGAGAAAGATCATGAAATATTGGTCCAAGGAAAGAAGGATGCAAGTTTTGAAGGCAAATCAAAGAAGTCGATCAAGCAGCGCAATGCTTTCAATTTTTCAAATTCTTTTCATGCCTGTTGTTTTGTTTGTCATCATGTTGGTCATAAGGCAAGAGATTGTATGAGGAGAAGCAATCAGTCAAAGGGAGATCTCAGTCACATTCAAGAAAAATGTATGAGAAATATTGTTTCCTTTTGTTGTCATAAGGTTGGCCATATTGCTAAATTATGTCCAAAACAAGTAAAGAGATCTTCAAAGTATGTCAAAGGTTACAAAGCCCCTAAAAGATATGAGAAGAGTCAAATTAAGGTTTGGAGACCTAAAGTAGTCAAGTTTGATCAGGTTGAGTTTAAAAGTGAAAATGAATTACTTGCTATAGTAGATAAAGAGTCAGATAGGAAGGATTGTGCATAATCTCTTATTACATTTGAGCATGAGCTTTGTCAAAATAAGATAGTTGCAAAAGTTGAGAAGATGAAAACCATCATAAATGATAAGGTTAGTAGGGCAAAAAGGTTAGACATGCTTAAACGGATTCTAAAAGAAAAACACATGAAGATCAAGAAAGAAACAGAGGAGATGTGGGAATCTCCTGAGATTTGTTTCTAGGACCCTTTTGTGTGGGGTGTCTCTTCTAGGCTTCAAGGAGACACTTTAAAGAAAAATTGAAGCATGGTGGATGCTTTTGGGTCTTGGCTATGTTGCATGACAAGAAGGTGAGTTGGCAGATTAATTTGTATATCTTTTGAGGGAATAGATTTTTGAAGAAATTTTTGCATCAGTATTATGGTTTGAGGCTATTAGAATTATTCTTGCATATGCAGTGTTTAAAAGTTTAAAAGTGTTTCAAATGATTATGGTTAAAAGAAATTAGAATGTTGAAAAAGAGCTAATAGTTTTAGAAAGAAGGAAAAGGATATTCATGCAGATTCAATCAAGGAGGATCAGAGTTTCAAAGCCCCATTTATTAAGAAGAAGGTTCAGACATGTTCATGGCAGAAGAAACAACCTGAAGATTCTATGTTGGTGTAAACAACTTTGCATGTAAGAAATGAAGATTAGCCATGGTTTGTTGATAGGTGATGTTCGAGGCATATGACAGGGGATAAGAGTAAAGAAGATCAATGGTGGCATAGTGAAAATCAAAGATAAAACCACTACCAGGATAGCTGAAAAATGTATTTTAAATTTGGATATTAGTAGAACCAAAGCTAAGAATATTTTTTAAGCATAATCTATTGAGTGTTAGTCAGATATGTGATCAAGGATACACCTTAAAGTTTCATGCAGAAGGTTGTGAGATTAGAAAAAAATATTCAAATGAGTTGATTGCAGATTCTCAAAAGGACAGGCAATATTTTAATCAGATATCTTCTCAAAGACACACAAGAGGAGTTGGGAGTATTTTTGATTACTTCCTGCCATTGATATTCAGCATCAGTTTAGGGGGAGCTAAGTGTTAGCTCCAAGTAGGCCCTTTGCCATTGATGTCAAAGGGGGAGAATAATAGGTACATGTATAGGTGCAGAAAATAGGTACAGGGAACAAGTTACTATAGTAAGGGGGAGTTACTGTATGTTTTTAGATGACAGTGGTGTAGGTGACAGGATGTGTCAGTTTCAAGATTGAGGTTGCCATCAATGACAAAGGGAGAGATTGTTGGAAATATTGTCATTGATGTCAAAGGTCTAGCATTATTGGTGATAAAGGCCCCATTGCATTTAATGTTGCTTATCTTGGCTAATGTGAGTTAATATTTATTTAATATTAATGAATATATTTTTGGTTGCATATGAGACAAAAGAAGGGCCCATGGAGAAGTTGAAGAGCCATGGGGTAAAGACAAAAGAAGGATGGGACGCATTTTCACATGAAGAGTCATCTTGGGGAATACCAAGAGTCACCAAGTGAAGACAAAAGAGTAAGGGCACAATTTCTCATGAAGGGACACTTTGAGGAATATGAAAAGTCACCAAAGATAAGGACAAAAGTGGGAAAGACATTTTTGGTCATGAAGGGTCACCACATGACTTTTCAAAGGCTTGAATATGAAGGGTCATACAAGTTTGGCGCCATTTTCTATGAGGATTGAAGGGTCACAAAGGGGGAAGGCCAAAGGTCATTTGGAAAGCTATAAATAAAGGTTTGAGAAGCCATTTGTAATATGAGAGATAGAGGTTGATTTGATATTGTAATATCTAGCTTAGAAGAGCAATTGTGAGAGATGATTATGATTTGTATTTGTTATATCTAGCTTAGAAGAGTAAAGGTGAGAGAGAGGAAAGAGATGTTGTATTGATCTATCATTTGTTGAGATAGCAACATTGAGAGATAGGTGTGTGGTATACATAAATGGGTTGGTGTTCATGTTGGTTGGTGCTCACGAATAGTAGCTGGGTTGGTGCTCGGCAAAGGGGTATGGTGCTCCTGTAAGCTTGGCTTGCGAATATTGTTTGGTTTGGTGCTCATTCATATACTTGAGATTGTTCTCCGTGGTTTTTTCCACATTGGGTTACCATGTTATATCTGGTGTCTCTCTATATCTTGTGTGGTGTTTATTGTTTGAGTTTTATTGCATATCTTGAATGTTTGATTAAGTGGAATTTGGTTAAGGAAAAGATTTATAAGATATATGATTTAATGATTCAGCCCCCCCTCTAAGTATATCTCGTGCTTAACAAAGGATGGTTATTAATAGCATCCAACATCATTTTTAGATCTTTAAATGCTTTCACACTCTCAACGTGATCTTTTATTAAGAGCACACCATCAATTGATTGCTGCCTTAAGACCTCTTCAGCTTGGAGCCAAGCCTCCAAGAATTTATTAGGGCATGCTAGGCATGCAAAAATGCCATCCAAAATGGGGATAACTTCCATAACTCTCTCCAATGCATGGTTGTAGACATCAATGGCCATGGTGAACTGTTTAATAATTTCTCTCCCCTCATCTCTTGGCATGGGTTGCTCCTTGTATTTCTTGAGTAATAGTTTAACCATGGTCTCTAAATTTCCAATGGCATCCCCATCTAGAGGCACACCATCTGCAAGTGCTAGATCCTATGTCAAAATTGTTTTACAAAGGGCTAAAACCCTTACTTTTGCCTTCATGGCCTCTTGGATCTTTTGTTTTATAGAGGCCACTTCCTCAGTGAGCACTTTCTTCTTTACAAACACTTTATTATACATGTCCACTACTTTGTCATGTTTCCTCTCTATTGTGCACATATCAAAATCCAACAAAATGTTCTAGCGTGTTATTTCCATGCCAAGTTTCAAAAATGTAGTGTTAACTATCAATGGGGTGAGATTTTGTGGATCAACCCTCATTGATTCTGGTAGCATTGGATCATCAGGACCTAAGGAGATGCTATGCAATGGGAGCTCAAACTTGTGCTCCTCATTACACATGTCGAGTAGGAAGGACACCTACTTCTTGGTCTCAAGAGTCACTTTCTTGGGATGGAAGTGTTGTCAAAGATAAAGTTGTCTATCCTCTACATCAAACTGGTAACATTTATGTGTAGTGGTTTCCATTCCTGCATCTTCCTACTCTTTTGATTTCTCTGATCCTTCCCCTTATTTGGGTCCCATTCCAGATCAGCCTCCTGATGGCCACAAGTGGCCATCTCACTATCTTCCACACCATCCTCCTCATTGTATTCTATTTTAGCATCAAACAGGGAGTCGTTGGACGTGGCCTTCTCCTACTCTAGGGAGGGAGTCTTCTCAGAATATGATCCTGAGCTATGGATCTGCACCTAAGGGGACTCTGGTTGGGGTGCTTATTTTGGATATCGCTGTGGGTCAACTCTTATGGTAGTGGCACTTGGGGCAGATGGTGGTAGGGTTGGAGGAGGTGGAGAAGGTGGAAGAGAAAGGGGAGGAGTAGGCTGAGGGGATAATGGGTCAAGAATAGATGAGTTTGGAGGCATAGAGTGAGAAGGGGATAGAAAAGTGTGAGGAGATGGAGAAGTGTGAGGAGGGGATGGAGATGGATGAAGTGGTGAAGGTGAAGGGTGAGGTGGAAATGAAGGAGGCATGGAGGGATGAAAAGCAACAGGTCTAGATGGCTGTGCCTTTGTCATCCTTTGCCTCTTTTGTTGGACTTGCTTCCCACTTGAACTTGTACCCACATTCGATCACTTCTTTTTCTTTAGTTTCAGTTCTTGGGGAAGTCTTTCCTTGGGATCTCCATCCTACGGGTGCTTACAAGGGTGAAGCATATAGAACAACTTGTGAGGTTGCTCCACAATCAAGGTCTGCTTGACCTATATGTTGATCAAGTCCATCTCTAATATCTCCACATAGGCCCTATTGCTTGGATATACATAGAGATTTTGGAGGGTGTGAAGCTCTCTATCAATCCTTTTTACCTACCAAATGATCAATTAAGCATCATATATCTGATGAATGAAGTTTATGAATTACTATACAAAGAAGGCATAGTGCAACTTAAGCCATGTTGAAAGCTCTCCTGATGGATTCATAAAGATCTGTGCAAGGGAAAAATGTTGATTTAAAATGAATTGTGCTTGATCTATAGTTAGGGGGGGTTAAGTCCTTCAAAATGCACTACTCATTCTTGAATGCCTACTTCATCCCTTCAAACCAATACCTTATCTTTATCTTATATGAGGGGTTGATATGTTGGGGGCAAGTAAATTCATTATAACACTTGATATAGTATTTATGAGCGGGAGGTATACCCTCTTAAATTCACCCAAATTCTATTCCAGCACCCCAATCTCATCGAAAACCCTCAAAAGGATAATTACCCCCCATAGGAACCTATACTTGGGCATTCGATGAGCCCTGTCTACATCTTCAATTATTTGGTGGAAAATGTATAGTGCCCAGTTGTACTTTAGTCGCTATGAGACTTGGTGAGCAATATAAAGGTGGGCCATATCCACCTCTTTCCAACAATCAATCCCCTCAATCTTGGTGGAAATGATCAGCATCATGACTCAGAGGGCAGGATCTTGTAGGTTCTTGATGTGTATCGTGTGCCCTTGATTTTGATACATTAGCACCATGGTAGTCTTTTGTATCTCCTCTGTGTCAGCCAAGTCATCAACCACACTCAACCCTGAGCACTAAAGTCCTGTGACTTTGCTAATTCTCTTTAGGGTGATCTTCATGTTGTGTCCCATGAAGTAGATATAGTCCTCATGGATGCACAAGAGGAGGAACTGCACTACCTCCAAAGGTTTACCAAAATAGGGAAAATCAAAGAGTTGGAAGTGCATTGTGGCATCCAACTAGTTTTCAATGGTTAAGTCATAGACCACTTGATTTTTTGTGTTGGTGGTATTGAATTGGTAGTCATTTTGGAGCTCCACTTCATTCCCTAGTCGGTAGTGGTTATCATCAAATACGGTGACAATTGATACTTGGAGACCTAGTTCTCTGCACACAAGATTGAATTTGGGTATTGCATCTCCTCTATCAATAGAGACCTAGGCAAAAATGTTGGGGCCTTTTGTGTCATTGATGTTTGCACCTGCTTCCCTTTCTTTACCATCTTTCCCCTTTCTTCTTTTGCACATTATCTCACTTCTCTTTATGCACACTGTACTTGTTATAGTCTCTCCTCTTGGTCTTCTGTAGTCTCTTCTCTAATGGTAAACTAGTCTCTTTTTCTCACCTCTTCTTCCTCCGATATAGTTGGTAGCTTTTCAAGTCTCCTGGCCTTTTTTTGAGGTTGCATTACCCTTCATGGATCCCAAGGTTAACGTGTGGTTGTCTCACATTCCCAAATGAACATGTGGTTGTAGACTAACTCACTTTAGCTTTTTGAGCTTAACACTTCATCAATGGTAGACCTTCAACTTGTAACTTCAAAAACTTCCACTTCTTTCCACCAATCTAAACTTAAAATCTCTCTTCTCTCCTGGGTAACAACCTTCATGACTCACCAAGGATATAAACACTTTGCTCTTCTCAAGAATTTATTAAGTTGATTCTGGTGTGGTCACTTATTTTTTGGCTCTGGTTCATTGCTCATCCTTAATACTAGTAATTCAGGAATTAACATAATGTAAAGTGTAAAATTATTTTAACCTTCCTATTTATAGGCTCTACGAGGGGGGTTTATCCTTACGAATTCCTTCCCTACCCCTATCACTTTGTAGCATAAATGCAAATATTTTAATGGTTGTTGTATTTCAAACCTTGATTTATGTAATTAATGCCTTAATGGTTTTGTCCCATCACATCATTGGCATGCTTCTTGCCATAACTAACCTCATCACATTAATGACACATCCCTTCTCATGCCTTTTTTGGAAATGGGTGACAACTGTATCCCACCCTTTCGGGGTGCTAGAAGATAGCTGTCCCATTTTAAATTTTTAACATAAGATGGGAACCTTACCCCTTAATGCCTTAAATGATTCCCATGCCCTTAATAACTTGTGCACGTATAATACTTATGCACCCACATGTCTTACATACCCATTTAGCTTGTGTGCTTTTTATTTCTATCCTTTAATGTATAAATTCTTACCCCAAACTAAAATGGTTCATGGTCTCCACGAAAATAAAAACATAAATTATCATAAAGAAAGAGTTGTGCACAACAAAGGCAATGTTTTTATTGAAAGTTAGAAATCCTAATATAATGGCATAAGCCTTATTGATTACAAAAGTTTCAATTATTTTGATGTGAAATACGACTAAAGCCAACTTCCATTATAGTGCCTTGGGAGAAACTGACCATCCATTTTTTGTAAACAAAATGCCCTTATAGGTCGAATACTATGTATTATAAATGGGCCATCCCAATGGATATGAAGATTTTCACAGTGGCGCATGGACTTAGAGTCATATAACAAGACCTTCAAGCCTGGAGAATTTTTTTTGTTGTTGACATGGTGATCATGCCATGCCTTCTGCTTGCATTTTTATACATCCTAGCTCCAATGGGTGAGGAACCTGGTCTCATCTAATTGCATTAAAATATCCAACCACACTTTCAAAGATGCCTCATCATCTAGTTGTTCTATGCACATAATATGGAAGGATGGCACCAAAAAATCTATTGGCATCATTGCTTCCTTGCCATACACCAAGTTGAATGGTGTGATTTTGTTTAAGCATTTGTAGGTAGTTAGATAGGCCCAAAGTACTGCAGGTACTCTATCATCCCAGTCAATCTCACCAACATTACATGTTTTTTTTAAAGTGGTACCTAGAATCTTATTGAAAGCTTTAGTAGTTTCATTGGCCTGTGGATGGTATGGTGTTGTCTTATGGTGCGCAATAATGAACTTGACCAACAAGATGCAGATGGCTTCATTTAAAAAGTGGGTTCCTCGATCACTAGTGAAATTCAAGGGACACTTGAACTGTGTTATTGTTGACACTTGGATTCACACCCTCGAGGAGATGCCTAAATCTCCTCATCCAAGTGGCACCATGGAGACATTTCTCTTGCTGTGGGTGACAATATTGAGAAATGAATCTCTAGATAAGGGGCTAGATCCCCTTGATACACCTTTAAAGCTCTCTTTCTAACTTAAAAATTTGGATATGAAAAGGGATTAAAATAAATGATTGAGAAGCCAAATGGTGATGCACCAATGTATAATGTACTTCCAATTGACTGATACTACTATTTAAAGACAAATAAAGTGTTTCTCACATAAACTCACAACTCAAGATTCATTATTACATAAATATTTCATATGCTAGATTCGAGAAGGTATATGATTCTTAGGAAGGGAATGAATGATTCCAAAGAGGGATACAATCATGGACCACTTCTAGGATATCTTCACACTTATAAAAGAATACTAGCAAAGACCTACAACAATCTCCTTTGTGCAAATTGTATACCATCAAGAGTACAAGCTAGAAAAGATAATTTTTCACTAGACTAGACCAACAAGATTCAAGTCATTACTCAATATTGCAGCATATAAGTGGCAAAAATACTTGTATATTTATTCAAGAGTTCTTCAAGTACAAATCTAGCCAGAGTTTTCCCAATAACCAGTGGATGCTGCTAAAATAAGCCAAAAGAATGCATATATATAACTTTTGAGAGAGAGGTTAAGCAAAGGAAGTTCAAGAGTCACTTGGACATGTGTCTATATGTGAAAATCAATTACAATTACATGGAAAAGAGAGGTGGGGCAAGCTACGCCATGTTAAGAGGTCTACTTATTCGAAACCAATCATAAGAATGGTGAAAAGTGGCATAAGACCTTCAAAAATGACATAAGAAACAGTTTCTATAAAAAATCATCTACGAGCATTTGAAACTAAAAATAGAGGAACTGACACATAACACTGTTGAGGGAAATGGGACTTATGGAGATAGTTAGAAAATGTTTTTCCTAATTGCCAGCCATCCTTTAGACACCTATGTTTGTTAATTTCATGAAAGCTATTTGATTTGGTTAGCTACCAACAATGTCTCGAACCATCAACCTATCTATTTTGCTTGCTTTGTCTACACCAGATGCTTGGGATTCAACCATTTGTTACCTCCACATTTGCTCTCATGTTCCCACCAAGTCTTTTGACATCAATAAACTATTTTTCATAGTTTGAAATTAACGTTTGTGGGGCATTCACCTTACTTATTCATTCAAAACACTTTCCTCAGACTTAAGCTTCTTTTGAACCTTTGTCAAGTGCTCTTTAACTATGGAAAATGCCCTTCAAATCATGAAAATTGCCCTTTTGGGACCTCTGCATGGGACACTTTTGTTTCAAAGGTGTCCTTTGGAAAGATTTGTCTCAGCCACTTTTCACAAAATAAATCCTTCAAGATTTTTGCTTTTGACTATTTATGTGGACAATTTTCCCAAACAAATTCCTTTGGATGTTTTGTTTCAACATTTTCTCTTGAGAGAATTCATTCAATTCTTTACATCAGGTCTTTTCCTTTGGGCCTTTTCTTAAAACAAATCCTTTGGCTCCTTTTTCCACATTAATTTCTTTGGGATATTGAATGACCTTTCAGCTTTTTAAAAATACCTTTCCTGAAAGGAAACATACCCTTTGGGGAAATAAAAAAGTACCATCGGCTTTTCTAAAATGATCCCTTCGGCTTCTTGCAAATGACCCTTCGATAATTTGAAAAAGACCCCTTCGAAAAGATTGAAGTGCTCTTTGAAAAAGTTATAAGTGCCCCTTGGAAAAGTTACAAGTGCCCCTTTGGCTTTTGGAAATGACTCTTTGAAATTCTTGCAAATGAACTTTCTGAAACCAAAATACCCTTCAGATTTTTTGAAATGTACTTTTTGGCTTTTCTATTTGGTTCACTTCCTGAAAGAAAAAATAATCCTTTAGACTTTTGAATAAGGAACCTTGCTTCAAAGTACCCTTTGAAAAGATTGGGATGCACCTTTTATAACTTCTGCATTTGAACAATTCTTTCAAACAAATTATGCGGATAATTTTTTTGAAAGACTTCTAACCCCTAACTCAAAAAGGATATCCTTTGGGGAAATTGTTTTAGACAAAATGTCTGAGACAATTTCCAACACTTGAACAAAAAACCCAAAGATAAAAACTCTAAAAGAAAGAACACTTGTATATTTTCCATGGGTTTTGTGTGGAACACCTCCTCCAAAGGAATTTTTACATAATAGGAAAACCCGAAGTTGAATGATCGAGCATGAATGACTAAGTCCAAAAATGCTTCGAAGTAAGTCTTTGAACATGAATAACTTTACTTTTGCTTTGGTGAAGGACCTCAGACCTAGTACACAGGAACCTTGAACTAGGATGAACAAATCCGCATGATCAACTTCCTCTGCAACTGTTTCATGTGCAAGATCTAGCACTTTGAAACTGCTCTTTAGACTCTGTTCAGACCTATTAGCATGACTCAAAGAAGGTAAAAGGACCTAGACAACAAAATGATCAAAGATAATAACATTCATAATACATTGAATAGATCTAAGCTCACACTATGACATGATATTCACTCCTAATATATCTAAGGATCAATTTTTATATAGGGGTGCCCAATTTTGTCCTATAAGATCAAAATTTTGTCAATAATTGGTGACTCGTAGGGGTAGTATGCATGCTATACTAACTAGACTAGTAGCCTAAATAGTCCATAGGGTATGGAGTCAATATATACATGAAGATGACTAACAAGGTCATGCCACAACAAAACACAAAGCAATTATACCAACCAACAATAGTAAGACTATGCAAAAACAACACAAACAAGACAAAGAGAAACTCACACTTGTCCATAAGCACTAAGAAACACAAGAAAAACAAGAAACTATTTATAAAGGAAAAAGAGAACCTTAGTAACAATGCTTTAGATATATACCATTGATTGGGATATAGAGGTCATCCCCATCCAACTTTGAGAGTTGGAAAGCATTATGTTGTTTGCATTGTATGATCACATATGGGCCAGTCCACAAAGCATCAAAATTTGTGTGTTTTCTAGGTTTGGCCCTATCTTCATCCCATTTTAAGACAATGTCTCCTTCTTTGAAGCTCCTTGGTATGGATATATTGTCAAAATACTTCTTTGTTTGCTCTTGGTGAGTTGTCATGGTGTGCATATCTTGATTTCTTGTCTCCTCAAGCTCCATCAACTCACATAACTTGACCTCCATGCTATCATTCTCCATCAGTTATAGCTGATAGGTAAGATCTAAAGCTAGTAACTCAAGTGAGATAGGAATTCTAGCTTCCCTTCCATACATATGTGTATATGGTGAATTCTCAATTGCTCTCTTTGGGGTGATCCTATCAGCCCAAAGGGCTATCTTCAAATTGGTGTGCCAAGTCCTTTGATTCTTCTCCATTGTTCTCTTTATAATTCTTATTAGATTTTCATTTATGGACTCAACTAATCTATTCCCTTAGGGGTAGTATTTGGAGGAGGTACTAAGATAGATACCATGCTTTAAAGCCCATTCACTTGTTTTTGTTCCTAAGAAAGCCAAGGCATTGTCTGAGATTACTATTAAAGGAGATCCAAACCTTGTTACTATACCTTCATAGAATTCAAGGACTAAACTTTCATTAGCCTCCTTAAGAGCTATAGCCTCCACGCATATTTTAAAGTAATCAATGGCGGTCAACACCGACTTGTGACCAACACTAGAAGGATGATTGTTTAATCTTATAAAGTCCAAACCCCATTGCATGAAGGGTTGTTCAAATTGGATTGGATGAAGAGGTAAGGTGAAAATATTTTGTTTTCCATAAAAAAGAACACACTTTTGGCATTTTATTACCCAAGTGTGAGTGTCCTTAAACAAGCTAGGCTTAAAGTAACCAGCCCTCATAATCTTGACAGTTGTGGTTCTAGGAGCAAAGTGATCACCAAATGGTCTATCATGGAACTCAAATAGTACCTTATTAATCTGATTAGAATAGATACACCTCAAGAGTACACCTAAATAATCCTTCCTAAGTATCACTTCATCAACAAGTACATAAGGAATGGATTGCAGTCTAAAGTACCTTCTCTTAGCCCTATCGAGACCTTATGGACACTCACTGGTTTAAAGGAAATGAATCATGTCTTGTGTCCAACTTCTCATAGATGAAGGTGCAACTATCATAGTCATCATGAAGTACTAAAACAACTTCTTTTTTCTCTTTCAGGTTTGAAGCGAGATGCTCACACAACCCTTTTCCTTTCACTAACTTGGTAGTTTTGATCTCCACATCATATTCCATCACCCTTGTGATCCATCCTGCCCTCTTTTCATTCACGTCTCTATTTAACAGAAAGTCTTTCATACTAGGATGAGGCACAAAAATGTGAATCTTTTTTTTAGACAACATATGCCTAAACTTCTTTAAACTCCTTATGATTGAAAGTACTTGTTTCTCAACATATGTGTATCTTGTTTCATAATCTTCTAAACCTTGGATGAAAAAGGCAATAGGTTGTTCCAAATTCTCATCATTTGCTTGCATAAGCATGGCATAAATCACCTCTTCATTCCCAAAAGTGTACAATATGAATTCCTTGGAAAATTTTGGACTTGCAAGAGTAGGAGCTTGGGCAATGCCCTGCTTGATCTCCTCAAAACTTTCTTTCCTCCTCGTCCAAGTGAACACTTCATCTTTTCTTAGCATAGAGGTCAAGGGATTGATAAAGTTAGAAAAATCAGTAATGAATCTCCTTATGAAATTTATCTTTCCAAATAAACTTTGAAAACCTTTCTTATGTTTAGGCAAAGACAATGCCAAGATCGCACTTACCCTTTCGGGATCAATAGACAAACCTTTTTTAGAAACAATATGGCCTAAAAATTTGCCTTCATGAATAGAAAACACACACTTATTTGGGTTTAGAGAGATCCAAAACTCTCTACACCTCTCAAAAATCTTTCTTAAGTGATTAACTTGATCTTTTGATTGCTTGGAGAAAACTGTCACATCATCAAGATATACCAATACAATGTCATTGATTAATCCTTTAAAAGTCATATCCATTGCATGTTGAAAAGTAGATCCAACATTAGACAACCCAAAATGCCTTTTAATATAAGCACATGTACCCCATTTAGTAGTAAAGGCTGTCTTATATTGGTCACTTTCCTTCACCAAAATTTGATTATACCTAGAATACCCATCAAGGAGAGAAAACCTTTCACTACGAACCACAACTTGCAATATTTATTCCATGAAAGGGAGTGGGTAATGATACATAAAATACACTCTATTCAAGTCCCTAAAATCAACACACAACCTTATCTCTCCATTCTTTTTCCTAATAGGAACTAAGTTTGCCAACCAAGATGAATGCTTAATGGGAGAGATGATTTTGGACTCAATCAGTTTGGTGAGTTATTTCCTCATGAGAGGATAAATATTTGGATTGATTGGCCTTTGCCTTTAATTAATAGTCTTAGCATTATCATCTAACTGTATAGTATGCTGAGCTAGATTTAGATCAAAACCTTTTAAATCACTATACTCCCATGTAAAGACATCAAAAAATTCTTTGCATAATTCAATGAAAGCATGCTTCTCTTCACTAGTACATACCTTCCCAATAGCAAGAAATTTATCTTTGAAGATCTGAACCTTATCATAGTTTTCTTACTTGGTAGATATGCATACCTTCTCTTTCTTCAGCTGGTCATCATAATTGAATATACTCTAAAGAGTGACTAGACCTTTAGGGAGTTTGTTAGACTTCAATTGCACAATCTACCCTCCATATTGTTGCTATAGTTTAGACTAATTATTGAAAGAAAACTCAACTTATTCTTTTATAAAAAGTGCTATTTGTTGATCACTATCAAACACCTACCAATTAGTGACATTATCTTGTATGGAGGGCCTTACAATCACTTTTAGATGAGGTTGATTCTTGTCTTCTTTTATCCCTTTTGGAACATCAAACTGAGCTCCAATTGGTGCCAACCTATCAACATGCTTGTTATCTTTTATTGAAATAGAAGTGATGTTGAAGGCTTTGAAATCTTCCACAAGATCCCACACTCTATGCTTATAGGACTTAAGCAAAGAGTTTTTTGTCAAATTTTGCCCTCTAACTTGATTGACAACAAGTTCGCTATCACCAAACACTTGCAATTATTTGACACCTCTTTTTCTAGCCCATTCAAGGCCATAAATAAAGGTGTCATATTCTGATACATTATGAGTGCAAGATAACTAAAATATAGATGTTGAGTAATACCTCTCCTTGGAAGGTGACACCATCATTGCTCCACCACCTGCCCCAATCTTACTTCTAGACCCATCAAAGAAGAGCTGCCATAAGCCATTCACATCTTCATTTGACTTCATAAAATTGGGCATGAAAGAGTTCTTCTCATGCATATAATAGACCCCAAGACCATATTCCTTAATAAACTTATAGGGATCATGTTCATAGTCTTTATTTCCCCACTCATCTAGGAATAACTTAGAAACTCCCTTAAGGGAAGATGATGGAGATTGGTCAATGTGAAGCTCCTCTTTATCAATGATGTCATAGTTAATATTTGCCACCTTAGGTGAGTATGGTTCCAAGTGATCTTTGTGAATATGTTAAGAGTCAATCTTTACCTTAGTGCCATACTTTTCTCTAAACACCATGTAGGACCAATTAACTGCCAAGTACCCACCTATTTTAGCTGCAAGATCTCTTGACAAGCAAAGGGCAAAGTATGGGGGTAAATCTACCACCACCACATCATGAGGAATAGAAAAATTAGGAAAAACATGAATTATAAAATTCACATTTTTTACTATCCCCAAATTCTTGGTTGGTGATCCATCCAATTGTAAGACTCCCTTAGTCATTGGCTCATACTTTAAGCCTAGTTTATCAGCTATACATTTGTGCATAACTGAAGTGCTAGACCCATTATATATAATAAAATTATGTACCAAGAAATAACCAATTATTAGAGAGAGATAAAATGGAGGAGTATTTTCATTATTCTTTACTTTACCATCAATTGATTGGGTTCCATTCACTAAGACCACATTGTCATGTCTAGGTGGGCCAGCTTGCTTACCCAATTCATGTAGTTCCTTTTGAAGTATATCTTTTTGACTTGGAATTTTCAAGGAGTCCCATAATGGTATATTCATCTAAATCTTCTTCATCTAGTCCACCACATTGATAGGAGGATTGTTCACTTTAGACAAATCTTTAGGAACCCCAATGCCTTGTGAAGTAGCTTGTGGAGGTAGAGTTGTAGCAGCTAGCCTAAAATTTGGAATCCTCTAATTTTCTTGTAGTTTAGGAGATGTATCAGACCCAATTACCATAGGAGATGATGTATGGGTCAAAAAATGTCCTTGATTCATTCTTTAAACTTCATCCACAACCCTCTTCTCTGATCTACTGTTGGCAGCCACACTAGCATTGATGTTATTTGAATTTGCCAGGTAATTAATGTCACAAAACTCTCCCTCCAAGTGATTAATGAGAGTAAAATCAGATTGGACTTGACCATCTTCCATCCCATGTTACATTGAAATCTTAGAACTTGGAACTTATGATACTTGATTTCCTTGTATTGTCATGGTTTGGCTATGCATCTCATTTGCATAAACAACTTGTTCTTGACTTTGCTCAAAAGAAAGGTAGCATGGTTATTCTTGAACAAGATTATTTTGGGTGGGAACAAGGGCCTTAGAGGATGAGGAATCATTTGTATTATATCTTTGATAATGCCTATCTTGGGTGATTTGACCTTGTCCATGCACACTATTTTGAAAGGGAGGTCTATTGGTTTGTCCAAATTGGTTAGAAGGTTGATAAGGTCTATAACCTTGAGCTTGTTGCCTCTTGAGAGAAACCAATTCATTAGTAACACTTTGTATCAAAATTTTTACTTTGTGCATTTCATTGGTATGGGCAATGGAAATTTTTTCTTGACCAAGCAAGTGAGCTAAAGTGGGCAAAACACCTTGACTAGGAGAATGCAAATGAGGGAATAGAGACATTAGAGGTCTAGGGGCTATTTTTCTTGCTTGGAAAAGGAACTTCTCAGCATTTATGGCTATGCCATATGTATCAAGAAATGTGTTTCCACCCATATATTGAATCATCATGGCAATGTTACTATTTGATGCCTTTAGGTAATACAAAAATGCATAGTTTGGGGTAGGTCTCACAAGGGCTAGGATCCTATCCCATGTTTTTTAGATCCTAGTATTAAAATCTTGCATGAATTCATGAGGTGCCCTCTTGATTGTGGTCAATTGCTTAACTAGGGATAGGTGATCTCTCTTTCCCCAAACCTATTAGTCAATAGATCCCCCAACTCATCCCATGAGCCAATAAAATTTATGGGTAGAGTCTCATACCAATCCAAAAATTTTCCTTTGAAAGACAAGACCAACAACCTAATAGATACATTTTCTTGGGTGATGTTGTGAATATTATAAAAGTTTGCTATATTCCTAATGTGTTCAATGTTAGTAATAGGACCATCCCACTAAAATATGTGACACTTTTGAGGGTTGCTCCTGGAATTTGATTATATTGGGCAAGATGCAAGGGAGATGCCCTGGTGAAAGGCACAAAAGGTTGTCTTCTAGCCATCTTGGAATGATCACTATGGATGTTAGGAATGGAATGTAATACAAACTTAGTAGATTTAAACATAAAATCTCTTTTATAAGGATGAGTGCTTACAAATCTATACCTTTTGGTGGAATATGGAGGTAGTTACACAAACTCAAAAGGTGTCTGTTTAGCAGTAGACCTAGTGGTTAACTTTGGCATGGAAAGAAGGATAGATAATCAACCAAAGACTTAAATTCCTCAATGGAGTCTCTAGGTATTGAATGTAGATGTTTTTTTTAATCTTCAACTATGCTAAGACCAATACCAACCTTGAACAATCTTTTAGGACTTAAAGTCCCATCGAGCGTGCCAAAAACTATTGACACTTAGTTTCGTACCCTTGAGGAGATGCCTAAATCTCCTGATCCAAGTGGCACCATGGAGACATTTTTCTTACTATGGGTGATAATATTGAGAAATGCATCTCTAGATAAGGGGCTAGCTCCCCTTGATGCACCTTTAAAGCTCTCTCTAACTTTAAAATCTGGATATTGTTGGGTGAATATTTTGTCAACCAGCTAAATGGCATTCAAAATAGTTCCTATCACCATAGCATAGGGAGATTGGTCACCTGGATGTGCAGGTTTACTGCATCACAAGGGGAAAAATCTCTCCTCTCATCAAGGGGAGGCTCCCTATTAAATATGTGGAGGTTAAATACAATATATATATGCATAAAGTAAGACACAGGGGTGGGATGAACCATCCATCTCTCTTTTTTCAGAGATGATGCTGATAAACAAGGAAGAAATCCAGGGTGATGGGGAAGGTGATTTTCTTCTTTTAGAAGCAACTTTCAGCCAAGAGCCAAATTTCTTTCTAAATAGTAAAAATCCTGGTGCAATGTCAGAAGGCACTTCTCTTCTTTTAGAAGTGTTCTTCAGCAGGCAACATGAATCTTTCAAGTAGCAAGTAACTGGTAACGGGGGTGCTGAATGACCAGCAACCCGAGAGAAATAAATGAAGAACAATGGGGGCACCACGTCATCCCAAGGCTCTTTAGATAGGAAAGGAAAATGCAAACACATTGAAGGTACTTATGGGGGCACAATGTCATCCCACAGTTGGCCTTCAGGACACCTTCCTGATCACCTCCACTAATTCTACTTGTTAAATCAAATGGACAAGAAAGCTTCTAGAAAATAGACATACGAACAATCTCCTAAGATAACACAAGCTATAACAACATATAGTCTGGAAGTAACTTATTTTCTCATTTAGATAAAATAATATGAATTACAATCTGAGCTCAAAGTCTCAGTAATGCCTTTCAATTTGGGCAGAGTTTTGCTTTTGATAATAAAAAAGGTCTTCCCCCAAATGATACAAGAGATTAAAATATATAGAGACTCGAGGGGGGCTTGGTACTTTCTCCCAATGAAGTGACCCATTTGGTGCACTCAATGCCTTGGATGCATTCTTGGTTTTGTCAGGAAGGGCCCTACTGGAGCAAGGTGGCTGCCTTAACAGTGGCGTGTCAATTCATCTCTAGTGCCTCCTCAGCCTAAATCTCTCATTGCATCACTTGCTTAGCCGCACAACTGTCTATTCTATCTTCCTTTCCAAGGGAACAAGCGGATGGCACCTTCAATGTTACCAGCTCCCAAATATCTACCCAACAAACTACTTCACCTACTGACAATAACTCCTATTGAGTTTCCCTCTTCATTTCTTCCTTCTCTTGATCCTAGCCTTATAGTCTTTTGAATGCATTAGGGTCCATGCCTTGAGTCTGCTGGAATCAACAGACACTTTATTGTGACCAATTTGACATTTGCGGGCCCATCATGTTTCCTAGTAACTCCTTCATGTCTTCCTCACTTGTTATGGCCGCTTTTTGGTTGTGACGTGGGTGAGGACATGTGGAGGGATCTGCAGCTTTGAGATTGGCTTATCGAAATAAGATTTAAAATTGATTATCGGTTGAGGGGGGCGTGGACGCAGACACATGGTAGCTTTTGTAGCCCTCTGAGGCTCATACCTTTCTCGAAGGGAACTTGCCCTTTAGGGTCTTCTTAGTGGCCTTCGACTTTGATTCTTCAACGGGCTATCATCCCCTTTTATTTCCTTGGCTCCATATGTGCCTTGATATTGCCAGTGCCCCTTTACTCTGACACGTGCATCCATCTAATTTAGAGGAGCTCTTAGAAACCTTTGAGATTCTGGCAGGGGAAGACACGTGGAGGCTTCCGTTGAACTCTAAAAACACTTACGGAAATAGTTGGGATTCACTTTAGCAATCACATAGACGATGACACTTGTCAGCTTCCGTTGATTCTCACCAAGGACATGTGGTGTCTTCTGTTGCATCTAATTGAAACCCTCTGCCATTAACACTTGGCAGCATCTGCCTCCTTGGGTCTTTGCAACATCATAGAAATGTTTGGGGCTCAGTCAGGCTCTCACAGACGATGACACTTGTTACCCTCTCTCAATCTCTACAAGGGGCACTTGGCATGGTCTAAATACACTTGATAGTCTTGCGAATGCAAACACTTGGCATGTTCTACTTCATTTAATCACTCATCCCTAGGCCCACCATGGGCTTTGCTCAAAACAGTGAAGCTAAGGAAGAGACTGTAGATATTGACACTCAGAGGCTTCTGCCGAGCTTTGGAAGGGACACAGGGCACGGTCCACTGCTCTTAGAAAAAACATAGTGATGTCTTTCATGATTGCCACTTGTCGACTTGCGTTGATTCTCACTAAGGACACGTGGAAACTTTCACCATTTCTCAAATACAAAGCATAATGGGGCTCAACTGACGACAGTTGGCAGAGTCTGCCTGACTCTTTCTTTTACGTGCGTCCTTCCTTAACTAAGGCAACCTTTGAACCTGCTAATCCCTTTACCAAAAAGTTGAGAAAATGATGAATTTGAATGTTTCAAAATAAATTTTTGGAAAGGGGAAGAACAATTTTGGCTATGCAGGACCAAAATAGTCCTACATTGTCTGAAAAATGAGGAATCACTTTTTAGGGACAACAACTGGCTCCTGTTGGGGAACTTCCTTTAGATGACAACTTGGAATAGATGAGGGGAGTAGAAACCAGAATCTCTAGTGCCTTGAAGCGTGCCATTGGGCTATGGAGTCATGCTACCCAAAAAGAAAAGCTCTAAAAAATGAAAATGGAAAACACAAAGCAGAAATAGAAACTATACAAATATACATATGTACAGGTGAACTTATCTGATACTTCAAGAATAAAAGTGATTCAGACGCTGCTCATCATGGGACAATGAAAGGGGATGCCATCCTGGTAAACCAGTAGGAAACCATTTTGCCCCTAAAAATAGTGATGGGCGAATGGAGCTCTCCACCAAGAAACCAATTTTCTGTGTCTTCCTCTTGGCCTTTTCTTCTTCTTGCTCCATAGCAGGACGTGGTCTTTAAATTGAAAATTGTAACTCCTTGCTCTCCCTGTGAAGAGTTCCTTTTGTTGACTTTGGAATACAATAGTATGGTCCACCACCATAGCTTGCTATTCTGCTGGTTTAGTCCAGCACATATTTTGATTGTCAGCCTCAAACCCCTGACACACCGTCAGCTCAACATCTCCTTTGGTGTGAAGGAGTTTGACCTCTTCATCCTGATCACTCTTCAATTTGAGCAATAGAGATCTACATCCAGCTATGGAAGAATGGGTGCCATCGGATTCCAAGATCCAAGCATCATCAGAAGCTGATCTTTCATCAAATTTCTCTTCATTGGGAATGAAAGATCCTTCTTGATTTATACTGCGCCCTACTGATTTTTTTGATGCCTTGTTTGGATCAAGTCTTAGATTTCCAGCTACGAGACTTTCATCGACTGAGACATGAACATTTTCTGTGGTTAAGAGGTAATTACCTCTGCCTGAAGGCTCAAACAAAATTTGAGTAGCAGGGGCTGACGTTTGGGTGACCACAATTTTTGCCTCAGACAGGTCCACACCTGGTTCTCCATCCATGTCTAATTGCTCAAGATTGGCTTGCAGGGATTCAAACTCAGTCATTTGAATTTCAGGTTTCTTGACATGATCAACTATGTCAAATGACTAAGATGGACTTAGAAGAGAGGATGGGAGTTCATCCTTTTGGTTTTTGGAAAGGGGAGGACTGGTCTACAAATTTGAAGTAGAAGGTGCAGAGATATTTGATGTACTTACTTCCTTGGCAATCATTGGGTCCTTCGACTGGAAAGGGAGAGGGGTTCTCTACTCAGTAATTGAAATCGATGGTTGGAGTCACTCCTCTATCTTTTTTGTCAAGAATCTAGAACAACAAACATGCTCTGATCCCACTTGTCAGGATGCGAAACCGGAAACATACAATTGATTACCAAACTTCAAACAACTTAATATGCGAAAATAAACCAGATTCACCAAGTAACTAGAATTCAGAATAACACATCATATGAGAGACAATACACAACTTGTATTAACACTTTATACAGAAAAGAATACAATAAAGAAGATGCCACTTCTTCTCCACCACCTTACAGAGGTTTCCCACACCTCAAGTGAACAGTACTTCTTCTCCCCAAAGCTCTCCCTCTCACAGGTCCCAACACCCAACTCAAATACAGAGTTGATGTTCACCTCCCATGCTCCACGCATAACACAAGTGCTCCACGCACTCCACAAGCACTCAAGGTACTTCAAGTAGATCTCCCATGAATCTGCAACAACCTGCAATTCAACAGACCATACTTATGGAAGGAACTCCCTTGCCTTCCTCTTGCTCTATCCGAGTACACACCTGTACTCCAAGTAGATCCTGCCTGATACTGCTCCCTGTTGTGTTACTGTCTATATGACCTTGCACACCTGTAAATCAAACAATGGTTCTGCTCACCTGTGAACCTCGACCTTGCACACACATACACCTGCAGATCAACGATCTTACTTACCATGTAGATCTCCTATATAGGCCATGCAACTGTGACCAAGATCCTACACTCCTGAAGAACCCAGCTGGCTCTCCAATCCAGCACCAACACACCTGGTACTGAGGCACTAGGAGGAACGCACCATTGCTCTACCTCACACACAGAAGGAGCTTATAATTATGCTCTCTTACTCCCTAGCACACTTTTCCAATACAACCATGAGTCTATTATATAGATCTCATCCAAACAATAATTAGACATCTAATTACAATAATTAGATCCGCAGCTATGAGTCTAAAATTAGCACTCATCATGCAAACACTTGGTTCGTTAGCTAACTGCCCGTAAATAGCTCGCAGTCGAACCACACAGGCGACCGACGTCGGTCCCTGTCTGCCTGGAGGTGACCGACGTCGGCCGATATATGACCGACGTCGGTTGCTTCCCTTTGCTATCCTGCCGACGTCGGCTGATCAGACCGACCCCAACTTCTCTGCAACTCAGCAACCTTCAGCAACCTCCTCTCCTGTTTGCATCAGTGAAGCTTTTAGCTTCACAATCCTAACAATCTCCCACTTGGAGATAAACAGCTGTACTGTACCTGTATCTGTACTATGTCTAATCTATTTTCTGGTTTGTATCCCTCTTCAAGCTCCAACCTGAAGACAACCCACCACACAACCTGTGATGTACCTCCTGTCATCCGAGTACCCTGCCACATCCGAACCTACAACACCTGTAGTGAAGTCCTGACCCTGCATAGCAACACCTGCTGCCGGTCCCTCTCAGAAAACCTGAGAACCCACTTCCCCAAATTGGCTCCTAACTCTGACAGCTCCCACTGCATGGGAATACTCAGGTCTATACCAGACCTAATGTGATTTTGGACACTGTACCTGTCCAGCCCTTAGTGTGCTCCGGTTCTGCATCCCGAACCTCGCCAACACCTGATTCACATCAGCTCCCACTCGAGACAAAATCAACCTGTGATCTCCATGCCTCCCATGTCAAAGAATTTCGCTGCTCCAAACTCCTCATGACATGCCACTGAACTAATCTTACCCTTAGCTCAGCAAAACCCTGTATGTACACCCCTACTAGCTAGCATACTATCCACATACATCAACGGAATGATGTTGCAATCATCATCCCCTTGGTAAGTCAAACCACAGTAGTTACCTGACACTGACTGAAGCCATGCTTCGTCCTCCACCTGTCAAACCTGGTACCACTGTCCTGCAGCTCCACAAGACCATATGCCCTGGTCTTCCGTCTCACGTATCCGTTCTCTCTATTCTTCTACTAAGAAATCCGTTCGTCTCTGTGCTTTCATCCCGCTGGCAACCCTACCAAGACACACCTGTTTGGTTTACCTCTAAGGAATCACATCCTCATCCATGCCACGCTCACACCTGTTTCCTGGATCCTTCCTGCTCTATAATCAGCAACAAGTATGAAGAAGAGGAACACGAATTTGAGGGCCTACTTATGCCTTCAGTCTTCCATATGGGTGTTTGAGACTCCTTGACAGCTCGCTGTCCACCCAAAATTCGTTACAGTGACCGACCTCGGTCACCCCACAGTCTGCATCCGATCGACGTCGGTTCCATGCGTCTGTACCTGACTACCAACCTGCCAGCACTGGTGTCCCTGCTGCCGATGTCGGTCCTCCTGACCGACATCGGTCTTACATACTGCTGACGTCGGTCCCATGACCGACGCCGGTCTTACCCTGCCCGACACTGCTAGCTTCGGTCTGCAAATGACTGACATCGGCACCTGTCTGTTCGACGCCGGTTCCTTCTGACCGACGCCGGTACCTGTGTTCGCCTGTGAGTGACGACTTTTTACCCGCGAGCTCCTTTGGATCAAAACCCATGTCCAAACTGCTCTGCTCAGATGTATCCAGCCTCATCCACTGAACTCTGTCCGCCATCTCCTCCAAGAACACCAAGGCTTTCCAGTTCTTAAGCCTATCAAATATATCTGTCTTCCGCTTAAGAACATGCATCTCCTTCCTGCTCATGTGACCAAGTCTATGAAGCCACGTCTCCGCAACAGAAGAAGAATCAGTAATATAAACAAGTAGATAAAGTATACCTGTTTTCTTACCACCAGCTAATTCAAGTGCTACCGCTGTGAGAGTTCTTGTGCATCTCTCATCACCCAATCTTTCTGAAGAAATTAGCCATATCTCCAAACCTGGGACCTGCATGACCTTCATCAACACCTGTGTGTTGGCCGCCTGCAATTTCAGCTTCACTTCCCCTTTGCCAATTCTTTGGCAAGGCTTACCAGCTCCTCTACCTGGGGCTGCATGGAAAGAGGCAACCGAATCTTTTATCCAAGATTCAACTTTATCTAAGAAACCTGCAAACACATCCTGTGCAACAACACCTGCTTCATCTGTATCTTCAGTTTCTTCATGCTGATCTGTTACCAACCAACAATCTTCTTTTACCTGGTCTTTCTTTCCATCGGACTGTGAGTAACCGTCTGTGCTTTTCAACTCCTCCATTTTTAGCTTACTTTGATCTGCCGTTGCTCTACTCCCACTCAATCAGAAACCCCTGAGAGTGCCCTGTAACCAAAACACAACCTGCTTCCTGCAACCTTAGCTCTGATACCACTTGTTGGTATCGAGCTCAAGAACCTACAACCAAGGCTCTGATACCACTTGTCAGAAATCTAGAACAACAAACATGCTCTGATCCCATTTGTCAGGATGCGAAATCGGAAACATACAGTTGATTACCAAACTTCAAACAACTTAATATGCGGAAATAAACCAGATTCACCAAGTAACTAGAATTCAGAATAACACAGCATATGAGAGACAATACACAACTTGTATTAACACTTTATACAGAAAAGAATACAATAAAGAAGATGCCACTTCTTCTCCACCACCTTACAGAGGTTTCCCACACCTCAAGTGAACAGTACTTCTTCTCCCCAAAGCTCTCCCTCTCACAGGTCCCAAAACCCAACTCAAATACAGAGTTGATGTTCACCTCCCATGCTCCACGCATAACACAAGTGCTCCACGCACTCCACAAGCACTCAAGGTACTTCAAGTAGATCTCCCATGAATCTGCAACAACCTGCAATTCAACAGACCATACTTATGGAAGGAACTCCCTTGCCTTCCTCTTGCTCTATCCGAGTACACACCTGTACTCCAAGTAGATCCTGCCTGATACTGCTCCCTGTTGTGTTGCTGTCTATATGACCTTGCACACCTGCAAATCAAACAATGGTTCTGCTCACCTGTGAACCTCGACCTTGCACACACATACACCTGCAGATCAACGATCTTACTTACCATGTAGATCTCCTATATAGGCCATGCAACTGTGACCAAGATCCTACACTCTTGAAGAACCCAGCTGGCTCTCCAATCCAGCACCAACACACCTGGTACTGAGGCACTAGGAGGAACGCACCATTGCTCTACCTCACACACAGAAGGAGCTTATAATTATGCTCTCTTACTCCCTAGCACACTTTTCCAATACAACCATGAGTCTATTATATAGATCTCATCCAAACAATAATTAGACATCTAATTACAATAATTAGATCCGCAGCTATGAGTCTAAAATTAGCACTCATCATGCAAACACTTAGTTCGTTAGCTAACTGCCCGTAAATAGCTTGCAGTCGAACCACACAGGCGACCGACGTCGGTCCCTGTCTGCCTGGAGGTGACCGACGTCAGCCGATATATGACCGACGTCGGTTGCTTCCCTTTGCTATCCTGCCGACGTCGGCTGATCAGACCGACCCCAACTTCTCTGCAACTCAGCAACCTTCAGCAACCTCCTCTCCTGTTTGCATCAGTGAAGCTTTTAGCTCCACAATCCTAACATTTTTTTTTCAGCTTGCTTGGCTGACTGACTCTCAGACTGGGTGAATACTGCGTTTGATCTTTCGACTGCTTCACCTTCACTCTTGGGTTCATCTTGGTAATTCAAGAAACTGATGTGTGAATCGCCAGTTGATTCTTCTTGATCCTTCTTGAAGAGATCAACATCATTATCTTGCTCGAACTTAGGTTGGAAATAGGAAACATATTTTATTTCCAAATATCCAACTGTTGAGTTGGTTGGAGGTGCTTCAAGGGCAAGGTTGCTCTATGGGGGAGGAAGACGATTTGGTTGCCCTTGACTTCTGGCATCATTACCTTGATATGGATGATTAGGGAATGTCCTCCTTGGTGGATCTCTATATAGAGGAGTAGAAGACATATGTTGTGCCATTTGCCTTTTCAAGACTAGCAATTCATTTTCTAGCTTTTGGACCATGGGGTCAGTGGTGGCTGTGGGTGAGTATCCAAAAGATGAAGAAGGTTTGCCTCTGTTAGGATCTCTCCCTATCTTTGTTTCCAAGATAAGGTCATCTTATATCTCAGTAGTCAAGTCCTGAGCAGTAGCAAGGTCTATGTGGCCAGCTCGTCTCAGTAGAAAACTCACTTCAGGCAGTTTTGAGTTGATGAAGAAGCACTTGAGGTTTTGAGGCGTCAGCTAGGCGACCATGGGAATCCTGTGCCTCAGCTTGTTGAACCTGGAAATGAAGTCCCTCATGGGTTCATGTGGCTCTTTCTTCATCTGAGTGAGTTAGGCTAGCAAGGCATGCACATCCTCTACAGGCTTGAACCTAGCTTCAAATTTGGCTTTAAGTGTATCCCAGTCAGTCACTAATCCAGCTTACAGATGGTAGAACTAGTCTGCAGTAGCACCTTGTAGTGTCTCCACAAAAATCCTGACTACCACGTCTTCAAATTCCACCCCTATCATGCCACAAGATATGCTGAAGGCAGCAACATGTTCATCAGGATGGACTATCCCATTACCAAAGAATTTGGGGAAATTCTTTCTTGAACTACATGGGAGTTCATGCAGAGGTGGAGTCAAGTTAAGTGGACCAAAAGAGTTACCCCAGGGGCCTCAAACTGCCATAATTTAATTATGAAAAATAAGGATAACAAATCTGGGTGGAGCTGCCAGATTGTAGAACAAAAATGGAAAATGACTGGCCGTGCTTCAGCTTGAGGCTTGAGGCTTTAAACTGTGCACTCTTTCCTAGCAACTTTGGTTTTGCAAACTAGATAATACAGAGGAAGATGGAGATGGAAGAAAATGGTAAGGATATAAATGGATAATGGGTAAGACATGGAATGGAGTCACCAAACTATGTAATGGATAAGGGTAGGGACTGCTTTAATCTAAAACTTGAGGCTTTAGACTGCACGTTCATTCCCAACGGAGTCGCCAAAAATTGTTGGGTGAATATTTTTTCGACCAGCTAATTGGCATTCAAAATAGTTTCTATCACCATAGCATAGGGAGATTGGTCATCCGGATGTGCATGTTTACTGCATCACAAGGGGACAAAACTCTCCTCTTATCAAGGGGAGGTTCCTTATTAAATATGCAGAGGTTATATACAATATATATATGCAAAAAGTAAGACACAGGGGTGGGATGAACCATTCATCTCTTTTTTTTTTGAGATGATGCTAATAAACAAGGAAGAGATCTTGGGTGATGGGGAAGGTGTTTATCTTCTTTTAGAAGCAACTTTCAACCAAGAGTCAAATTCCTTCCTAAATAGTAGAAATCCTGGTGCAATGTTAGAAGGCACTTCTCTTCTTTCAAAAGTGTTCTTCAATAGGCAGCATGAATCTTTCAAGTAGCAAGTAACCGGTAATGGGGGTGCTGAATGACTAGGAACCCAAGAGAGAGAAATGAAGAGCAATGGGGGCACCACGTCGTCCCAAGGCTCTTTACACAGGAAAGGAAAATGCAAACACACTGAAGGTACTTATGGGGGCACAACGTCATCCCACAATTGGCCTTCAAGACACCTTCCTAATCACCTCCACTAATTTTACTTGTTAAATCAAATGAACAAGAAAGCTTCTAAGAAATGGACATACGAACAATCTCCTAAGATAGCACAAGCTATAACAACACAAAGTCTGCAAGTAACTTGTTTTCTCATTCAGATAAAATAATATGAATTACAATTTGAGCTCAAAGTCTCAGTAATGCCTTTCAATTTGGGAAGAGTTTTGCTTTTGATAATCAAAAAGGTCTCCCCCCAAATGATACAAGAGATTACAATATATAGAGACCCGAGGGGGGCTTGGTACTTTCTCCCAATGAAGTGACCCATTCAGCGCACTCAATGCCTTAGATGCATTCTTGATTTTGTCAGGAAGGGCCCTACTAGAGCAGAGTGGCTACCTTAACTATGGCGTGTCAATTCATCTCTAGTGCCTCCTCAGCCTGAATCTCTCATTCCATCACCTGCTTAGCTGCGCAACTGTCTATTCTATCTTCCTTTCTAAGGGGACAAGCAGATGGTGCTTTCAATGTTACCAGCTCCCAAATATCTACCCAGTGAACTGCTTCACCTATCGATAGTAACTCCTGCTAAGTTTTCCTCTCTATTTCTTCCTTCTCTTAATCCTGGCCTTAGAGTCTTCAACAGACACTTTATTGTGACCAATTTGACATTTGCAAGCCCACCATGTTTCCTAGCAACTCCTTCACATCTTCCTCACTTGCTATGGCCACTTTTTGCTTGTGACGCGGGTGAGGACATGTGGAGGGATCTGCAGCTTTGAGATTGGCTTATTAAAATAAGCTTTGAAACTGATTAGTGGATGAGGGGGGCACAAATGCAGACACATGGCAGCTTTTGTAACCCTCTAAGGCTCAAACCTTTCCCCAAGGGAACTTGCCCTTCAAGGTCTTCTTAGTGGCCTTCGGCTTTGATTCTTTGGTGGGCTGTCATCCCCTTTTATTTCCTTGGCTCCATATGTGCCTTGATATTGCGAGTGCCCCTTTCCTTTGACACGTGGCACCTTCCTCAAGAATAGTCGAGGATACGTGGAAGCATCTATCTAATTCAGAGGAGCTCTTAGAAACCTTTGAGATTCTGGCAGGGGAAGACACATGGAGGCTTCTGTCAAACTCTAGAAACACTTACAGAAATAGTCAGGAATCGCTTTAACAATCACACAAATGATGACACTTGTCATCTTCTACTGATTCTCACCAAGGACACGTGGTGTCTTCCATTGCATCGAATTTAAACCCTCTTCCATTAACACTTGGCAGCATCTGCCTCCTCGGGTCTTTGTGACATCATAGAAATGTTTGGGGCTCAGTCAGGGTCTCACAGATGATGCCACTTGTCAGCCTCTACCGAGCTCTATAAGGGGCACGTGGCATGGTCTTAATACACTTGTTAGTCATGTAGATGTAGACACTTGGCGTGTTCTGCTTCATTTAATCACTCATCCCTGGGCCCACCATGGGCTTTGCTCGAAACAGTGAAGCTAAGGGAAGAGATTGTAGATATTGACACTCAGAGGCTTCCATCGAGCTTTGGAGGGGACATGGGGCATGGTCCGATACTCTTAGGAAAAACATAGTGATGTCTTCCACAGTTGTCACTTGTCGGATTTCGTTGATTCTCACCAAGGACACGTGGCAGCTTTCACCATTTCTCAGAAACAAAGCATAATGGGGCTCGGCTGAAGACACTTGGTAGCGTTCACCTGACTCTTTCTTTTGTGCATGTCCTTCCTTAACTAAGGCAACCTTTGAACTTGCTAATCCCTTTACCAAAAAGTTGAGAAAATGATGAATTTGAATGTTTCAGAACAAATTTTTGGAAGGGGAAGAACAATTTTAGCTATGCAGGACCAAAATAGTCCTATGTTGTTTGAAAAATGAGGAATCACTTTTCAGGGACAACATATATGAAAATGGATTAAAAAAATGACCAAGAAACCAAATGGTGATGCACCAATTTATAATGTCCTCCCAATTCACTGAAACTACTACTTAAAGACAAACAAAGTGTTTCTCACATAAAACTCACAACTCAAGATTCGTTGCTACATTAATGTTTCATATGCTAGATTTGAGAAGGTATATAATTCTTAGGAAGGGAATGAATGATTCCAAAGAGGGTTAAAATCATGGACCACTTCTAGGATATCTCTACACTTATAAAAGAATACTATCAAAGACTTGCAACAAACTCCTTTCTACAAGTGGTAGACCATCAATAGTACAAGCTAGAAAAGATAATTTTTCACTAGACTAGACCCACAAGATTCAAGTCATTACTCAATATTGCAACATATAATTGGTAAAAACACTTGTATATTTATTTAAGTGTTCTTCGAGTAAAAATATGGCTAGATTTTTCCCAATAACTAGCAGAGGCTACCAAAACAAGCCAAAAGAATGCATATATTTGGTTTTTTGGAGAGAGGTCAAACAAAGCAAGTTTAAGAGTCACTTGGACATGTGTCCATATGTGAAAATCAATTACAATTGCATGTGGAAGAGAGGTGGGGCAATATATGCCATGTTAGGAGGTTTACTTATTTGAAATCAGTCATAAGAATGGTGAAAAGTGGCATAAGACCTTCAGAAATGACATAGGAAACAATTTCTATCAAAAATCATCTATGAGTGTTTGAAATTGAAAAGAAAGGAGCTGATACATAGCACTATTAAGGGAAATGGGACTTATGGTGATAGTTAGAAAATGCTTTTCCTAACTTCCAACCATCCTTTTGACACTTATGTTTATTGATTTGTGGAAGCTCTTTGATTTGGTCAGCTACTAACAATGACTCAAACCATCAACGTATCCATTTTACTTGCCTTGTCTGCACCAGATTCTTTGGATTCAACCATTTGTTACCTCGACATTTGTTCTCATGTTCCCACCAAGTATTTTGACATCAACAACTATTTTCCATAGTTTGAAATTGATGTTTGTAGGGCCTTCACCTTCCTTATTCATTCAAAACACTTTCCTCAGACTTAATCTTCTTTCAGACCTTTGTCAAGTGCTCTTTAACTATGGAAATGCCCTCCAAATCATGAAAAGTTCCCTTTCAAGACCTTTGCATGGGACACTTTTTTTTCAAAGGTGTCCTTCGGAAAGATTTGTCATGACCACTTTTCTTGAAAGAATCCTTCAAGCTTTTTGCTTTTTACCATTTCTATGGACAATTTTCCTGAGCAAATTCCTTTGGACTTTATGTTTCAACATTTTCTCTAGAGAGAATTCATTCAAATCTTTGCATTAGGTCTTTTCCTTCGAGCATTTTCCTAAAACAAATCCTTTGGCTCTTTTTTCTACCTTAATTTCTTTGGGCTATCGAATGACCTTTCAACTTTTAAAAAGTAGCTTTGCTGAAAGGAAACATACCCTTCGGGGAAATAAAAAAGTACCATTGGCTTTTCTAAAATGACCCCTTCTAATTCTTGCAAATGATGATTCGATAATTTGAAAAAGACCCCTTCAAAAATATTGAAGTTATCTTTGGAAAATTTGCATGTGCCCCTCAGAAAAGTTGTAAGTGCTCATTCAAATTTTTGAAATGACTCTTCAAAATTCTTGCAAATAAACCTTCCGAAAGGAAAACACCCTTCCAATTTTTTGAAATGTAATTTTTGACTTTTCTATTTGGTTCACTTCCTGAAATAAAAATAATCCTTCAAAATTTTGAATAGGGCACCTTGATTCAAAGTACCCTTAGAAAAGATTGGGATGCACCTTTCAGAACTTTTGCATTTGAACAATTCTTTCAGACAAATTGTGTAGACAATTTTCTCGAAAGACTTTTGATCCGTAGCCTGAAAAGGATATCTTTCAAGGAAATTATTTTAGACAAAATTTCTGAGACAATTTACAACACTTGAACAAAAAACATGAAAATAAAAGCTTTGAAAAAAAGAACACTTATACATTTACGATGGGTTTTGTGTGGAACACCTCCTCCGAAGGAATTTGTACATAATAGGAAAACCTAAATTTGAATGATCAAGCTTGAATGATTAAGTCCAAAAATTATTCAAAGCAAGTCTTTGAACATTAACAACTTTACTTGTGCTTTGGTGAAGGACCTCAAACCTAGTACACATGAATCTTGAACTAGGATGAACAAGTCCACATGATCATTTTCCTTTGCAACTGCTATGCGTGCAAGATCTGGTACTTTGAAACTACTCTTTAAACTCTATTTAAACCTATTAGGATGACTCAAAGAAGGTAAAATGGCTTAGACAACAAACCGATAAGATATAATAGCATTCATATTACATTGAAGAGATGTGAGCTCACACTATGACATGATATTCACCCCTAAAATATCTAAAGATCAAACTTTTATATAGGGGTGCCCAATTTTGACCTATAGGATCAAAATTTGGTCAACAATTATGACATTCTCTTAGATGAACCACATAACATTTGATATGGTACAATACTTTGTTAGTGCTGCTTTAGCCCAATGTGTAAGGTAATCAGTTGCTAAAATGATGTATCAAGAGCCCGTTTGTCATCCTGGAGTGATGAACCCCACAAAATCAATAACCCATTTCTCAAAAGGTTCCTACAAAGGGATATGTTATAAAGGAATATCATCTCTTTTATTAGGTTTACTGATGCAATGGTAGATATCACATTGCCTAATATATGCCTTAGAATCTTGAAATAGAGTTGGCCACCGAATCCCAACTAGGAGAACCTTGCACACAATAGCCTCTCCAGTATAATGTCTGCCTGTAATTCCTTCATGAACTTCATGAAGTACCTCAGGGCCCTCATGTTGCATTATATAATGATGAAGTACCTCATCATGGTCCATTTTTTAAAGATCACCTCCTATGAGCTAAAAGGGTGTGGTGTAGATCGCAAGTTGCTTTTTCTCCTGTGAGGTGAGAGACTCAGGTGCGGAGCCAGTGTTCAAAAATGCTATAATATCTTCTAGTTATTTAGGTACCCATGTAATTTAAAATATTTTTACATCAAGAAGATCATCTTCTATGGCATGTAAGGGTTCTCTATTCTTAATCTGAGATAGGTGATTAGGTCCATAGCTAGCCTTCCTAGGTTTTACCATTATGGAAAATTGAAATTCTTAGAATAACACTGTCCATCGACAAATCCTCCCATGCAACACTCGTTTATTTAATATGTACTTTAAATCCTCATGATCTATATATAAAATAAATGGAGTGGCTAAAAGGTACTATCAAAACTTTTTTAGGGCATAAACCATTGACAAGGCTTCGTATTCCATGGTGGTATAGTTTTGTTCAGCCAGTGTGAGCTTTTTATTAGAAATGTAAATGGGGTGATCTAGGTGACCATCATTTGGTTGTGCAAGGATTGCACCGAAAACTATGCTAGCTACATCCAAATGGACCTGAAATGGCTTTGTCTAATTGAAGAATGAAAAAATAGGAGTAGTGACCAACTTCTCTTTGAGTGCTTCAAAGGCCGCCTTACAAGAATTAGTCCAGATGAACTGCCTATTATGATTTAAAAGTTCTTCCAGGGGTCCAGTAATTTTGGCATAATCATGAATGAACTTTTTGTAATAAACCATGTGCCTGAGGAAGGTGCACACTTCACACTAGATCTTGGGCACTAACAAGTGAAGGATCACAAATACCTTCACTAGGTCCAACTATGAGTCCTTCCTTACAAATAGTATGCCTCAAAAGCATATCAAAAGGTGTCGTGAATAGGCACTTTTTCAAGTTTAAATATATCTTCAATACTCAACATCACTCAAGCATGAGTCTAAGATTATCACAATGGTCCTTGACGAAACCATATACTATCCAATCATCTAAATAAACTTTGAGGAACTTATGAAGTCCTTAAAATCTTCAACTGTTATGCACAAAAACACTACAAGAGCATTTTGCAATCCGAAGGGCATAAAAATATATGCAAATGGTCCCCATTCAATGGTGAATGTTGTTTTAAGTTGGTCTTCCTTAGCTATTGGATTTAATGGTACCCTGAGAACCCATATATAAAGGAGTAAACTTCATAACCAACAACACTTTCAATGATTTCCTCTGTGAGTGGCATTGGGAAGGGATTTGTTACACACGATGCATTAAGCACTTGGTAGTCTACACAAATATAGATTCATCCATACTTTTGATACTAATCACATGGGGTTAACCCAATTAGATTCAGTAATGGGAGTGATTACTCCGATTTGGAACATACTATCAATCTTCTCTTTAACACATGCTCAGATATTAGGATTCATCTTGTGTGGTTATTTTCAACTGGTCGAGCACCATCAACTAGCTTGATGTACATCTTCCCTAAATATGGGTGGGCTCCCTTCATTTTGTTTTAATTCCTTGAGAAAAAATCTTGGTATTTTTTCAATAACTCAAAGATTTGTGAGATCTATGTATTGATCCAATAGTTTCCTACTGTATCCATCTTTAGTTCTTGATCCATACCAATGTTGTATTGTATAGTTTGAATAGGTTCATGATAAGGGTTATCCATTTGAAGACTTGTGTCCTTAACAATTTGTGTACCAATGCTTGTAGAAACATTAAATGGTTGGTCAAGGGGTTGAGTTAAGTAGATCCTTCACTTTCGTCTACTTGAAAGATGAGCTTTTGTTTTCCCAAGTAAATCTCTTCACATCATTATTCATCAAGAAATGGAGTAGGCACAAAAGCTGAATGTGTTGAAGGATCACTAAACAAATGTAAAGGTTCCTCAAGTTATTGATGGATATTGTATAGGTAGTCTTCCAGATGATGGGTCTCCAAGAACTGCTTCATGCATGGCTTGGATAATGAGACACAAGTCCATTCTTAGTGAGGAATAGGAGAGTACTAATGCCATGTTTTCCTTCAATAATTTCCAAAACTTAGTTCCCATGTGTTACTCTTCATGAATATACCAGGCCCATGCCCATGTGCATAGGGTCCCATAGAATGCATATACCCATAGATACTCTAGTAAGTATGTTTTCCCATTTCTCCATATTATCTCACAAGCTTCAACGTGAGGTTCAGGTGCTTTCATGCCAATGTAACTAATTATTACCCTAACCTTATTGTCATAATAGAATCTATGGTGTAGAATAGATTGTACTTAATCCTAGTACATGAGGTTCTCTTTATGGGTATGCCACCATCTTGTAGTGATGCCATCAAAAAGGTGATCTAATGACCTCATCTGATGATTTTTGGTATCATAAAACTCTTTGAGATGCTAGACAAAGTCACATACCTCCATTTGTCCTTGGGACCATGGGGATTCATCAAGTCTTTTTAATGGTGGCTCTATCAGTGGCCCTTTCATTGCTAAACCTGTGAGGCAAACAAACTTGTGACATTTATGGAGTGGGCATAGGAGGTTCTTATGATTGTTGATGGTGATAAATGCTCTCCTAGTGATATCATAATCACCATGAGCCCAATAATTACAAGCATTACTTGTAGTATCAAAAATAGACTGTGTTTGTCTATCATATAATACCATCTGGGGTTGGATCATATTGATCATCATTCTAGGCCTTGAAATTATATAAGTGGTTGATGTCTTCATCAACATTGACATGCTCTATATAGGGAGGTCCTTGTGCTTGATCAAATGGTAGAACCACACTTTGATCAGTATTATTGAAGCTAATATAGTGGTTTTTAAAGCTCAAGTCTGTATTGTTCTCATAGCACCAAGGTCTTCTTAGTAGAGTTGGGTAGTCATCAGCTTTAGGTAACTCTAGAACCTCAAAATATGCTTTGAATGGTACTCCAAGTATCTCAACTGTGTCATTTTGGAGGACCCCAATTAGGTGAGCACGAGTCTTATTTTTCGTGAGTAAGACATGAGGTAAAGGCTATAACATTGGACTAGACATTTTACCCCAAGCATCCTTGGTGAAAACATTAACTTCTATGCAAGTATCCACTAAAATGTCCCTGATTACCCATCTATTAATGGTAGTGTTAACCAAAATTTATCTATCTTTCAGGGGAGTAGATGAATTAGGAGTATCCTAATACCAACTATGGTTTAAACAACAGTCTTCACTTTACCAAATGATATGAGGGTGAAACCCATTTGGTAGTTGATCTTGACTCTTAAGACAAGAATTGAGCTATGGGACAATATCTTCATCCAACATCTGCTTACATAGTTCTTGGAAGTCATCCCAGTCCATAATTTGGAGTTTAGTTTCCCTTTGCACAATAGTGCGCTAAATTACGTCTTTATCTTTGAGAAACTGAATCTCACCCTAAAGTTATCGTATGAGTGCCATCATATCTTGGAGGACATATTTTTGTTGCTAAGTATCAAGGTAGTTTCAAGATCATGGTTCTTCTCGATATACCTTCTCGCTCAGATTAGCTGTTGATTGGGCTTGTCCCCCATTGTGAGTAGTAATGTTTACTTGTTGAACAATGGGGATGGTTGGTCATGCCCACCATTATGGTTTATCAATTCTAATCATATTAGTACCCTTTTCATTTTGTTCTTTGGTGATAGCTACATATAGATCAAGACACTCTTCCAATCAATGGTCCTTTTTGCAAAATGCACACGTTGGGTACTCTAGGCAATCCCTTTGATAGTGGCCTAGATATCCACATTTGTAATAGGTTTTGGGTGGGAACAAACCACTTCCTCATCCTTTTCCTCTCCCTTGCCCATGGTAGCCAATGTTGTCTTGGGTATTAGTGATTAAGGTTTGATGTGTGCCCCATACTTGAGATTCATGGATATTACTAATCAATCAATAGTAATTAGTGTTGTGAGTGTAGGCATCACAAATTTTAAAATAATTAGACACCTTAGCCATTGTAAAATAAGACACGAATGAACATCATGTTCCTCATGGAAAATTTCACATGTTTGTTTCATTACTACACATATGTTCTTACATGGGTAGTTGCTCCTCATATGCCCTTCAGTTTCATAGTCGGTACACCAGATACCACTACATGTTTCATGTGTATTATTGGATGTTAAATTTGCTAGTTGTGATGCCATTGAGGGCATCTAGGCCTCCATAAAGGGACTAATCCTAGTGTTAATGCTTCCAATTACTTCAGTGCAAAGAGCAACTTCCAAGGTCTCACACGGGCTAGTAAAGGTCCGTTGTAATAGGGTCTACCGAAAAGGTAGTAAAAGTCCTACCATAAACCATTGTGCATGATGGGAAATGTTAATTTCAAAGAATAGTTTAGACAAGGTTTTAAAACTTTCATCATACTCATGTACGCTCTCTGTAAGTCCTTGATTTATGTCCTTCAGTGTTGTTATACTGTACTAATCAAATTCAAGAATGTTGAACTCCTGAAGGAGGGCTATTTTGAGTTGATTGAAATTGACCACCACTTGCTAAGGGTCAAACTTCTAGTACCACTTATGTGTGCACTCTAAAATCATAGTTGTAAACTATGTGGCCTTGTATTTAGAATATGTGATACCTCACATCATCCAAATTAGTTCACGCTTATGGGCATGCTCAATTACATTCTCCACCCCTCAGTATTCAGGTAAGTGTAATGTCATCTCATAGTAGACTATGTTTGGTTAAGGTGTTTGGGTGGGTGGTTACTGAGAACCTCCATCCTTGGTCCCTTAATGCAAGAGCCCACTTCCTCCTACACCACCACATAGTCCTAATCCAGTGCCTCTAGTAGCAGTTCTTATGGTATGAGGTGAGGTATCTAGTTGGTTAACTAAGGTTGGGCTTATATTTTGTCCTTGAAGACTAGTTCCATTAAGCATCCCAAGTTATGCCATAGAATTCTGTTGAAGAGGAAAATATAGTGTTAAACATAAATGAGCCTTAACTAGCTCAATTTCAATATTCCTTACTGGTTTAACTTTTGACTCTGAACTATCTGTATCCCAATTTCAAATGTGTACTCTGTCTAACTCAAAGGCATTAACATGCATGATGTTGGGGGATCCAGGTTGGTTCAGACTTGGTTTCTTGATTTCTTCCATCCAACTAGTTTTTCCTTCATAGATATAAGTGGCATATAATGTAGGTTGATAGTGATGGGGTCCTCATACTTTTTCGCTTCCCTGTGGCTCCTAACAACACTCCATGAGTCTTCCTGATCTCTTCCTGCACCACTAACTCACATTATTTTTTGCTGAGATTCATCATACTTTCATTTCCATAGTACACACTGGCTAGATACCATTTTGAACCCAATATATTCAACCTCTACCCTCCCCTTCCAAAATGTATAACTCATGTACAAGAAGATTTAACCATCGATTAGTATGGTTTCCAATCTAAGGTCAGAAATTATTTTCTTAATTTTGAAAGCAAAAAGTATTAGATAGTGACCACACAGATCTTAAAGGAATTGGAATTTGGATTCTTTAGGACATAAAGAGGTGGTCACAACATACTCTAAAATGTAGCTATTCTGAACTCCTTTCCACCAAAAGTTGATTGCTTGTATCCACGAGACTCCAAGTCATGTTAGAGCCCTTTGCCGTTCTAGTGTCCAAGACTACCTTCATCCAATATTCCTTGATCATTCTTGAGCATATGGGAATAGCCAAGCATACAAGAGAACCAGGAGATTCAAAAATAAAGTTTCATACAAAGGACTATAGAGATTTTTCTTCACCCACTATTGTGTAGAGATTCCTGGTCTAAGATATGAAACTACAAACTTATCTTCAATAATGATAACCCATTCTTCTATATTTTTTAGCGTAATATGCTCAAACATCTTCCCATGATTATGATTCAAGTGCTTTGGGTCTCGATAATAGAACCAAAATGTTGGGCTTTATTCGTTAATTCCAACTCTAGTATTGAAGTCTATCCCAACAAGCTAGTGCACTAGCCCTATCACATGAGAGTTAGGTCTCGCATGCTCACTTGAAGCATGTAGTGAAAGACTAGTTCTTGAAGGTTTTGTAACATAGTAATATATGTTTTTTCATATTTATTTATGCAGTTCTAAACAAGGATTATTTAATAACACAAATATACTGCTACTATCCTTCTAGTCCCAAATGCAACTATTACTATTACAAGGATCACCATCACTATCTAACATTAGTGACTCAAAAAATAAAAAGATATCAACAACAAGATGAAGAAATAAATCATATCCATTTCTATCACTTAGTATATTTCATCATTCAAAACACAATTTGATAAAAACTGATATCTCCCATTAGATGCTTAATGAATCACAAGGAAAAGCTTCATTATCTATTCTCTAAAAAAGACCATCATCACCAAAGATTTTACTAGGGGTATTTATACTTACTTTACCCTAACCAAGTGTTACAATCATTAATTAATATGAGCGAATGACATAAGGACTCTCAATAGACAAAGATTTATGGCACTTTACAACAAGCTCTTCCTAAGGACTCAGGGCCCTATGCCCCTAGATCCTCGCTCTATGATATATGCTAGTGGCCATGTGTTTTATTCCTTACAGGCTGATACAAAACCCCCAATCAAAAATTTCAAAGTGTTCCATATGAATCATTCTTCAAAATTATCCCACTTCCCACATGCTCCCCTAGTCTTCATATTCATTTTGAGTCAAAAGTCCTCGAGTTCTCCATGACTTGTTTTCATTTGACTAGGTCCTCTCATGTTGGTCCCTTCTGTGCCATTATCCTCTTGCATTGTTATCCTCTTACACCAAAGAGGTTACACACCATGGTGTTTTCATGCTTGGTTTCTCTATGCCATGGTCTTCCCATGCCATGGTCCTTCTGTGCCATGTCAGTTTCATGCTAAAATAGGACAATACTTAGTCAAAATTATGGGGTGAATAGGGTCTCATAGACTATTTTGGTGTCATTGACTTGTTAAAATCTCTTTTTTTCTTTCATTAAAATACAACATAAAAAACTCACTGATATTTGACAAAGATACTTGGCCTGATTATGCATCTTCTATTTATGATATTCTAACCAAGTCTCAATTTCAATGGGAAACAAATTACAAGGTAAGTACATTTTCATAGATTATACAGTGTTGAAAGTTAATTTCAAACTCAAGATAGGTGAATCAACTGACATAAAACACTTAAGGGTGAAATCTATTCATCATAGTCCAAATCTCTTAGCAACCTATATTGTTGATCTCTTTAATATAATGGTTTCTCATGGCTTCCCACTTACATGGACATCTCATATCATCCATCCCATATTTAAATCAAGAAACCAATAATATTCAAATAATTATAAAACCATCATGGTTGGTCAAAACTTGAGTAAATAGCATTGGATAATTTGATTTCCAAATCTGTAGAGTCAAATAAATTTCAGACAAAATGGAAAACATGTTTTAGATGGAATCACCAAACAATAAACCATATATTGATGCTTAGAGTTGTAATCAAATAAACAAGACCAGAAAAGTATAATGTTTACAATTATTTTATTGATTTTAAAAAGGAATTTGACATGGTTCCCACACAACTTTTAATCCAATGGATTTGAAATCTATGAGATTTTAGAACATCTAGTTGTTCTTGTGGTGATGCTTTATGAAAAGGTGGTTGACCAAGTCTAAACTCTTATTTATTTTATGGAAGATATCAATAGCACCATTGGTATTAAATATTATTTTCAACTTTATCCTAATTTGTTTGGTATCTACATAGATGAATTAGAGGATGTCATTGCAGTTTTAAGGAGATTAGGTGATAATCGTATTCTTTATGATATAATCATCACTATTTTATTATTTTTTGATGACATTATTCTCATATCACATACTATTGTAGCCCTATAAAGATATTGACATTATAATATCATTTTGTGATACTCATGATTTACAAGTGAAATTGAGAAAAATGAAGGTCATGGTTTTCAATACAAAGAAAAAGACAAATAAAACTAGTTCGATTTACAAAATGAAGTTTGGTTGTAGTGGTTTTCTCCTATACTCATCTTGATGCACCTTTCATGGGACCTCCTTTCAATAAGTTCTTTATATATATAATAATTTTTACTTTATTTCTTTACTGACACTTTTTCTTTCAGTGGCTTGTCAACACATCAATATCCCTGATTGCACACCTTAAAGGGTGCACCAATAATGGGGTAGGATCAAATTGTGATACTTTGTGAAAGATGTTAGAATTCGATCTTTGTACACCATCACTATTATTAGGTTGACGTCCTCCAAGTATCTATTCATCTTTCCCTTCTATTTACTTCATATCTAGATTTGATAGCATCCCTATATCCTATGGTATCAATGTGGATGATACCATATGCTTTTTCCCTTTATCCTCCTTGTATTGTATTGGCTAGCTTGATATAGCTATAAGTATGTCTTTTAAAATTTGTACTATATTCTCTTGGATGATATCATACTATGCTAGCCAACATCTTCCAATTGTATTAGCCTAATTGATCCCATTAAATTAAAGTTTAGTGTGGTTTTTGGATATTGAAACAATATATATAAGGGTCATATTTCCTTTCTAATAAGATATATCACATTCATACACTCTGTTTGCACTAACTTTTTTTTCCATAAGTATTTGGGAGAGTGAGTGGTTTAGAACTTTATCTTGGAGACCCTGTCTTTTGGTGTTATTGAAGCTCAATATGAGGAGTAATTAACAGTTTTTAGCTACAAATATCTAAGTTTTTTTTCAACCATTTGAGTTTTTATACCTACAACATCTATTGCAAAGCTCCACTTGAGTAAAGGGGAAGATTGAAGCATCGATTCCACCCCAAGATAAGTATTTCTATCGTTATACTCTTTTATTTACTTAGTAAATTAGATGTTGTTTATTGTATTGTAGATGTATGTGTGTATCTTTGCTTAGACTCTTCCTTATATCGAATAAATTGTTATAGAAATATGATTTCTTAGGTTGCCCTTTATCACCATAGGTTGCATAGGCCTCTATTTGGTTGACCATTGCACCTTACCTTTTTAAAACCATATAACTCATAATTTACTTTCCTTTGTACCCTTTTATAACCATTTACTTTACTTGCATCTTTAAAATCATAGCTACAACCATTTACCTTTGTTGAGGTCTAGTGAGAGATATATCCTTGTGTCATAGGGTTAGGATTTGAAATCCTTTCCTCTTGACATTTGAGTTATAGGTTATCGTCTGCTAGATCTATGGATATCATTGGTCTTTACCTACTTTTCCAAGTATATGTAGGCTCTATTTGGTTGATCTTATTTGTGTCCTACTCCTTTGACATAAATAGGATAATTTTAGATCATCCTAACTCATGTATATATTCTAGTGAGCTTGATGTGAGTATTATCCTTCTTTTGGTTGAATCAAGTTCATGTTTTTCCTTCTAGCTTCTTAACACTATGGTCTAAAACATTATACATTATCAATCAAAATGTATCAACCAACTCGATATCATTGTATTATTTTAAATTGTATTAGCTAACCTGATACAATTTTGTGTGTTTTCAACTATATCAACCAACTTGATATTATCTTATTTGATCAGTTTTTGTTTTTAACTATATTGGCTAGTTCGATACCATTCTATTTGCTTGTTTAATTCATTACATGTTGTAAATTTAGCTTTCAACATATATCACTTCTAATTTTTATTTTTGTTGTCTTCCTATAAATTATATTATGACAATTTTAAAACTAATATGAGCTATTGTTCTGGGCCAATGTTCATCAGTTTTATCTGAGGCATGATGTGAGGGGTACTTCCTTGATACTCAAGCCATTAGATAACACTATATATAGATTTTAGTTTTTATGCACCTCAAAATAAATAAAATAAAGCCTAGGGATTTATTTTTTTAAATTTTAGGAAGCCTTCCAACCATTTGATTTTATTGTGTACTGGTAAGTAGTTAGCTCCGAGAAGTTACTCTTAATGTAGCTCAGATATGAGATAGTATAACTATAGGAACTATGGAATCCTCTATGGTTAATAATTTCATGACCATGTGCACTATTTAAAACTATGATCAATACATCTTAGAGCCTAAAATTCAAACACACCTTTGTTTAGTATACCTCCCTACTTTGATTTTTGCTCATTAAATTTTTAACTTGCTTGTTTCCTAGACTATATCAGCTAGCTCGATGCCATTCTTTGTTATGTGAAAACTATATTGGCCAACCCAATACACTTATGTGTGTATTCAAAATTTTAAAAACTAACTTTTTATAATTTTGAATTTCTATCCAATTACATTGACCGATTAAACCCAGTCTATTTCTTAATTTATTGGCCAACCCAATATAATACTTCTTGTAGGTTTCTATTGGTGTCACTTTTTTACTAAATTGTATTGACTAACCCAATACCGTATATTATCTTACACTTAATCACTAAACTATATCGGCTAATCTGATATGGTCTATTGTTCCAATATAGTAACTAACTATATCAACCTACCTGATACTTTCAGTTTCTTGTGAATAGCCTTCTTTTTATGCAGTTAACTTTAAATTTTATTCATCATGATGTCTCCTCTCAAAATATGTCTTGCAAGCCTCAACCCATTCTAATTTTACATGGGTAATTTCTTTCTACCTTATATGACCACCATTAAAGGTAATTCCTAATATTATAATTATTCAACACCTTTCTCATGGTTGAGGATATAAATGATGATATTACCACTTACGACAATCCTTTTTACCAGGGTGAAGAACCCAATGATTACATTTATAATGGGACCAAATATTGACAATATTTTCCTCCCATTTATGATGATATCGATGAGGATTCTAATGATGTCAATTTTGATAGTCCTAACATTGATGAAGATCACCATGATGATCTTCCCCTCTATAAACCTAATGATCCTTATTATTGGGGTGAAGAACCCAATGATGACACTTATAATAAGACCAAAGATTATCAATATAGACCTCCAATTTATGACGATCCCTATGAAGACCTTTATTATTCCACCTTCACTTGTTATCATATGTTTGAAAATCAAAACCAAAATTTTCCCATCTATGATAATGACTTTGACAGAGGTGAAAACTGTATCATGATAACAAATGTTCCCATTGATGACATTGATGACATGGATGAAAATACCTCTTATGATTTTACCATCGTTAGCAATCCCCACTTCAAATTAAATAATGATGAGTATGGTTTCATTGATGTCTGCCCACCCTATACCACACCCTTGAAAGGCCTTATAAGGATAAGCCATCAAACCTCAACTCACACTCAATAATTTTTTTTTCAACTCATCAACTTATGAGAACACCTAATTTAGATGCCTACCACAATACACATTATAGGTGACTATGACTCTCAATTTTATATGAATATTTAGACCTATCCTATCAATTTAATTTTAATGTCAACCTCTTCCAACCTACTCAAATCACTACTGTAATCACTTATTTCTAACTGTATCGGCCAACTTGATACCATTTAGTTACAACCACCTATGCTCAACTGCACTAGCCATGACATAATTTGTATTGATATAATTCTTCTTATTTTATTCAACTGCATTAGCCATGTTACAAAATGTGCCAATATGTTTTTTGTTTCATCTAACTATATTAACCTAGAACATAATTTATTATAGTTGTATTACATCAGACTATATCAAATTGGTTGATACAGTTAATTTTATTCATATTATACTAGACTATATCAACCTGATCAATATAATTAATTTTAGTCACGTTATACCAAACTATATCACCTTGGTCGATACTATAATTAATTTTTTTTTATTACTTCCCAAAGATCATGACATTACCCTAGATGCCACATTCCTTGTTGGAACAAATATTTACACATATTTAGACATCATTACTAGGCCTGTTGATCTTGAGGTTAAATCTAATCCACCTATATCCCACAAATTAGGGCAGTTTACGATGCCTATCTTTTTATTCTAACACTTGTTGGGGTATTTGATGATACCCATCCTTTTATTACTACACATATTGGTGCACCTTGTGCTACTCACCCTTTTCTTATTCCAACCTTTAGGTAATCTTGTGATCCCTATCCTTACCTTTACACACACTTTGGGGGAATATTCTAATGCCCATCCTCATTCTCTTGGCTACTTGATTTCTCATCCTTACCACGAGGCAATAATCAAGAGTCTTTCAGATATTTAAAATAAATAAATTCAAGTTCAAGAAACTTTCTGAGATAAATATTCTTGCATTTCACATGTTCTTCTTTGATATATGAATTAACATAGACATTACTTTTTATTTTGTCTTATATTTATTTATTTTCCTACATTTTATTCCCTTAGCACATTTTTTATTACATAATTATTTCGTTTTTAGTTCTTTGGTTCTTTATAGTCAACCTTTATTTCCTTATAGATCTTAGGTGTCACCTTTAGGTTTCTTTATATAATTTTTAAGTTGGCCTTAGTTTCTTTGTGATTGTTCAATATATTTTTGCTTCCCCTTATTTTTGGATGATTCAAGGTTATAGACCTCATTATAGGTTTGTATGTCATCTCTAGTGACATCACCACCATGCTCTTCATATTATATTTTACTTGCATGTTTATAGTTAGTTTCATGTATTTTATTGAACTAACATTTTTTGTAGGTTCTATTTTAACTCTTATTTTGAAGCTTAGCACTACTTTCTTCACACCTTTGGGTTTCCTTTCACATTAGCCTTAGTGCCTATCTTTGGTCCTTAGGTCTTTTATCATTTAACACCTCTTGGTTTTTCAGTTTGTGAGTTGCATTGTAACACATGGGGAATACAACTAGGCTTTCCTCTCAAATGCCCATCCTTCTACTTTTTATAGTCAACCATTGGTTCATTTACGATTCTTTGGTCTCTTATATCGCTATATACACCTTTTGGGTCTTCGCTATCATTTTTATATTTCATAGTTTTATCTTATTTTTTTCTCTTAGATTTTTGGTTTGTGAATTGCACAATAAGACTCGAGGAATCAACTAGAGCCTCCTCACAAACTACCATCATTTTGCTACATAGATTGCTTTTATTCTAATCTTAGCTAGGTGTTTTCTTGGAAAGACAAGGCAATGGTCAAGAATAGTGTTTCATTTCACTTAGAATTAGTCATATTCTCTTATGGTAAAACTATAATAGTCTATCTCCATGTCATCACTCACATTTTACCTCATTTTATGTTAATGATTCACACCTACATGTCATTGTATCATCTTCCTTTACACATTTTTTTAATTGATGTAACCTGATCGTTCTATGATAATTTTCATAATTCCCTACTATCCTTTATTTTTGGGCTCACCAAGGTTGGTTTCAATATTGCACTATTTTCTAGGGTGCAAGTCTGAGAGTCTTTAGGCTCCATGGTATTTAGGTTCACTCATTAACGACTAAGTGTAAGATCTCTTGTGATAGTCATATTTAACACCCATGTTTGTTTTTTCCAAATATTTATAAAGGAGGAAAATAGAAAAAAATAAGAGTTAAAATCCATATCATAAGAAAATACAATATTAAAAGATAAATAAAATCTTAACACACCAAAATACATGATCTTTTGGGCACATCTCCTATTCTAGTTGTTGGTTGAATATTTTGTTGATCAGCGTATTGATAAACAAAATAGGTTTGATCAGCCAAAGTAGGAAGATTAGTTGTCCAAATGTGTAGGTTTACCACATCATAAGGGGACTGATCTCTCCTCTCATCAAGGGGAGGTTCCCTATAGATAGGCTATATATATATATATATATATATATATATAGAAAATAATACTCAAGGGTAGGACAAACCATCCATCTCTCTTTTTTTAGAGATGATGTGTGCGGATCAAAGGAGAAACTCAAGGAAAATGATAGAAATCACTCCTCTTCTTTCAGAAGTACTATTCAACAAGCCACAAGAGTAATCTAGGTAGTAACAACAAAATGTAACAAAGGATTTAATAACCAAAAAATTGAGATGCAACACAAAGTCTTCTCCTGGATTGCTCAAGAGTAAGATACGAAAGAAAATGAGGGCACAAAGTCACCCCAAGATCCTTTACACAGAAATGAAAAGAAAACACACTAAAGGCAATTATGGGGGCACAAAGTCTCTCCACAGTTAACTCTTTAGGACACCTTCTTGACTGCTGCCACTAATTTTGCTTGTTGAATTAAAAGAACAGAAGATATATTAAGGAAAAAGACATAAGAACAGTTTCCCCAACAACAAAGATATCACAACACAAAGTTTGAAAAATCACTTGATTTCTTATTCCAATAACAAAATATGATCAACAAACTGAGCTCAAAGTCTCATAAGTGCCTTTCAATTTGGGCAGAGTTTCATTTTGATTGTCAAAAAGAGATCTATTTACAATAGAAGAGAGTCCCTTATATAGCTTCTTCAAGAAGGACTCGGGAACAATAACACATCATGTTGTGTTGGAATCTGTTAAGAAGATAGGCTGGAACTTAGGGGCATTTTACTCATTTGATTTTATCATTGCAGGGAAACAAGTCATGCGTATTGAAAGTTTACAACTTTTAATGTCTGCCTGGCGATCTGATCTTACCTTCATCATTCCTCCTTTTTTGGTTAATTGAATAGGGTCCTGGATTTTGTTTGCTGTTCTATTCTTTCCTTGCTTTCTGCTGGTCTTAGCCTTGAAGTCTGTGAATGCATTCTAGTCTGTAGGTTCAAAGGATCAATGACTATTTTGTTGTCTTGAATTTGATGTCTTTAGGTGCGTCACCCCTTTGTCTTCTTTCAACTTTTCTATTTGGCACTTTCCCAGATTGAACTTGCACTTTTGGGCCTTAAGAAATGACCTATTTTGGGTCGAGAAGAGCTTCCCACAAGATATCTGCCCTTTGGGCAGTCTTTGAATGGCCTTCAGGGTTTTTGTTTTACATCTTCCTGAAGGGAAGGTGACCCTTCAGCTTCAGGGAAGTATCCTTCAAGTTGGCTGCTGAGAGTCCCCCGCAAGGGTACCTACCCTTCGACAGCCTTTTTCTTTAGAGTCTTCATGGGCTTTCCTCAGGTTTCTCTGCAGACAAATTCCTATGGACAAAAAGTCTACAAAAATTTCCTGCAGATAAAAAGTATGCAGAATTTCCATTTGCCTTGATTATTATCCTTCAGATTTTTTCCACCCACGACCGCTTAGAATTATTTCAGAATTTTTGTTTGAAGGAATTCCTTAGGACAAAAAGTTTGAAGGAATTGTGCCTTAGACTTGCCTTAGTCTTTTTTTTTGAAAATGACCCTTCTGAAGGGTATTTTTGTTGACCAAGTGCCCTCTGCAAGGGCACTTGTTCTTCGGGAGGCCCTTTGAACTTTCGCATTTTGAAATATTCCTTTAAACTGCTCCTTTGAACCAAGGTGACGAACCAACTGTTGAACCGTTTGATTAAACCGCTTGGTTGAACCAAACATTGAACTGCTTGGTTGAACCAAAATGGTTCAAGCTGATGAACCCTTTGTTTGAACCAACCGTTGAACCTCTTCGTTGAACCAATTGGTTGAACCTCTTCATTGAACCAATTAGTTGAACCAAGCTTTAAACCAAAATGGTTCAAGAGGATGGTTCAATTGAATGAACCAAAGTGATGAACTAATCATTGAACCAACGGTTGAACCAAGTTTTGGTTCAATTGATTGAACTGAAATGATGAACTAACTGTTGAACCAAAAGATGTTGAACCAACTGTTGAACCAAGTTTTGGTTCAACGGTTCAAACAAAGCCTTGAACCGACTAACAAACCATTTGACGTTGAACCAACCGTTGAACCAAATGCATTGAACCTACTGATGATGCTTGTCGATGGAGATTTTTGTTTGAACCAAGGCACTGAACCAATCTTGAAAATGACCAAGTGTTAGAAATTGATTCTTTTGGTTGAACTCCCCTGTAGAAGCCTTTGAACCTGTAGAAATGAATCTGCCTACAGAGTCTGTAGAAACCAAGTTCGTAGTTTTCTCTAACCTTGAAAAAGTCTGTAGATTTCAATCTGTAAAGCCCATTGAACTTGACCTGCAAAGTTCATAGATTTCCTCTTCCTGCTGAGTCCGTATATTCAAGCCTATAGAGTTCGTAGATTTAACCCTGCAGAGTCCATAGATTTTTGAGAAGCTTGAAAAAGGAGGAATTTGAATGCCCAAGACAAATTTTGAAAAGGGAAGAGACAATTTTGGTCTGTAGGACCAAAATAGTTCAAATTTTGTTCCAAAAATGAGTGATATTTTTAGGGGACAACAGCTGGCTCCAGTTGGGGAACTTCTGTCAATTGCAAAAAAAATTGAAAGGAGTAGAATCCAGAGTCTCTAGTGTCTTCATGTGTACCATTGGGTTACGGAGTCATGCTACCCAAAAATGAAAGGCATCAAAAATAGAAACAAACAAAACAACATAGAATTAAAAACTATATAAATGTACATATATATAGATGGAATGATCTGACACTTCAAGAATTGAAGTATTTTAGATGCTGTTTTATCCTGGTAGACCATGAAAATAGTGTGCCATCTTGGTAAAATAACAGGAAAATATTTTTCCCCCAAAAATGGTGACGGGTGAATTGTGCTCTCCACCAAGAAACCAATTTATTGTGTCTTCCTCTTGGCCTTTTCTTCTTCTTATTCCAAGATAGGATGTGGTCTTCAAACTGGAAACCATAACTCTTTGCTTTCTTGGTGAAGGGTTCCTTTGCCTGATTTTAATTTGTAGCAGCATGGTCCATTACCATAATTGGTTGTTCTTTTGGTTCAATCCAGCATATGATTGGATTGTCCATATCAAACTCCTGAAAAATTATCAACTTAGCATCTCTTTTGATGTGAAGGAGTTTGATTTCTTCATCTTGAACACTCTTCAATCTGAGTAACAGAGATTTACATCCAACTGTATTATTGGTGTTGCTGACTTGCAATTTGCATGAAGGAAGAATATCTCTTTGAGGAGATATCAACACAGTTTCAACTTCATCATTGGTGGAAGAATTGATGTCATCATCAAAAGCTGATCTTCTATCAGATTTCTCTTCATTAGAGATGGAAGATCCTTCCTTACTTGTACTGTGTCCTACCAATTCCCCTAAGGTCTTGTTTGGATCAATTCCTAGAATGTCAGCTACATGATTTTCATCTGTTAAAACATGAACATCTTATGTGGTAAAGAAATAATTACCCCTGACTGAAGACTCAAATAGAATTTGTGCTGTAGGGGCTGATGTTTAGATGACCACATATTTTGCCTCCTTTTCATGGAGCAATCTCTTAATTACGCCTTGGACAGGGATCCTTGTTTCAGACAAGTCCATGCTTAGATCTCCTCCCACGTCTTTGAAAAAATTTCATCCAAGCAAAATGCCATAAGATGCTAGGATGTCAGCCACCAAGATAGTCATCTTGATTCTCTTGTCTGGAAAGGGTGCAAATGCAAATTGGGCATCTTTGATTTGCCCTAGCAATGGTACTTGCTTGTTCTCCATGGAGAAACATCTCCAAAATGTCTTGGTCAATGTGAGACCAAGAGACTCAGCTACTTTAGAAGGCATGACATTTTCAGATGCCCCAGAATCAATGATGCAATTGTTAAGTTGATAACCATTTATTAACAGGGAAACATAGAAAGGTTCTATTTTCCCAGGGGCAGTTGGAGGAGTAAAGACAAGATTATTTAGAATGGGCATGTTCTTTGGGGAATCAAGAATTATTTTCTTAACCTCTTGTCTTGTAGGGATGGTCTAGTTCTTGACACATTAGACCAACTTATCTAATTGATTAAGATTGGATTGCAAGTATTCAAATTTAGACATTTGTATTTTGGTCTTTTTGACATGATCAATTATGTCAAATGGCTGAATTGGACTAGGAATAGAGGAAAACATTTCAACCTTTTGGGTTTTAGGAGGGATGGGAGGAGGGCTGGTTTGCAAAATAAGAGTAGAAGGTGAAGGTGAAATTGATGTACTTACATTTTGAGTGATCACTGGATCCTTTGACTGAAAAGGCAGAATGGTTCCATGCTTAGCAATCGTGACTGCTCTTCTATCTTCTCTTTATCAGCTTGCTGGACTGATTGGTTTTTAGACCTAGTAAACACTGCATATGATCCATCAAAAGCTTCTATTTTGCTTTTGGGTTCATCTTAGTAGTTTAGGAAACCAATGTGGCAGTCACCAGCTAATTCTTCTTGATTGTCTTCAAGGAGATCAACATCATTTTCTTGATTCAATTCAGGTTCGAAAGAGAACTCAAATTTTGTTTCAAGATATTCCATTGCTGAATTGGTTGGAGGAGCTTCCAGGGCAAGTTTCCCTTATGGAGGAGGAAGACAATTCTATTGCCCTTGATTCCTAGCAGCATTGCCTTGATATGACTGATTTGGGAGTGTCCTTCTATATGAAGGAGCAAAAGGCATTCCTTGTGCCATTTGATTTTTCAAGGCTAGTACTTCATTTGCCAGCTTTTACACCATTGGATCAGTGGTGCCTGTAGATGCATATTTAGAAGATGATGAAGGTCTATTTCTATTTGAATCTCTTCTTATTTTCTCTGCTAAGATGAGATCATCTTCTACCTCAGTGGTGAAAAGTTGAGCTGCAACAAGATCTATTTGACCAACACGTCTCAAGAGAAAACTTACTTCAGATAACTGAGAATTAATGAAAAAACATTTGAGATTCTCAGTTGTAGGTTGAGCAATTACAGGAATTCTATTCCTTAATTTGTCAAATTTAGCTATGAAATCCCTCATAGGCTCATGAGGCTCTTTCTTCATGTGTGTAAGTTGAGCCAGAAGTGCATGTGCATCTTCTATAGGTTTGAATCTGGCTTCAAACTTATCTTTGAGAGTATTCCAATCAGTCACTGACCGAGCTTGTAAATGATAAAACCAATCTACAGTAGCACCTTTTAGTGTCTCTACAAAAATTTTGACTGCTACATCTTCAAATTCTACTCTGATTACTCCACAAGCTATGCTGAAAGCTGCAATGTGTTGATCAGGGTGAACTTTCCCATCACCATAGAATTTGGAGAAGTTCTTCCTTGAACTACGTGGAAGCTCATGTAAAGGTGGAGTAATATTGAGAGGACCAAAAGCATTACCCCAGGGGCCTTGAACTACCATTGTAGGATTATGAAAAGGAGGGATAACAAATCTCAGAGGAGTGACTATTGGCAAAGCTTTATCAACAATAGAAGTAGATACTTTGTCTGGCAATGGAGATCTGACTTTAGTACGAGGAAAACTCTTGGTTTGTTGGAGATGAGATGGTGAAGGAAACAGATGAAAATCACGTTGCTGTACCAACTTGAATACAGGATCAATGATACCTTTAGCCCTTTGGCTTCATGTATACCTTGAATTTGCCAGATTGTGAAACAAAAATGGAAAAGAATTGACCTTGCTTCAGTTAAAGCTTGAGGCTTTAAACTATGCATTTTTTTTTGGTTAGTGTGGAGGTGAATGGATAGATTATAAATGGATAATGGATATCGATATCCCCAACAAAATTGCCAAAAATTGTTGGTTGAATAATTTGTTGATCAGCGTATTGATAAACAAAATAGGTCTGATCAACCAAAGTAGAAAGACTAGTCATCCAAATGTGTAGGTTTATCACATCAGAAGGGGACTGATCTCTCCTCTCATCAAGGGGAGGTTCCCTATAGATAGGCTATATATATATAAATAGAAAAAAATACTCAAGGGTAGGATAAACCATCCATCTCTCTTTTTTCAGAGATGATGTGTGTGGATCAAAGGAGAAACTCAAGGAAAATGACAGAAAACACTCCTCTTCTTTCAAAAGTACTATTCAGCAAGCCACAAGAATACTCCAGGTAGTAACAACAAAATGTAACAAAGAATGTAATAACTAGAAAATTGAGATGCAACACAAAGTCTTCACCTAGATTGCTCAAGAGTAAGATACGAAGGACACTGAGGGCACAAAGTCGCCCCAAGGTCCTTTACACAAAAATGAAAAGAAAACACACTAAAGGCAATTATGGGGGCATAAAGTCTCTCCACAGTTGACTCTTCAAGACACCTTCTTCACTGTTGTCACTAATTTTGCTTGTTGAATTAAAGGAACATAAGATATATTAAGGAAAAAGACATAAGAACAGTTTCCCCAACAACAAAGATATCACAACAAAAAGTCTAAAAAATCACTTGCTTTCTTATTCCAATAACAAAATATGATCAACAAACTGAGCTCAAAGTCTCAAAAGTGCCTTTCAATTTGGGTAGAGTTTCATTCTGATTGTCAAAAAGAGATCTATTTACAATAGAAGAGAGTCCCTTATATAGCTTCTTCAAGAAGGACTCGAGAATAGTAACACATCATGTTTCATTGGAATCTGTTAAGAAGATAGGCTAAAACTTAGGGGCATTTTACCCATTTGATTTTATCAATGTAGGGAAACAAGTCACGCTTATTGAAAGTTTGCAACTTTCAATGTCCACCTGGCGATCTGATCTTACCTTCATCATTCCTCCTTTTTTGGTTAATTGAATCGGGTCTTGGATTCAGTTTGCTATTCTATTCTTTCCTTGCTTTTTGTTGGTCTTGGCCTTGAAGTCTATGAATGCATTCTGGTCTGTAGGTTCAAAGGATCAATGACTATTTTGCTGTCTTGAATTTGATGTCTTTGGGCGCGTCACCCCTTTGTCTTCTTTTGAATTTTTTGTTTGGTGCTTTTCCAAATTGAACTTTCCCTTTTGGGCCTTAAGAAATGACCTGTTTTGGGTTGAGAAGAGCTCCCTGCAAGATATCTGCGCTTTGGGTGGTCTTTGAATGGCCTTCGAGCTTTTTGTTTTACATCTTCCCAAAGGGAAGGTGACCCTTCAGCTTCGGGGAAGTATCCTTCATGTTGGCAGCCGAGAGTCCCTCGAAAGGGTACTTGCCCTTCGGGGTCCTTTGGTGGCCTTTTTCTTTAGAGTATTAATGGGCTTTCCTTGAGCTTTCTCTGCAGACAAATTCTTGCAGACAAAAATTCTGTAAAAATTTCTCACAGACAAAACGTTCATAGAATTTCCATTTGCCTTGATTATTATCCTTCGGGTTTTTTCCACTCGCGACTGCTTAGAATTCCTTCAAACTTTTTGTCTGAAGGAATTCCTTCAGACAAAAAGTCTGAAGGAATTGTGCCTTAGACTTACCTTAGTCTTTTTTTTGAAAATGACCCTTTTGAAGGGTATTTTCATTGACCAAGTGCCCTCCACAAGGGCACTTGTCCTTTGGGAGGCCCTTTGAACTTTCGCATTTTGAACTGTTCCTTTGAACCGCTCCTTTGAACCAAGGTGATGAACCAACTATTGAACCATTTGATTGAACTGCTTGGTTGAACCTCTTCATTGAACTAATCAGTTGAACCAAGCTTTGAACCAAAATGGTTCAAGCTGATGGTTCAATTGAATGAACCAAAGTGATGAACTAACCATTAAACCAAAAGACATTGAACCAATGGTTGAACTAAGTTTTGGTTCAATTGATTGAACTAAAATGATGAACTAACCATTGAACCAAGTTTTGGTTCAACGGTTCAAATAAAGCCTTGAATCGACTGATGAACCATTTGACATTGAACCAACCATTGAACCAAATGCATAGAACCTGCTGCTGATGCTTGCCGATGGAGATTTTTGTTTGAACCAAGGCACTGAACCAATCCTTAAAATGACCAAGTGTTAGAAATTGATTCTTTTGGTTGAACCCGCCTGCAGAAGCCTTTGCACCTATAGAAATGAACCTGCCTGCAGAGTCCGTAGAAACCAAGTCCATAGTTTTCTCTAACCTTGAAAAAGTATGTAGATTTCAACCTGTAAATCCCATTGAACTTGACTTGCAAAGTCCGTAGATTTCCTCTTCCTGTCGAGTCCATAGATTCAAGCCTGTAGAGTCCGTAGATTTAACCCTGTAGAGTCTGTAGATTTCTAAGAAGCTTGAAAGATGAGGAATTTGAATTCCCAAGAGAGATTTTTAAAAGGGAAGAGACAATTTTGGTCTGTAGGACCAAAATAGTTCAAATGTTGTCCCAAAAATGAGTGATATTTTTGGGGGACAACACTAGTCAAAGCTCAAACTCCATAGATGGCTTCTTGATAATGCCAAGGTCCATTGGGGTGAAGTAGGATAGTAGATGAGGGTAGGGATCTTATTTCAAATCATTATACCTTCTTACATTCTAGTGCCACCTACTTTTTCATACAAGTACACAATCTTCATAGTAGATCGATGACTCTGTATGGTATCATGTAGAGTGGAGAACATGTGGAAATGTAGGATCTTTTTGCTTTCCATGCATGCCAACCTTTATAGGATAATATTTATACTTCACTAGTTATCCCAAGCTTATGATTGTTAGGTAAGGTTCTCTAAGGGCATTAATATTGAAAAATCTTAGTCTTGTTAACTAGATTTGAGTGTCTTATTCCTTGTGAAGGCCATGTTTTTTCCTTGGTGACACCCTCTTTTCCCTCATTCCATCTTTTCCCCTCAATTTTTTTTTGTTTCCAAATATTTCCCATCTTCGTCACTTCCTATTCTCTATCTCTTTTAGACATGGTAGCAATATGGTAGTTTTAACTTTTTGATGTTTAGAATAAATGTATTTTTGAGATGTTATCTTAGTTATTAACTTAATTTTTTAGGATTTATCTTAGTTATGTTTTGGATATTGAGTTTTCTATTTGCCTTTTTGAGTGTCATACTATCCCCTTTTTCCTATTTCATGTTTCATGCCTTTGTTTGAGTATGGTTTATTAATTATCTTACATTGATGTTTTTATCATAAATTAGTTTTATGTGTTCGTTATTTGATTTGCAGTGTTACTTATCTTACTTTGGATGCATTTTTACTATTTTTTGGTCCTAAGTAGCCTTGGAATTTTGGCTTACCTATTTTATTTTATTTTCTTTTGTTTCCTTGGATCTTTTAGTTATAACTTAGCCTTATTAATCTCGGATTGCCAATTCCTCCATGTTTTTTAATCATTTCATAGAGTTTTCAATTACATCCATTCTATTAACTATCATGCATATGCACACATTGATTTTATTCATCTTTATCATTGTATCCTTAGGGTTTATCATATGCATTTACTTCACCCTCCACAATCAAGACTATCGTATTTGCAAGCAATCATTCAATGAAAAGGCAAGTCACGATATGCATATGGTAATTTTAGTTATACATTTTTCAATAGTTCTTTTTAGTTATGATTTTGTGTTGCTATGTTTCTTTCCTAAATCACCATCCCACATTACACTATTGTGACACATGATGAGCTTCGGGTGGGGTATATGTATACACATAATATTTTTTACTTTATCAATTTACTAACACTTTCTCTTACAATGAATTATCAACACATCAATCTTTATGATTACATACCTCAAAGGGTGCATTGGGAATGGGGTGGGATCAACTTGTGACACTTTGAAAATGGTGTTGAAATTCTATCATGTTACATCATCACTACTATCAGTTTGACCTCCTCAAAGTCTCTATCTATCTTTCCCTTCTACCTACTTCCTATTTAGGTTTGATAACTTCCATACATCCTATAGTATTGTCCTGGTTGATAGGGTCTATTTTATGAATGTATCCTTCATGTACTATATCGAACATATAGATATAATTCTAAGTCTATCTTTTGACATTTGTGTTGCATCGGCTTAGCTAATACTGTATTATCCCAACTGACTTCTTCCAATTGTAATGACATGGATGATATCGCTAGGTTAAATTTTAATGTTGGTTTTAGGTATTGGAGCTATATATATATATATATATATATATATATATATATATATATATATATATATATATATATATGCATCATATTTCATTCCTAATAATATATATCACATTCATATGCTCTACTTTGGATTGAAAATTTCCCTAAGGAAATATTTTGGAGAGTTAGTGGTTTAAAACCTTATCTTAGAGGCCTTGTCTTGTGGTGTCATTGAAACTCAATAAAATGAGTCATTCAGAGATCTTAACTAAGTCTATCTACGTCTTCATCTAACCATTTGAGGTATTCAACCTACATCTCTTGCTAAAATTAACTTGAGCTAAGGGGAAGACTGAAATGTTGACAAGAATACCTCAAGATAAGTATTTCTATCCCTATACTCTTTCTTTTACTCAGTAGATTATATGTTGTTTATTGCATTATGGATGTATGTGTGTATCCTTGTCTAGGCTCCTATTTATACTAAATAAGTTGGTATATATAATATTTATTAGCTTTCCATTTATCACCATAGGTTTCATATACCATTATTTGGTTCACCATTATAACTTATCCATCTACAATCATCTAACCTATCATTTACTTTACTTTGTACCCCTTTACAATCATTTACTTTTATTGCATTTTAAAAACCATACTTATAACCATTCACCTTTATTGAGGTCTAATGAGAGTTATATCCTTGTGTTATAGATTTATACTTTAGAACCCTTTCCTCTTGACATTTGAGTTGTAAATTATCCTCTGCTAGATCTTCAAATATTATTGGTCTTTACCCACTCATCTAAGTATATGAAACCTTTATTAGATTGACCTTATTTGAGTCCTAGTCCATTGAGATAAATATGACAACTCTAGGTTATCCTAGCCCGTGCATACACTCCATATTGTATAAGAGAGATTATGCAAGTGGTATGCTACACTTAGTACACTTGAGAGACAATGTTTCCAGATTCAATTTTAGGTTTCCAAAGAAAAAATGTGTATCTTCCAAACTTTAATCTCACCAACAATAGTGTATTGTTATGAGATTTTGGAAATTGGACTTCATAATACATGTTGGGATTGGGTTGATAGTGTTGTTATTTCCACATTGTCCAAAAACTTGTGAGCAAAATAATCAGTTCCACATGCAATTATTTTTTTTGAATTTGACATCCATCCTCTTCATATTTCAATTGTATTCCATGTAGTGATGTTGCTTCACAGATTAATATGTATGACATATAAAATAATTGGTCATAATAGACATTCATTCAAGGCTCTTCAAACATTTATGAATTTATGTGAACAAGGGATCAGGAACACTTGGTATGTTTAATGTATATCTTTCCTATAAGGAATTGGTACTGATATCAATCGTCTACTCCTAATACCTTTTCCATCAATGTTCCTTACATGTTGAAAATATTTATATTCATATAAGTATTAGGGATAATATCTATAACTCCTATATAAAATCAATTTGGACAAAACCATCAGAACCATTATCAACAAAAATTCACCACTAATTAGAGTATTATCTCCAAATAGAAGATGGACGTACTATTATTTCCAAGTACATTAGTGTTTTATCATAATTTGGAATTAATATGTGCATTAACCCTAATTAAGATAAATTGATTTAAAATAAAATAAATGTCATAAAATAACTTACAACAAGTAGAAAAAAATAATCAAAAACAATAAAACATAATCGAATGAAAGCTCACTATGAGCAATAAAAAATACTTAGTTGTTTATTGTCTGTGATCTGACTGTATGAAACTAAATAATGGATGAAATTGATCAACAAAGGCTAATTCTAAAAGTGCAATGGGAATTGTAACTATAACTGATGAGGGTTAGGATCATCAGGGAGAAGACATGATTGACTGGCATTACTATCCTTTACTAGTTGATTTTGTCCTCTACAGGAAAATAGGGAAATCATGGCATGATCATTTTTGGCTACATAAAACAAACATCATGCAAAAAATTGACCTTCATATATAAACAGATGAATTTTAAATAAATTCTTCAAAATTGAAACCCTAATAAGAATTTTAATATTTGAAAGACCTATAAAGAGATAAGGGGGAGTGTAATGTACTGAGCTGACCCCAATCACCCCCATGATGATTGATTACTACCTAAGTACCCAATACTGCAAAGAGGGAAATCAGGCCCACGTAGTTCTCCCACTTAGAGTGCTTTATGAATTTTTTCTCCTTTTGTTACTTGAATGCATCTAGAGATGGATTGAATAATTGATAATGTTTTGCTTGACTTTGTTAAAATGAACTTTTGAGTTGGCTAAGGACTGATTCAAATGATTGAAATCATATTTGGGAAGAATAATAAAAATTTGCTTAGTGTGTAATAGTATAAGTGTGCCTCAATATTGAAATTGCAAAGTGATTTCCAAGTGATATAATAAGTGACTTAGATGTGCCTTTATAACAATCTAAAAGGGGGAATCCTCATGTTAGCTATCTTAAAAATATGAAACAACCTATAAGGAAGGGTCTAAATTGAAAAGTGATCATCACTAGGGTGAAGTTCAGGATCGACCCATAAGGGTTAAAATTGACGCCACTATTGGCCCCTATTAGTTGAGCCTGTCCTACAAGGAAACATGTGGCATAGAATTTGGGATGTTTGTAAAGATGCTAAGAGAAATTTTTAGCAATTCAAAACAATTATGTAAGTGTAAGATAACAACTTAAAAATGGGTAGGATAATATAGGTGCTCAAGATAGAGTGAGGTGGTGAAATATGTCTAAATGAAGTGCTTAACTCAATTAAAGTGAAAGTGGGCCAAAACGAACGTCATCTAGTATTCATGATTAAATTTGAGCGACTAAAATTAGGTTCTCTTTTGGTTTAAGATTTCATATGGGCAATTTGAGGTTATTGTCTCATCAATTTTTCTTTGAGTCATAGTACTTTATTCTACGACGTCAACACATAAACTTTGTAATAATGAATCAAAATTAGAGGAGCAGTTTATATTTATGTGTTTAATGTTTTATGAGATCTAAGGTAGGTTTTATTGTCTCTTTAAATGAAGTCATGGATATGTATGATATCTTATTCATTATGAAGATTAAATATGTATAGATTTATTCATCATAGAGATGACCGAACTTAGAGTTGGCATCCTTAAGAGTTTTCAAGATAATTTTTTTTCATGGTTTAAATTCAAACTCCTTTATTCAACCTCTATTTTAGAGACTCAAATGGACCCACTATTATAATTAGTAGTCACTAGTTATCAGTAGAAGGATCTCAAACACTTGGCTCTTTTGTTTTAGGTTTTATTTCCTTTTTCTCATACAAGTTATTATTTGAAATGTGTTTTTTGTATATAGTTATTTACTTTTTATAGTTACTATTGGACATAAATTATGTTGACAATAAAGCATTAGCATATCTTGTAGCAATATTAAGGAATCAACATAACATAATTTTGTACAACAAGAAGATGACCATCTAAATAACCAATTTTTTACATGTGTTGTGTTGTACATCATACGATTGGAGTCATAATGTACTAACAAAGAATAAGAGCGGTCATGCATCATTAATATGTAAATGAATCATCAACTTCATCATGATCAATATCCATACTCTCCCAAACTATATCCCAATTATGTAATCCATGGTAACTAACAAAATTTCCCTTACACGTAGTAGTGCATATATAAAACCCATCATACTCATCATAAAACCTCATGCAAGTAAGCCTTCCCATGATATTTTGATACACTTTTAAATTTATATCACTTGAAGGCACCTCTAGTGCCTGAGTTGGATCCATAACCAACACTACATGGGAATCACTCATGACATGGTCATCTAGGTAATATTATTATGGAGAATAAACAACATTTTCCCAAAGGTGGTGTCTTGGTCTTGCATACACTCTTGTGCAATGGTTGTGTCATGATTTCATTTAGTTCTTTAATATGGTACTTGAAACACTAGGGGAACATTGTCATCAATAAAACTCACATTACCTACTGAATGATATCCTTTGGCATGGGCCTTAGGATGGAACATTGATATTCTCACTGTAGCCTATGACCTATGAGTATCTTATACTTGTTTTGATGAATATCCAAGATTATTAAATTAATATTAATTTATTTTATAAGGAGTGGTTAATTAGGGATTACTAACTATATGCAAGGATTTTGAAATATTTATAAAATTAATAATAAAATTATAAGAAACATTATTTAAAACTACTTATAGAATATAAAACATTAAAAAGGTAGTGCAATAGTTGAGCAATGATTTCATCAGTCTTCAAAGAAGAGTTAGGAGTGGAAACCCTAAAATAAATAATAGGAACTGCTCTTTTCAAAGGAAAACTAAGATGTGGAAAAATGACAATAATCAGAATCATGATCAAAGAACACCTCCCAATTGATATGTAATTAATGTGGGCATTAAATCGTATGATTAATGAACACAAATTTACTTTTCTAATGTGTTGTTCCCAAGTTCTATTTTGTAAAAACAAAACTTAAATTCTCATACTTGGTGAATTTTGCATCTTTATGATTATCATCTACATGACACATTTCATCATGCAATCTTACACAGACTTTCCTAGATGCCTCATACATTGAATATCATGCTTCATACTACAACCATGCTACTACCAAAACATGTGATTGTTATCAAATCCTTAAAATAATGGTGCAAAACACATATGTTGTTTTTAAACTAAATTTGTTATTGTTTTATATTAGGAACAATGGTAAGAAACAAAAGTAAGAATGCTTATTTTCATACTTTCATTTGATTTCTTATGCCTTCTTAAGTGATTGAGAAATTTAATTAGTTGTAGGGAATAAATGTAAGCAACAATGAATCAAGCACAAAAAAAATGAAAGATAGACACAAGAAATTACTCTAGAGAAACCCAATGTGGTAAAAATATAGAAGAGTGAAGGCATGCTTCCTCATCTCCACTATCTTCTTTGCAGTTTTAAAAACTTCTCTCCTTCTTGAGGCCTTTAAGGACAATAGCAAAAATAGAAAACATCCCTTTTTTAGCTCCTTTATGGAATATTATGTGGATCATTTTCCTTCTCGATAAACTTGACTATTATTCTTAGCCATCTCAAATATGTAGTTATAATTTAATCCACATTATATATTTAAACAAATAAATGAATTTATTTTCCTCATTACCTTTATTTTACATCATGGGTTCATTTATATAGTTACACATCTCTTATTTTCAAAATAGAAGCCCAAAAGTCAAGAATCTAAATAGAAACCATCTCTTTATCATTTACTCTTCCCATATGTTGCACTATGATGAAACCACCACATAATGATACAAAAAAAATACTTTAATTAGATTACAAGTTACATAACAAACAAATGCTTTAACCACTAATTTCATAACCACACTAAGTTATGCAACTTGTGAAGGCCATAAATTTTGCATATGAACTCAAAATCAAGGACATTTTTTTGGAATGTGCCTAAAATTTTGAGAGGAATCCAAATATGTATTATAAAATCAATTTGGATATTTACCTTATGATGTTTCTACCTCTACATCACTTCCTAAATCTCATTAATAATCGATTAACTCAACTAACTGATTAGATGAAGTACATGATCTAATTTCAGATCAATAATCCCACACTCACCATTAAGTATATAGATGTTTCCTTATCTAATTGGTGTAGAGTCCATGAAACAACCCAACATGGTAAGATTGATTATCCAACATTTTCCACTACTTTCCATGGGTTTGTAAAAAAATTAAGATTTATAAAATCCTTCCCATAGGGTTTGATGAGGTGGGTATGAGCTCCTCTAGAAGTGTAGTAATTTTTATGGTATTAGAAAAATTAATTTTACAAATGAAGAAGATAATGAGACTAAAGATAACACAAAGGGAATATATTCTTATCAAGAACAACATAAAACAAGATATGGATTAATAAGGAAATATGAAATTTATAAAAATTGATTGACACCCCCTGATAATCAAACAATCCCCTTGATCCAAAAGCTTCCAATAACCAATCACCTCTCCAAAGGACTAAAAATCCTAGTAAAAAAAAAAAAAAATTACTAAAGAAGGGAGTTTAAAGCGATATAACAAAATTAAAGATACAAAGAAAACCAATGCCACTATTATGATGCACGAGTTAGCCCAACTTACTGAGCAAAGAGATTTATTATTGAGATACCTTATAGGGATATGTAAAAATTACCTTATCCATAAAAATGTAGTTTCATGTAGTTGGAAAATGTGAAACACCACAATTTTTATTTCCTATAAGAATTTTTGGTAAGAAATTACATAATTATTTGGTAGATTCTAGAGAATTTGATAACATCCTGTCTTATTATTTTACAAAAGGGTATAATTAATACCTTCTTAATATACTAAAAGAGTTGTGAAATTGGAAAAATATGAGATAAAAATGATTGTGGAGTTATCCAATATTCATATGCGATTGGATATGCCCATCGTGTGTAATAATTTATTGATTTTTAGGGGGTGGACATGCCAAATTACATCATAATCGAGGGATTGGCTCAAATGAAATATATGATCACCAAATATCAGAGATGAATATTGGGGTCTATAAATTGAATCTTAGAAATAACATTTCTTGACAAATGGAGAAATATGGAAATGGGATGTGGACATTGATAAATATAGACTTTGGGATTTGATGATTTGTAAGCATCCGCAAAATTCATTAATAATTCTATTCAAATTCAAGGATATTTTGGGATCAACTAAATGGATAAAAGTTGAAAATCCACAATGTTATGAATTTTTATTGCTAACAAAAACATAATATTTAATCAGGGTGAAACAAATAGTATACTTAATCAAAAGTTAAATTTTATTGCATATATGGATTCATCTCAAAAGGATACACTTTCAAAACAAAAAACACTTGATTGTGGGTGAATTTTAAAATGTTATGGCCTCCACAAGTTGCATTTTTTTAGTGTTACAGTACCTTAGGTTAAAGTAGGTGACAATTACATACTTTTTAGTTTTTATTAAGTAATGGTTTTACAACCTTAAAGGTAGTTTTCTTACAATCAATTTATGTTAAGTGGCAGTTTCACTTGCACTAGTTGAACATTTAGGGTAATGACATGAAATGATTGATCTTCTCCTTTAGAATGTTTCAGGAACCTTTGGACTTCAAATAGAATTCATTAGGGATCATGGATATATGATTTAGGAGTGTTGAAAGTGAATAAGAGAATTTATGATTGGGTAAGGAGTGGTCATTACTCATAGTTGATAATAATTTATGCTTCTTGTATTCTTTCCATTATAACATTAGGAAGATAGGTTATGACATAGAGTTTTATTTGGATGATCCTTAGAGATCTTTTCATTGGCCTCATTACTTAAAGGGAAGAAGAGAAAGATGTACAATTTCCACTTCTAGATGGGTTTCCCCACATTTAAGTTTCTATGTTAAATTCCTTTGAGTTTTGTGGCTTGTATAATTTATAGCTCTACAAGTATTTTACTCATTCTAATGCATATTCAATTATTATAACACACTATAAAACCACAACCATTTTAGAAAATTAAGTAGTAGTAGTATGGATAGAAAAAAATATGCATTTAATTTCCAACAATAGAATTTTGTATAGGGAATTATAGAGCAATTTGTATCAGAGTTTCAAGTTCCTTGTGGCTTGTAGATACTTTTTTTGACACAAAATTTTGTGTGTTTTAAAAGATTATATTTCAAATTTTTTGATAAAGCATTGCAATAAATTTTGGTTGAATATAATAGCCATGACCAAATTATTGAGGAGCTATAAGATTTCCATTTACAAGTTTAAGAGGAGAATAAGGCTAAGAGTGGGAAAATATTCAACATGATGTTGAAGGAATACAAATGAGAAAAAAGTCTACTAAGGAAAGGGGACAAACATTTACCAAATACACTCAAACCATGACAAGGGTATACATGGTAGAAATTAGATCACATGTTGTTTCTTCCAATGCAACATTGAATGAATCTATTAGAAAATTTGAGAATATTAATAGAGGTATTGGCTCTATGTTGTTAATAAATGTGTGTTATGATGAAATTTTTTATGGCAAGGATGGCCAAGTAATTATCAATACCATTATGGTTGAGTAAATAACATAATATGTAGGCCTTGTATATGGGAAAACAAAGATAATAAAATTATATAACAAGTCTCAATAAAGAGGAACTTCAATGGAGGAGGACTCTGTGCCATTTACATACCAATAACAACCAAAATAAATTAAAAATGTTTATGATATCATTTTTTAAAGCCTTAAAATTATTGTAACCAAGTCCAACCTATAAACTTGGCAATGTTGAGTGATGTAATCACCTCAACCATATGAAAAAGTGCACCAAATACTATAATAGATTGGCTCTATATAGTTTGTAACAATCCAACTTGGTGGGTGGTGATAATTCTTGAAAGTGTTTAGAATCTGAAAACTGATTTGATTTTAAAATATTAGGTACACATTACATAACATATTCAAATTATATATGTTTCATGTTGAAACTGTGTATAAAAATGGTAACAATGTATATAATTATGTCACAAATGTGTATCTAAATCATACAACTATGAATTTTATCCAATTTGAAATTGTGTGTGGAGAACATGTCTAGGTAGATATATCATTGAAACATGAAGAATGTAATGACACCAAGTCCTAAGATGCATGATGTATATCATGACAACATCTAGATAGTAACAATACAAGCTTAACAAGTAATCAAGCACATACAAAAGAACACTAAAAAAACAAATTAAGAGGGAAAGATCCAAGAAGACCTCAAATAAGGGGCATGTTCAAATGCCATATAATTGAAGGTACATGACTTAGTCAAATGTTAACAAAGCAAAAATGACATATTCAAATGTCAACATACAACAAACAATGTCATATTCAAATGTTAAAGAGGCAAAAAAAGGCACGAGGTCTACAAAAAATGGAGCACATTCAAACTATATAAAAAAAGACAATAGTAGGGCAAGACACTCAAGTAAGTGCATAAATAAAAGCATAATCAACCATCATAAACATATCATACTAGTCCTTGGATATATGCGTTACCCAAAAATGTTAAGTAAATAGCATATGAAATACACTACAAAAGATATGTGCATGGATAGAGGAATGTGTAAGTAAATAAATGAGATCAAACATGATAATGTAAAGTGACCATAAAATGATATAACCTAGGTGTACTGTGATCATAGAGGTGGATGCCCCCAATATCCTGGCGATGTGAGTAGAGGAAAAACATAACATCTAAAAGTGTATATATGATGTATCTATGTATGCCTGAATCACACTCAAAATATGTGTGAAACACATGCATATATAGGAAGTACTGATATGCCATCTACCAACAAGGAACTGAAAACATATATTCTAAGGAGCTAATAGAGTATGTAAATATTGAAAATATTTTTGGGGGTTTGAATTCGTTTGGTATTTTTGGAATATGTGAGGCCTTGCAACCTTAAGTTGGATTCTTTAAATTGTTTGAATCATGGATAGATAATTAGAATTGGTACATATCATGTTCCTCCTCACATTTTACATGTGCAATAGAAGAACCAATGCTATTATTTGGAATATGGATCAATTTGCCTTCATGAGAAAAATAAATACCTTGCCAATTTTGGTCAATTTCTGCTTCTATTTGATATAACCAAAGAGTGCACAATGTAAATTGATATGGAGAGGTTTGTGACATAACCTAAACCTATGTTTGAATCACTTTAGGACCACAATCAATTGGTAGTGTAATGTTTCCCAACGAGTCTTTCCAACCTCATTTTCTTTGTAAGTATTCTAAATCAAATCCAATATGTTGTAAACATCTTAAATTTCAAGTAGTTTTTATTTGTGTGTGATCAATATGGTTATGCCAAAAATAAGCACCACCCATGAATAATGTGAAAGTAAAATATTTTTGGCATGGATCCTTTTTGTGTTGTTCACCTTGGGGTTTTTGCATAGGATGTGGACCTTGTATTAGTCCCATATTGATTAAACTTTGTAAAGCTCTCATCTAAAGATTAGGAACACCACATTTTTGTTCATAATGTTCATTTGGTAATTCATCTACCTCCTTTGTGTGGGGAATAAAACTTTGATATTTATAAGGTGATATGTTGAGCTTCTTTGGATATGTAAGTATGAATGAAACATATTTGTGCACATCCACATATCAATGGGTAAATGACTTATATTTTTTATGAAATGCTCTTTCTATCAATAGAGAAATAAGACCTATACTAAAAATGAATTGTAATTCCAAATTTGAAGGTTTAAATGCTAACTCATATGATGTACTTTTGAATTTAATGGTATAATCTTGAATAGATTCATCATCACATTGTTTGACATTATGCAAATGTTCTAATGTAAGTTTTGACACCTTATGGATATTAAAAACCATGAAGAATGCATATTATATTTGTGCAAAAGTGGTTAAAGAACCTTTTAGTAGGCTATAGAACCAATTATGAACCTCATCATAAATACTCATATGGTATACTTTTATAAATATTTTGTCATATTTTTCCCATTAACTAAAATAATGTACATAGTTAATCATGTGGTCGAATGGGTCCTTACGAATCAAAAAGAGAGGTAAATATGGTAGTTCAAAATCTTTTAGATGAGGATATTCAAGTATACATTATGAAAGATGTTAATTGTTGAATGAGGTAACATTTGCATTTGAAGTATATAAGCCTATTTTTGAAGATCCCTAATATTGATCATCATATAAATAAGATACTCCATGGGAATGGTGGTGCTTGGCATATGTGTTATCATTGATTATAATCCACCACCTCTCTTGAATCTAGGCATATGAGTACCATCATTCTCATGGCTAACAAGTGAAAGTTTTGAATCAATTAATTTAGGATACTTTGGTAATGGTATTGGATCTTTGAATTGTGGTACCCTTGGTATATCATTTGTAGAGCTTGGTTCATTCACCTTTGTTAGAGATATATAAATTGGTATTAGAGGGAACTTTTGTAAAATCACCTCTTTTGGTATGGTATAAACCTTTTTCAAGAATAAATATTTTGGGAGATAAATATCCCTTGGTTTCAAGATTTTGAATATTAGGAGCCTTTGGCACTTTAGGTTTGCAATGTTTCCTTCTTCTTGGTGCCTTAAAGCTACTTGGGAAAGATTTCATGATGTCTTGGTTAACCTTTCAGACATTCTTAATGTCAAACAAAGGGAAAAGAGAATCATCAACCTTGATAAGGAGGACATTAATTGGAAATGTTGGAATTATGGGGGTTTGAATTAATTTATTTGAAGAAATATCCCCTTTATAAAAAATTTGTAAAATAGTCATGATTTCATTATGTATTTGGAAATTTTTTTGGTGATCATATGGAGTATATTAGGTATATGTACCCACTTTTGTCATGGAATGTGCTTGAAGGGCATGATTAGATGACTTGCCTCACTGATGATTCATGAGTTTTCTAAAAAATCCCAATCCTTGCCTAGTTGTATTATTTTTAAGAGATATAGGGTGGTTCATACCTTGTTCATTTTTTCCCAATCCTTGCCCTTTGGATCCATATTTTAGAAAATATCAAAGGCCAAAATCATTTTATAGTGGTGTAAGAAGTATGAGTAAAGACTATTTATCTTTCTTAAGATCAATCAACTCATCTCCCAAAATTATGGGATCTTGGACCTGATAAGAGGGATGATAGCTACAACCATTCAAAGATTTGAGATTAGATTCTTTTGCATTTATAAGAATACAAGAGTAATCAATTTTTACCCCTTCTTTGACATAAATTTGGAGAGTTTTGTAATCATAGTCATCAAAGTAATCGATATCATCCATGATAAGAGAAATAAAAAAAACAAATATTAGAAGAAAGCAGGGAAGAAACATCATAAATGGTGTGATTAGATAAGAATGATGTTCAAATATCAGGTTCATGAAATGTTTAACCCTAAAATATAGATTAAGGGAAATCTAGGGTTAAAGGGGTAGATATAGCTTAGGCCACAAGGATGGTAGATTATCTCTAAAGTAAGTTAATTATTTACAAAACTCAAATAAAACATATACTAAATTTATTATGCTAAGATGCTAAAGATAGAAAATACAACTATGCTAAATATTGAAATGCTAATGAAAACAAGATACGTAGTTAGTTCTAATGCTAATATAGATCTGGATCTAGAATAGGTAAAAAGTGGGTTGGATCTAGATTCTAGAAAATCACATGATTCTAAAAATTTGTACCTTTGTAGCCATGTAAACTTGCATTCACTTGGGACAATTGCGTCAATGCTACTATCTAGATTGGAAGTAGGTGTCTAATATAGAATACCTACTAAAACTAGATGCAACCACCTAGATGCTTCTGGGTTCCATGTCACCTTCATTCTGGTGCATTCAAATCTAGGTCATGGTATGTCACTCCATATCAAATAAGAAAACCCTAATTCTTCATATTCATAGTGGTTTTGGGAAAAATGAGTTAGTAGGCACTTGCATTGGAATAGGATACTTGCATCGACATAGGCATTTGATTGGGGCACACGTGTCTAAGTAGTTGGAAAATAGGTACAGGTCCATAACTTACAGAGATGGAAGATAAATTATAGATTTTTGGGAAATATATAATGTCTAAGTCATAAGAATAACATTAGTTAGACTAAGAGATAAACAATTAAGCACAAAAAGATAGTGTATGCTAGCCTTTTGGTAGTAGGAAAGGTCTAAAAATTAAAGGTACATCCATGACATGTATTTTTCAAGTGTAAAAGATTGAGGTGCTATATAATTTATAAATAGTGTCTATAATCCCATATCCCCATTATTAGCTAATGATAATGTAAGCAATCACATGCGGATATCTATTTTTTTATGTATAGGATTTTTGTCATACAAATCATCCAAGTAGTGTAACTAAGGGGATAATTCTCAATATAAATATATTTATCGCTAATACATTTTTTTTTAATTAAAGCCAAGGATTTAAAATCTCTTAATCAGAACATATATAAATTATCTTGATTGGTAGGTAATATGGGATTTTCATGTTTTACAACATCTCACAACTCATTAAACATAAGTGATGCTTCCATTAGGCATTTCCAATCAACATAATTAGAAACTGTTAAATGATCTTTGTTCGAAATCAAAATTTTAATTTAGGAATTTTTCTAAATAAAATCACACCAAAATAAAAATGCTTCATACAAACAAACACAAAACACACTTTCACACAAAAATGCGTCTACTAGGTTTTCCACTTACCCTCTATGTAAAGCATAAGGTAAATTTTTAATTGTATTTTTAATTAAACTTGATAAAAAACAATGTTAAAAAAAATACACCCTTATATCTCCAATATTACACCTTTTGACTCATTTTGACTCTAGTTCACATATGCATGTAACTTATAAAGAGAATATGCTTGAAAGATACCCTTTTAAAGCATAAGTTTGTGATTTTTTTTAAAATAAAAAAATATACTTGAGGGGATTTAAAATTTAATCTTCCCACTCTTCCAAGTGACTCAAAAAATAACACCAACCACTTGCTCTACTAACATTTACAAAATATAAGTTGCAATTTTTTTATATAAACATACATATAATAATAAAAATTAAATTACCATGTATATTCACTCACCCATGAATAATATTTGGAACACTAATTTGAAGGGTGTTGAGGTCAACACACCCCCATGTTTGAAAAATGAGGACCCATGTGTCAAATTATACAAATTTTTCCTTCAAGATTAAAATCCACTTGGTCAGATTATCACTAGCATGATTGCACATTATTTTTATTTGAAGATCATCCACACCATGGTCTGGCTGAATTATTTATTCATGGTTTTACTTTAATCTTATTTGAAATGCTAACGTCATATATTTTTGTTTTAGGTTACAATTTTAATGCCCATTTGGGGTTGAGCATGCTCAAGGTTTTTTGTGCTTCTATGTTAAATTAATCGTTTACTAACCTTGGTTTATAATTGATTAATTAAATTCATATTCAGAAACCCTAGATTAATGTTTTACCTTGACCTTTCAATTCAAATTTAAATTTGGTGGGAGACTTTTATTTAAGTTTAAGTGGGAAAAAATTAATAATACCATGGTATTAGTTAAATTTTTATCCTAAGGCTTGGTCTTATTTTTCAACACAAACCAAACCTTAGGCTAAAATTCCTGCACTTGGTCTATTTTATATCACATGATCCCTTTAATCTTAGCATGGACCAAGTGAAATTGTAGTGTCACTTTTATTACCTAGCCTAAGTCTTTATCCCAAAGTTCCATCGCATTTAGCTATGCAATGTAACCTTACATAAAGACCTTATGCTAAGTCATTTTATGTGAAGTCCCTTTTATTCTATGTTTATCTCCTTGGTCTAAAATCTTCTTGCCTAGGCCCTTTTATTATCCTTAGGGTCCTTTTTATTTGTTTTAAACTTAGCTTAATCATTTTTATCTTAAGTCCTTTATGCATGCTATTGATCCTAACTTAATTTTTTATAAAATGTAGGGACCAATGACATTCAAATGCTTAAATCCCAATCTATGACACATGTTTAAGAAGTAGACCTTGATCAAATGGAGCAAGATAAAGACAAATATATTCAAGTGAAGCTTCAAGTTAATGTAGGACCACCACATGGAATAACCATAGATCCTAGTCCAAATATCCCAAAAACATCGAGTAGTTGACACATGGCACATGCATAATGTAAAGTGAATTAGAAGAGAACAAGTGGCAGGCTTGGAAGATATTATCCATAACTATGTTAAAATTTAAGGTCACATGACCATCAAATATGTTCTCATGGACATCAAATGATGATCACAAGCATATTAATCTTAATATAGTAAATAATTTAGACTATATGTTTAAAATTGACAGTCACGCGACTGTAAAAAAATGTTCCCACAGACATCAAATGATGGTCATGAGGATGTTAATTTTAAAATAACAATGATCCTTGATCATGTGGTTAGAATTTATGATCACGTGACTGTCAAAGATGTTCCTACATATGTCAAATGATAGTCGCATGGACATCAATTTTAACACAGTTGCTTGGATCCAAATTTTAAAGGCAAACAATCATTTTTGGACATTGATAAATAGAGTGCCCTAGGATGTCATGAAATTTCCATGTTAATGAGTGTAATAGGCCAAATCAAAGATCATGTGGACCTGGTATTATAAAAGGTTGGGATCTAAGATCACAATGTTTAAATTAACTACACCATTGGAACACTATTTATCTTTGAGCAACTAGAAGATGGGACCATATGTGTATGGGGTAGCATCCAAGAATAATGAAGACCCTACAACAATTATAGATCACATCATCATCCAATAGGTCATAAGTTAGTTGAAATAGTAATATTCCTATTGCAACTAGCATTGTATGATATTTTGAAATAGGATAGTCTCTTATATAAACATTTAAAATTTATGGGAGCACAGATTGTCTATGGGTCAGTTCACTAGAAAAGATCATTTATTCTGGAACATTTGAAAGGATGCCTATCCTATACACATGTTCAAGTGGAATTAGATTAGGAATGATCAACATGTTTTCTTACATCCTATAAAAGGAGCATTTTCAATTGTAAAAGTAGGGGGGAGTCCATAGAACCAAATTATTTTTATAAACAAGAAGCAGTTAATATAAACAAGGAATTCTGTAAGGATTATCCAATGTTTGCTTGTAGGAAGTGGTATATGGTTTTTCTCTCAGTTGTTTAGTTTAAATTTTAGATTTGATTGGTTTCAATGGATTATTGATGTGTATCTTGGATGTAGAGCTGATAATTTGCTAAGAGTTGCTAATTTGTGCCACTGCTAGATTAGTTGAAAGTTCTTAGGCTTATTTCATTTGCTGCACTTCTTTTGCATTTGGGATAATATTGTTTACTTATAGAAGTGAATCTTTAAAGTGAGTCTAGTTCCTATTTGCATAATTTCATACCTTCTTTTCAAGCAAGATTGATGTATGTTGTGATTTAGGCTTAAGCTCCTTCATTTCATACATTGATTTAATGCATGTTTAGATGATATGTGAAATTTGTCATAATGTCGAAAACAAGATCAATAACATCTTTCTTTCTACCCTACCCTTCCTTTTGATTTTTTTTAACTTAGATCACTTCATTTTAGTTTGTCATTATAAATATTAATCCTAAATTAATTCTTAATTTAGTTCTTGATCATAATTCACTATTTTTTGCATAGTTACCACATTTCTACATATATATGCTATTTGTCCATGGTGGCTCCCAACCACCACTTAATATAAATATTAAGAAATATTCACTTGTTCTACCTCTATTCCACCAACAAGTAATAGGATTACTGCAACCTATAACTCATGCACTAAATTCTATGAATTCTAAAATGAGAAGTGTTTTTTTAACACTTTGGACATCTATGATACATATTTAGGTATCAACAAGAGGAGCTTTGTTGGCGCTAGAAGGAGGGCTCTCAACAAATCTTTGTGAATTTGTAGGATCTTTGCTAGTTTTGGTGTATTTTGATCAAAGATCACTCTATTCTTTACATATTTGTGTTTCTTTTAGCATAAATGTGTAAAGGTTGGTGATCTTCATGGTTTTAGACTGGTCTTATTTAGACACAGATTGACATTCTTTAAATACATATGATTATTTGTGGTAAAGATATATTTAGATCTATAAATCCAACTAGATTGAGGTTAGTAATAGCTATTTTGATCAAAGATTCATAAATACTTTGCAAATTTGAGTTTATTTGGACTTGAATGTGTAAAGATCATTCACACTGATGTATTTGGACACTTCTTTGAGCTAACATAGTTAAAGAGTGCTATCCTTTATTTTTATTTATATGAATCTTTACAAAATTTTCTTAATGTGTAAATCTAATAATTTTTCTTTGTAAAGATTGATTTGACATATCATCTTTCAAATAGGATTCAAAGTCCTTAAGCTAAAATTGCAAAATTGAGACTAAGGTGAGTGAAAATCCTCATCTCCTAATCTACTTCACCAGTCCAAGTTACTCATGTGTTATAGGTATGGCTTAGCTTGGTGGTTCTTCAATAAATGTATTAGGTATAGTGCATGATCTTCTTCAAAATATTGAAAGGTATTTAACCTCTTTCAATTCTAATGTTTTCACAGTTGAAGAGCATGTTAGAAGTTTCAAATCTACTTTAATATTGTTGAGTGTGACTCATGAAGATGTAACCTATAGGTAATTTCCATTTAATTTTAATGATGATGCCTATTAATCATTTCTTAACCTTATAGAGGATTGCATAAATAGTTAAAATGACTTAAAAAATATCTTCATTGATCAATTTGGAAAAATTATTAATCTTTATGTCTTGTATTAGTAGTTCACCATGATTAAAAGGGATGTTAATGAAAGCCTCTGAGCCTTTAACAATCAGTTCTAAAAAATGTTGAGTAAAACTATAGACCCTTATAGATCTAATGAGGCTTTAACTTTATAAATTTATAAAGATGTTATAGATCCCATGACCTTTATGTTCCTCAAAAGGTCTATTCTAGTCATAAACACATTAACCTGAGCCTACTCTGAAGCCATGATCATTAGTGACCAAATGTAGCCTCAAGTTCAGATGATGTATTCCATGCCTAATTTCAATTCTAATTGGCCCATCCATAATGTCATTCCTATTATACCTACTTTAAGACCAGTTTATAACCATTTCCCCTTGAGTTATACATATCCTGAAAAAAATCTAAAGTTCTTGAATGACATTACAAGTGAATCCTATCCATAAAAACATAGAACTCTAGTTCCCATAGCTAATAATAATGCTCTAATTCATGAGCCTGGGACACCAAAAAATTCAAATGACTTGATATTAGAAATGGTCCAAAAATTGAGCACTGACTTTCTTTAGTTGCAAAAACAAGTAAGAAATTCTAGGGAATGCTTCAATATAAATTATGCTTCTCAAAAGCTTAATAGGCCTCCAAACATGTTTCATGATAACAACAATAATGTATCATCTAAAAACATACAAATAAGTTTTTGTGATATTGTTGTGACTGATCATTGCAATAATTCTAAAACCTCTAAAATTGTCCCTAATCAAAACTTTGTTGCAGGGAAATCTAGAGTTGTAGGAACATCTCAAGGTTTCATGATAGAGGCTTTTGCTTTTCCATTTGAAGATGAAGATGAAGATGAGGATGAATCAATTGAAGAAGTTGCATCTGAGATGACTTGTATTCCTGAAGATGTAAAAGAGGTTAAAATTAAGGACTAACAAGACATCATCCTTATAACATCTACATATGAAGAAGAATAATTGATAGAAATGGATATGGATCAGGTAAAAGATGATCTTTCCTTAGGAGGTATCCAAAAAGATAGCCCACATAGATTTAGTTTTGAAATGGAGAATAGCCTTGAAGACGATGATCACTGGCAAAGGTCATACCCTAATTTATTAAATGGAATCAAAGAGCTGAAAATGGTAGATGATGGGATAAAACAACACATGGATGCTTCTTCTGAGGATCTCACTAATGATATGGAATTCCTAGAGGATGATATTATTTTGGAGGTCCAAAATCAAGATAAGCTAGAGCTTAATTGGATAAAAGAGATGCCTTCCTTCACTGAGGATGAAGATGAAGCAGGTGAATCAAATTAGGAATTGTCATTTGACTTCATCAAGAGGTCAAGAGTATGGGACCAACATGTTTTTGATGATGAGATTTTAAATGAAATCAATTTAAAGGATCAAGATGAAGAAGACTTTTGGGATGACTTGGAAGATTTTCGTGCAAATATTGGTAGTGCACAATCACCTCATAAAGAACCTAATGAAGACATTAGTCTAATGATACTAACTAAGCTATCATTATTGGGTGAAGATGACATAAGCTAATATCTATCTATGGATGAAGTAAAGCTAACACTCCTACTACAAATTATAAGAATTTTGGAAGAAGATGATTGGGTTTTAGATTCATATCTTTGATCCATGCATCTGAGAATGTTGATAGGATACCAAGCTACATCGCTTAGAGGATGCAGGTATGCAAATGATTCTATCCACAAGAGGAGGCCATTAAATGGAAGTAATCATGGTTCAAGGTTCTACAGTAGACTAAATAATTTTCTATTTTATTTAGGAAGTAAGTACTTTGTGTAGTTAGTATAGGGCTTAGTTTAGTTTCTTTCTTGTTCTTTGTTTCTTGCTTTTTCCCCTTCCTATCCCTTGTTTATATATAGTGCCTATTTATATTTGTTTATTTTTTCTTGATTTGTTCCTTGATTTTAAATAAGTCCTTATGGATATCCCTTAGCTCAATTTTTATCTAGAATGCTCAAGAGCTTCACAATTCAAAAATGCAGGTATGACTTCTCAACATTGGTTGACCATGGATTGTTGAAATATGAGCTTGATGTTGTAATTTAAAGAAACTAGTAAAGACTAATGGATAAGTTAATTTTTCCTTGATATTTTAAACCTTGTTTTAATCTAAGCTTGGTTTCAAGAAGGATTGCATATGGAGGATGAAAGCTTAAAATGTTAGAACACAATCATGCTTGCACTTAAAAAATATTAATTGCTTGGGACAAAGTTTACAACCAAAGATGATTGTCTAAAAATCAAACACTTGGCCAAATCCATAAACCTAACTAACCTAGTTCCCAACCTTTGTTGAAAAGTCAAAAATAATCTATAAATACAAAAAATAAGAGTTTATTGTAAAAATCAAAAGCTTTCCAAGCAAAGGTGATTCTAGTAATCTCCATCAGGGCTATGGATGCCTGGATGGCAATGGAACAAGGCCTTGAGTAGAGCTAAAGGTATCTTTTCTAGGGCTATAGATGTCTGGCTAGAAGCAAAGTAATGCCCAAGCCTTCCCTGAGCTAAAGCATAGTTCTTAATAGATATTCAAACATGTTGAAAGTCAATGTTAATGATCAAAGCCATGGACCTAGATGTTTTTCTCTAAACCCTTTTGCAATCATTAAGTGGAATCAAAGCACAAACACAACATGACTAAATTTTGATGTTTGATCTTAATTTTGCATGTGCAAGATTTGTTTTAACCATGAATTGATCTTGATAATGGTGCTTGATCAAATGGAATAAGTAACTTAATTACTAGTCTGAACCAGAGTCTTTGAATTCTAACATATTGATATGTTTCCCTTAGAAGTTGCCATTTGTGGAGGTCAACATACCCCCATTTAAAAAAAATGAGGACCCATGTATCAAATTGTAAAAATTTGTTCCTTCATGATTAAAATCCACTTGGTCAGAGTATCATTAGCATGATTACACATTATTTTTATTTGAATATCATCCACACCATGGTCTGACTGACTTATTTGTTCATGGTTTTGCTTTAATTTATATGAAGTGATAATGTTAGATATTTATGTTTTAGGTTACAAGTTTAATGCCTATTTGGGGTTGAACATGCTTAGTGTTTTTTGTGCTTTGATGTTAAATTAATTATTTACTAACCTTGATTTAAAATTGATTAATTAAATTCATGTTCGTAAACCCTAGACTAATGTTTTACCTAGACCTTTTAATTTAAATTTAAATTTGGCAGGAGCATTTTATTTAAGTTTAATAAGAAACAAATTAATAATACGATGGTCTTAGTTTAAATTTTATTCTAAGGCTTGGTTGTGTTTTTCAACACAAACCAAACCTTAGGCTAAAAATAATGTGCTTCATCTATTTTATATCACATGACCCCTTTAATCTTAGCATGGACCAAGTGAAAATGTGGGGTCACTTTTATTACCTAGCCTAAGGCATTATCCCAAAGTTACATTGCATTTAGCCATGCAATGGAACCTTAGGTTAAGACCTTATGCTAAGTCATTTTATGCAAAGTCCCTTTTGTTTTATGTTTATCACCTTGGTCCAAAATCTTTATACCTAGGCCCTTTTATTATCCTTGAGGTCCTTTTTATTTATTTTGAGCATAGCTTAATCATTTTTATCCTAAGTCCTTTATGCATGCTATCGAGCCTAATTTAATCTTTTATAAAATACAGGGACCAATCACATTTTAATGCTCAAATCCCAATCTAAATCACATGTTTAAGAAACAAACCCGAATTGAACGGAGTGAGATCAAGTCAAAGATGTTCAAATGAAGCTCTGAGTTAACATAGGACCACTATGTGGCATAACCATGGAGCCCAATACAAAGAGCCCAGAAGCATCGAGTAGTCCACACATGGCACACATAGAATGGAGTGAATTAGAAAAGAACAAGTGATAGGCTTGGTATATAATCCCTATAACTATGTTAAAATTTAAGGTCACATGACTATCAAAGACATTCCCATAGATGTTAAATGATGATTGCAATGATGTCAATCTTAATATAGTAAAGATATTAGACCATATGTTTAAAATTGATGATCACACGATCATCAAAAAATGTTCCCATAGATGTCAAATGACGGTCATGAGGACATCAATTTTAACATATCAATGAGCCTTGATCACATGGTTAAAATTGATGATCACATGAACATCAAAGATGTTCTTGTAGATGCCAAATGATAACCACATAGACATCAATTCTAACACAGTTGCTTGGATCCAAATTTTAAAAGCAAATGGTCATTTTTGGATAGTGATGAATAGAATGACTTGAGACTTCATGGAATTGCCACATTAATGAGTGTAATAGGCCAAATCAAAGACCCTGTGGACTTGGTATTATAAAAGGTTAGGATCTAAGCTCACAATGTTTGGACTAACTATGTCATTGGAACACTATTTAGCTTAGAGAAACTAGAAGATGGGACCACTCTTATATGGGGTAGCATCCAAGAATAATGAAGACCCTACAATAATTATAGAGAACATCATCAACCAGTAGGTCCTAAGTCAGGTGAAATAGGAATATTCCTATTGCAACTAGCATTGTAAGATATTTTGAAATAGGATATTCTTTTATATAAACATGTGCAATTTATGAGAGCACGTATTGTCTATAGGTTAGTTCACTAGAAAAGATCATTTATTCTAGAACGTTTGAAAGGACACCTATCCTATACACATGTTCAAATGTAATTAGATTATGAATGATTAACATTCTTTCTTACATCCTATAAAAGGAACATTGACAATTATAAAATTAGGGGGGAGTTCTTAGAACTAGATTATTTTTGTAAACTAGGAATAGTTAATATAGGCATGGAATTCTACAAAGATTGTCTAGTGTTTTCTTGTAGGAAGTGATATATGGTTTCTCTCTTAGTTATTTGGTTTCAATTTTAGATTTGACTAGTTTCTATGGATTTTATATGTGTATCTTAGATGCAGAACTACTAATTTTTACCATTGCTAGATTAGTTGAAAGTTCTTAGGCTTATTTCATTTGTTGCACTTCTTTTACATTTGGGCTATTATTGTTTTCTTGTAGGAGTTAATCTTTAAAGTAATTTTAGTTCCTATTTTCATCATTTCATACCTTCCTTTGAAGCTTTCCTGATGTATTTTGTGATTTGGACTTAAGTTGCTTCATTTCATACATTGGTTAAACACATGTTCAGATGATATGTGAACTTTGTCATAATGTTTGAAATAAGACCAACAACATCTTTATTTTTACCCTACCTTTCCTTTTACTTATTTTTAACTTGGATCACCTTAGTTTATCTTTTCATTATAAATATCCATCCTAAATTAATTCTTAATTTAAGTTCTGATCATAATTCACTATTCTTTGCATAGTTATTGTTTATTCTACATAGATATGCTATTTGGCCATGGTGGCTCGCTCCCAACCACCACTTAATATAAATATTGTAAAATGGTCACTTGTTCTACCTCTATTCCACCAATAGGTAATAATATTACCACAACTCGTAACTCATGCACTGGATTATCTAAATTCTAAAATGAAAAGTGTTTCTTAATACTTTGGGCACTTGTGGTACACATTCAGGCATCAACAAAGGGCCCACTAGTTAACTTTTAATGCTTTAAAAATTGTTTTTTATTGGTTTCAACACCCTTTAAATAAAATTTATCCATGAAATACACTCCATCTAAAGAATTCTAGCAACTTAATAAAGCTTTCAACACCTTATCTATCTTTTTAACACCTTTTTGGTGGAAGAAAAATTAAAAAACAACTTTGTGGCTAAATCCATTGCTTAATTCTAATTAAAATAATCTATTCCAACTTCACGTTTCTCATTCAAATGCATTCACAAATGATTTAATTCCCAAAAATAGATTTAAATCCATTTTATTGGTTGTTCATGTTATTTTTTATATTTTGAATGCCATTACGACCTTTGAATGCCACAAACAAATATTTAACGATAAAAAACCTGTAATTTGGAAAAAAATAGCTTAGCAAAAAATTGCCTTTTCAAGCAATCCAAAAATAGAAAATATATTTTTATAAAACCTTTCAATGCCATAAACAAACATTTAATGATAAAAAACCTCTAATTTGGAAAAAAATAGATTAGCAAAAAAATGCCTTTTCAAACAATCCATAGAAAATATAGTTCCTTTTAGGCAAATATATTTTTTATTAATTTATTTAAAGAAAATTATTTTAGAAAAAATGTAACCTCCCTTTTTATTCAACATATATTTATTATAACTGTTGAATTTAACAAGTTTTTTTAATGGAAAACTATATTAAAAATAATGCAATGTAGAAATTTATTGTTATCCTTGAAAACTCATTATTTATTCACATGGCCTCATCATCTCTCAGCACAATCCCACCACTTTATTTTCACACAAAGTTGTCTCTCAAATCAAACCTTGATACCATTGATCAAACTTATTGGGAAAATTCACCGAGTTGAATCTTGTTCCTAGTATGGTCATGTTCTGATACAACTGATTAAACTTACTGGGCAAATTCACAGAGTTGAATCTTGTTCCTAGTATGGTGTGTAACAATTATTTTATTAATTCTTAGTAATAAGTAAAAGAGCGTTTCTTTACTTCATAAATCCCTAACACTCAATGGCATCCTTATTTACTAACTTATGTTAGACTGGTAAATCAACCACTCTATAATTATTTTACAACTTATTTTCATACAAAAATATTACTCACAAAAACAAATAACATATTTAATAACATATTCACTAATAAAATTAATTAGAGGGGATAAATTTATAAAATAAACATGCCTCTTTACATTATTTATTAAATCTAACATAACACATAGGACTTTGGAGCAAAGTCTTAACAAGATAAAACCTTATTATTTTAGCCTTTTCCACTTTTTACACTATATGGGTAACAAAATAAATAACTTATTGACCACCTCCCCTATTGGTTTGGGTCACTTTATCTTAAATAAAGATATGAAATTTATAGTAAAACCTATAAATTCAATGACGCTTATTAAATTATTATCTTGCTTGAACAATCTTGGCATATGAGTCTCTTTACATATATTTATAATATCTTAGCTAAATCCATTGAATGGTGTCATTGTAGCATTCATATTCATTAAGGTCTCTTCAAAATAAGTTTGGGTATCAACTATGAAACTCTGACACAAATTAAGATATTACACTTTCATCACCCTGAGATTATAGAGCATGCCTCTCTTAACTACATGAGAAATTATATCAACCTTCTTATCAATAATGGCAATCTCTACCAAATAGGTTTGGATATTGTTCAACAAAAAATAATTCTTCATCTTAGCCTCCTAAATCTTAGATATAATAGTGTAAACTAAATAAAAGGAATTATCAATCTTATTTATTAGTCTTTGAGACATTGATTCTAGCCTTTGCTTCTAATCATCCAAATTATTTTTGCATTCTACTGACCATTTTATCTATGATTTGAATAGTAGACCTCACTACTGATTTACTACCTTCTTGGAAATCTTCATCACTAATGGAAAAATCAATGTTCTTAGCCACATTTTTAGTTTACCTCTTCCTTTTCTTAGTCTCAGATAATAATTCTTCTTCTCCTTCACAAAAAGTGAGATTACCATCCTGAGTGAATTTCCTTGTTTTTATTCTCTTCAATTTTCTAGTAGCATTCTCAAATTTCAATATGAATTTTGGTCAATTTTAAATAATAATCTTAGACCTATGGGTTTTAACCAACTACATTCTATGAATATAATCATCTTGAGGATCTTCTCCTTGTTGATCCACTACCAAGCATGAAAGGGATGGATGATTTTTTTTTGAAATAGATGGAGTGGGAGTCTCATAGGATAACTTATTATCAATGGTGGTAAAGTGGTAGTAGTGCCTAAATAATTAGGAGATGCAATAAAAATTATGATAGGGGATTCTATTAATTTCATAGTGTGTGTGGGTATGATAATAATATATTTTATCAGAGTATACAAAGGGACCTCTAACAATGACAAAATGGAAACCATAAGTGTTACTGGGCTCAAATTTGCATAAATAAAAATAAAAAAAAGCAAGGGAAATACTCATAGACAAATCTTGACCAACAGTCACTATTGGAGTATGGGAGCGAACACTAGAATCATGTGATTATGATTGAACCATTATAAAATCTAGAGTATTTTGATCAATCAGTCTAAGGGAAGAAGTTATTGAAATAAGTGGAGGTGTAGTAATCATAATAACACTATAAAATGGAATGGTCATAAGGACACTCATAGGAACCATTGGTACTAATTGAATTTAATTAGAGACAACAATGGTATTAATTTTTGTGGAATTAGTTGTTATAATATGAGCACTTAAGAAATAATGGATTGTATAGTATAGACATGATTGAATCATGGTGGAGAAGTAAGTGGAAAAAATAGGGGGTGTGGTTTGAATTATTGTACTATAAGGAGGATTATACAATGTGTCTAAATTTAAATTAATGAAAACTAGAGGAGTAGGCATATATGTCACAAATGAATATAAAAAAAGTGAGTCATGGTTACCTGAGGAAAGGGATCTGGTGTAGTTGAGGATGATGAGGCTAAATGTATCCCCTAAAAAACTTTTATTTTGAGATACACATCAGTTCTTGTAGCTCTTATTTCACTAGTAACAATCGAGCATCCAAGCTCTCTTTAATTGTTTGTGTTATTTGAGATTGAGGTTTTGGTGGAAAAATAAATAGCCATGCTACTTTAATCTTTGATTTTACTTACTCCGTACTATCTTGATTAAGATATTATTTATCACATGCATGTGAAATGTAATGGTATGCCACATTAACTTTCCCTCTCAATGCATGTAAATTCCTAAAAACATTCCTAATGGGGTCTCAATGTCTCAAATCAAGGTCATCCAGTTTAAAATACCATGTTTGGGTTGATAGCATCTGAATATAGGGATAGTTCCTATACATAGACCTTCCTATCCTCAAATTAATGAATGGGAATGGTTTTTGTTGTTTCAACTTAAAAAATCCAACAATTCTATTGACATACCGATAATCAATTTCTTGTGTGGATAATATTTTTATAACATAGTATGGGAGCTTAAGTTGGGAAATCAATATCCTTTCAATTATAATCAAAGTGAAGAATTGGTAGTATTAATATGATCCAATATCCTTAATTGATTCTTTAATTTAAATATAACTTGTCCATAGGGCGATCATTGCTTTCTTGATATACATGGGTGCTATAAATATTAACAAATTTATTTAATATACTCATGATGATGATTAACATAGAGTTTTTGATTCAATACATGGATTGGAGACTTAAAAGAATGAGACACCTGGGAAATTCTACATGATTAAATATAACTATAGCAAAACAAACATCAACCAAATATTACATCAGGTAAAATCTCTATCTTTTCTTAACACCTTGAAGTTGTTATTTCAAGTTATAGCAAAATATTTCCCCAAAATTTGGTTTCTTTATTTAATTAATGATTATAACAAGCTGAGGGACCCAAATTTTAATTACATGAATGATATCTAAGGCCCCATATAATTTTTCATGAGGGCCATGCTTTCCCTAATTCCTTTTCTAAAAGTCATGATAGTATATTCATCAATGTCTCGCTTATTCACCTAATTTTCAAGGTATTTAGCCTAATCCTTACTAAATTTCATGAGATTATATTCCTCAAGCCATTTTATGGCTCTTTCTTGATTGTAAATTGTGAAATTGGGTTGTGGTAATTCAAATAGCTCTCAAAAGTAACCCTGATGATAAAATTTACCCTATTATTGAGGTTGGAATATTGAATGAAATTATCTCTAAGAATACATTATGTAAAGACACAACATAAGAGGTTAGTAAATGCAAACACATCTAGTTTGGTGGTAACTTGATGAAGAATAGATTTATAGAAAGAACCAAATCATCATGTTGATTAACATAATCTTAGAAGACACCCTTATCATCTGATATAGAATGGGCCTCATCTATTACTCTAAAAAAATAGAATTATAATTATCATATGGGAGAATTTTAAGTGAGAAATTAGTATATGTAAATTTTTTGTTGACAATCAAAATAGGAAGATGTAGGCATACCATATTCTCTTTGAAATTATAGTACTTTATTTGAAGATAAGCATGGTCATATTATGTTAGTCAAGTTTCCTTGATCAAATTTGAATTTAAAAATTATTTTAGCTTTGTAAAAATTTTAACTAGTGGTGGCCTCTTGTAATTAACCAGGTTATATTGATTTCACATTTTTTAGATTTATAGATCAAATATTTGAAAAGGCACTTTTGTTGAATCAAACCAAATTCAACATATGTGAGTTAAATGTAAATGATTCATTTTATTAATTAATTTTCATAATTTTTTTTTTTAATGATTTAATGAATCATGTGCTTAAATATTAAATGTAGAATTTTATATGTCCATGTGTCACAATTATGTAGCCTCAGGGTCGCATAGTGCAGTTTTTCACCATAGTGCCTTGTGTGGATCCGTTGAAGTATAAATTCTACCTAATATCCAGTGAAATTGTTTAACCCTGAATTTTAAGGTTGTGGTCTAGGGTTAAGAATATATAAGTATTTTAAGCATAAGGGTGATAAATTAATATATACTAGACCAATTAATTATAAAACTCATATAAATAATATTATGAATTTATATAACTAAGATTGCTAAAAATAGTGATGTACAACTATTGAAAGATATTGTCACAAATAAGAAACAATAGTTCTTAGCTGGTTAACTATGCATAGGTAGATATAGACTAGAAATAGGTGTGAAGTAGGTAGAATCAATATTCTGAATCAATTTTCAGACTCTAGAAATTATACTTCTGTAGTTGCAGACACTACTATTGATGCTAGTGTCTGACTATGATGTAGGTATCCAATATGGAATAATGATTGGATTTGGATGAGACCAATAGTTTTTTTTCACCTTTATACTGATGTATTTATATATGAGGTACAATATTTCTCTCTTCACTTATTGATCAAACCTTAGCTCTTCAACCTCATTCACCCCTGGAATGAATTTAGTGAAAAAAGGGTTAGTGGGATCATGGTGTCAATCTTACCCAAAGACCCTTCTATCAATGGGTACTATCTACATAGCTAATATTTCTAGGAGGGCCTTAGACTTGTGTATTTCTCCCACTATGTTTTGGAGAGTGTGTGCACAAGGGTGCAATATACTATATAATGATGCATGCATCGATCTAGCTTGTAATTTGATAAATATTGCTTATGGGATGTTGTTTGAATGATTCAGACCTATATTATGACTAATCTTATGCTTGATATGAAAATATAGATGAATAGGGTAGAATAGTTTGGTTGTGAATTTGATTTATTTAGCATTATTAGGTGTTTACTTAGTATTTACTAGATGAATAATGAAATGGATTAGACTTGTATATATACCACATATTTTTAAAATATCTATGATAGTGTTAAATAAGACAAATAGTATAGCCCATAGGTTTCAAATCATTTTAATTTTGGATGAATTTTGGCTAATAAACAGTAGATAATAATCTAGAAAATATTGTCAATGGTAGTGTCCCTTTGTGGCCAATAGTGTCCAAAAGGCTAGAAAACAAGTATGGATATGAAACTAATAGTGAAAGATGTATATTAAGTTTTAAGATTTATGTGTAGTAAAAGATATCTTTGTCATCTAAATGATATGTATCAGACTAAGAGATAAGCAGTTAAGTATAATGAGATGGTGAATGTGAGCCTTTTAATAACAGGAAGGTATAAAACTAAATGGTAGAGCCCTGATCCATATTTGTCAAATTTACAATATTAAAATGCTATAAATATTTAGTTTTAGTATCTACATTTGATCTCCCTTTAATCATATAATGTATAAGGATGAAATTACTAGGTTAAAGGAAATAAATCATACTTAGGTGTGTACAACACCTTGCCTTTATTTGATCCCACTTTGAGTGATTTGATGGTGTTTGAACTACAACCATGAGCATGTTATAGTATACATGAATGCATAGAATCTAAAATTTGAAATAATTTAAATGTTTGAAAAGAAAGAGATCAAGGAAGGAGTATATCTCTGTGTTGGTGTAACCATGTTGCCTCTTGATACTTTGACTTGGTAAAGAAGTTTCCTTATGAAGCATTGGAGCTGGAAGAGGCTTAGACCTGAACTTTGGATTTTTTAAGAGGGATATTAAAAGGTATTATGCTCCCAATCTAATGCAAGGATGAATTGTGATATAGTCATTAAGATCATTATATCTCAATCGCACAACTCAAGTGTGAATAAATATAATCTAGTGAGGGTGAGTAATTTAATCAAATCATCTTATAAATATTGTGAGATTAGGTGATTTAATCAATCCAACCTATGCATATGATGAGGGTGAATGATTTAATTAATTCAACCTATAAATGAACTAACCATTGTATCATAAAAGGCTTGATAATAGTACATCTTGGTGTAATAAGTGCCTCATAGTGAATAATATAATTGGTATTTTTTTTGATTTTTTGGTGCAATAACATGGCATGTGCACCTAAAATATGTCTAAAATTGAGTATTTGTGTCATAAATATGAAAAACTTATTTCAAATATATGCAAAATTGGTGCAATGTTTAGGATTATGACCTAAGTGTATATTTGAGTCATGAAACTGAATTAGAGATTGTGCAAGTGTGTAGGTCATATTTTTGTGACATGTCCCCACTAAAATATGGAAATATTGATAAGGTGTATAAGTGTGAAGGTCATGACTTTGTGACATGCCCCCACTAAAATTTAAAAACCATGAAAATGTGGAGTTCATGCTTCTATGACGTACCCCCATTGATATGCTCCCCATTCTAAGGTGAGGGAAATAGAATATGTTAGGTACCTTACCTCAAAAAGATAAGGTAGATATATAATATGTGTATGAGTCATGTAGCATATAGGGATACCATGTCAAAGTAGATATATCAATGAGGATCCTAGTATGTGATCATATCAAGTTTGAAGATGCATGATATGGATCATGGAAATATATAGAGATTAACAATACAAACTTAGAAAATAATCAAGCACATACACAAGAACACTCAATTTAATGGAAAGGAATGGTTAGAGAAGACCTCATATAAGGGGCATGCTTAAATGCCACATAATTGAAAGGGATGACATATTTAAATATCGAATCAACATGGAATGACATGTTTAAATGTCCAAAAACATACAATGGAACAAAGGCCAACAATCAAGGAACACATTCAAATATTCCACAAGCAAGACAATATAAATTAATGTAATACACTCAAATAATTGACAATGTGAATAAATAAAGTATAAGTAACCAACATAAGTGTATTATCCCAGTCCTTGCATATATTTGCTATAAAAAAATGTTATGTAACATAACATATCAATTACACTATGAAATATATGAGCATGGATATAAACATGTGTAAGCGTTAGTATATAATCTCAAACATGATAATGTATAAACAATCATACAAGATATGTAACTTATATCAAATGTGATCAAAGAAGTATATGTCACCAACTACTATATAATGTGGTTAGAGGAGAGGTCCAACATATGTAAGTGGGTATATCATGTGTCTGGGTATGCTTGTATCGCACTCAAATATGTGTGAAACATATGTGTATATAAGAATGAAATGATATGTGATCTACTAACATAAAATAAACAAATATTTCAAGGAGCTAATAAAATATGGGAATGCTAAATATTTTTTTAATTTGAATGTTTTTGTATTTTCTTAACTGTTTGATTTTTTGTATTTTAAAGTGTTTGAAAATTGCACAAGCTATCCAATTATATCAAGATGAGGATGAAAATCTACAAGGAATGGTAAATGAATAAGTTTTCCTGAATGAAATGTGCTATATGTGTACATAGTACAATCATAAAGTGTATCATGTTCTTTTGGTAAGTTTGTACTTGGTAATTTGGGTTTCATTTATCTGTATTTGCTTTTGCGTCTTTTAGTGATGGATTCAACATATATTTACTAAGTTATGTAGGTATGAATAGATTATGTGGTTAGTTATCGAACATATTAGAATACAGTTTGTTAAATTATTCATCTAAAGATTATTTACCATATATATGAGTAGTGAGAGTAGAATGGTTTTGATATAAGGAAAGGATTGTAGTTGCCCCTTTTGTAACCATAGTTAGAATTTTAGATTTATCAAGTGTCTCTTGCTTTTTAACTTTTTTTATTGGAAATCTTGTTTTAAAAATTTGATGTGCCCATTTCTTTTTTTGTAACATTTCCTTTTGTGATTATTCCTTTTCATCTTGTCTTGTGTAATTTTACTTTTTCATCTTGATCATTTTGTAACATTTATTGCTCTAGATTTTCATTTTGAATCTTTTATTACTCTAATTTTATCTTTTTTATATGTTCTTTCTCTAAGATTTGCATTTTCATTTTTTTTTCTGAATTATCCTTTAGTATCCATACTTGTCCTTTTTTCACTTGTGCTTTAGGATATGCACTCATAATGTGAGTGGTTTCCCTGATTTATGTATCAATGATACGATCACTACTATCATTTATCTTTTATATTTTATTTTTCAATGCAAAACAATAATTTATATGATTTCCATGCATTCTATGATATGCATAATAGAATTTTGATCACCTTATAGGATGCAAAGGAGGTAGTTGAATGACATTGTTTTGAAGCATTTCTCTTAGGATTTCACTTAAACTCTTATTAGTATTTTGTTCATTTTTTGAACCACTAGGTATATATGAAGCCTCTTTTACTTATTATTTTTATATGAAACATTGTTGGGCACACCATTGCTAGATGAAGATGCAAACACATTTAACACTATCATATTTTAGATTTTTCATGTATGTAATATGATTGTGTAACTCTTCTGTTAACTTGATCATAAGGATGATTTGACATTGTAGGGATTCACAAGCACAAACCCTAGGTTATTCATATTTAATATGCATACACACATCATATAGAGGGGATATGGGAGGTTGAGGGGTTTGAGAAAGGATACCTACAATAGGACCGACTACCTTATCCCTTTAAAAAGTCATAGCTTGGACATGGTTAAAGGGATGGTAGCTATAACCATAATTAAGGTTAGGAGGAGGAAGAGGTTCCTTTTTATCCATTTAATTTTTCTTAAACACACCCAAAATAAATAGCATGAAGGATAGGAAAATAAGGAGAAAAAACACCACCTATACGATGCCTACAAAAAAATTAGATTTGGAAAAAATAAATACAATAGTTTGAAACTCAAGAAAGTTGAAACCCTCAAGGAAAACTTAGTAAGATTTTTTCATGATAAGAATGTAGAAATTTCAGAAGATTGGTTAGGAATTTTGGAAATATGAGAATGGGTTTTCAAGAAAAATATATAATTTGCAAAACAAATAAAATTAGGGAAAAATAGGTATTCCTTACACACTATATATCAATATATACTAAAGATAGTAAATTGAATATTTTGAAAATTATGTACATAATTTTGACAAAAAAAATTATGTTTATGATTATATGAACATAAAAATTAAAAACCTTAAGGAATTTGAAACTTGATTTGTTGTGAATCAAGAATGAGCCAAACGATGTGGAATTTTTCATAAGCAAAACTCTAAAATATTCATAATTAAAAATAAATAATTATGATAAAACAAGAAATTATTTTAGAGATTGTAGAATTATTTTTAATAACATATGTTTTTTGACAAAACCCATAAATTAATTAGAAAATAGGTACACTATTTGCCTTGTATGTCAGTATTTACTAAAAATAGTATATTATAAAAATAGAAAAAATACTACAGAATTTGGGCACATAAAAAGAGGTTTTTGAGTATACCATACTGAATTAAAAAAATCTGATTTTTTTTTTAAATGGAGTTGTTAGGGAGACAAAATGTGCCAATCAAGAAAGAAGAAATTTCAAGTGTATACAAATGAAACCCTTATAACTAGATGAGTGTGAAACCATAAAGTTTTAGATTTGAAAATCAGTCATAGTAAGCTAAAACCCTAGGAGGTTATAAACCCTATAACAAGCTAGGTTTGTAAAGGAATATTTATAAGTCAGGATCACCAAATCTTTATCCCTAAATTTTAAGATTGTGGTATAGGGTTAAGAATATATATGTAGTTAAAGCACAAGGGAGATAAACTAATATATAATAGGCAAATTAATTAGAAAACTTAGATAAACAATATTCATAATTTATACAATTGAGATTGCTAAAAATAGTGAAGTACAACTATAAAAAAATATTGTAATAAATAAGAAACAATGGTACACTTACTATGCACAAGCAAATTTGGACTAGAAACATGTGCGAAATAGGTAGAATTAGTATTATGTATCAATCATCATATTTTATAAATTTTACTTCCATAACCATAGACACTAATGTCAGATCTAGACACTATCATTGATGGTAATGTATGACTATGATGCAAGTTTTCAGTATGGAATATTGACTGGAACTAGATGCGACTAAATTTATTTTTCTAGTTTATTTTATCTATTTTTAACTAATTTATCTGGACATAGGACACATGTTGTCACTCTTTTCTAATTTATCAAACCCTAGCTCTTCACCCTTCTTCACCATTGGAATGCATTTATTGAAAAATGGGTTAGTGGGTTCACAGTGTTGAGTTGCTCTAAAGACCCCTCCATCAATGGGTATTGTTTACATAGATAATACTCCAAATAAGGCCTCAAAATTATATAGTTATCCCCTATGAGTGGAAAAGTGTGTGCACAATGGTGAAATATACTATATGATGCATGCATGTAGTGATCTTGCTTGTAAATTTGCAAATATCACTCATGGGTTGCTTTTTGAATTCTTTAGACCTATAATATCATGTTTCTTATGCTTGATATGAAAATACGGATGAATAGGGCAGAATATCTTAGTTGTATATTTGATTTATTTAGTTTTAGTATGTGTTTGCTTGGTATTTTCTAGATGAAGAATGAGAAGGCTTAGACTTACATTAATACCACACCTTTTGAAAATATCTCATGATAGGGTTCAATAAGACAAATAGGCCAACCCATAGGTTTTGAAACATTTTAAATTTGGATGACTTTTAGATACTAGACACTAGATAAGGATCTAAACACTATTGTAAGTGGTAGTATCCCTCTATGTTCGATAGTGTCCATAAGGTTATAAAATAGGTATGAATATGAATATGAAACTGACAATGATAATTATTTATCAGGTTTTAAGATTTCTATGTAGTGCAATAAACTTGGGCCATCAAAATTATATGTATAAAACTAAGAACTAATAATTTAAGCACAATGAGATGGTGAATGCGAGCCTTTTGATAATAGGGAGGTCTATAATTGAGTGGTAGAGCCCTATTTGATATTTGTTAAATGTACAAGATTGAGATGCTATAAATATTCAATTTTAGTATCTAAAGAAATCCATAGCTTGAATTTATTTTCCTTTATTACATGAAATTAGAATAGGAACGTGTCTTACTTGGATTGATTTAGAATCACAAATTGAATGAAGTCTCTAAGTTAATATCCCATTACAAGGATACATATAATTATTAAATTCACTTTTGAATGTTTGGATTCAACACATTTACTTATAATCAATTAATAAAATATAAAACCTTTGCATTAAAATTATACCGAATAAGTGTCTAATGTCATTAGAGATGAACACATGACGTTCATTGAACAACCACAAATTCACATGTCATATCTCTATTTTGGAACTTTAATTTCCTTATGTAATAAGTGCCTAAGGGCACCAAAAAAATCATAATAATTTTCATTAGTATTTTTAATTAATAATTATTTAACTAAGTTGGGATATGTAGAATTTTTTAAAATGAAACACTTGGTATTTGGATTTAGTTGTTATTAACATATTTAAGCCTAATTATATGTAACTATTTTGTGATATAAATTTGCATAAGTGTTGAGATTTTCATTGAGATGTTATGCTATATTCAAATTCCTTTGATTCAGTTGAATACTTAATTTAAATATTTTATTTTTATATGATTATTATTCATCCAAACAAATATTGTTGAGTATTTATATTTTGTTTTATAGGTGCTAGGATTTTCCACCAAAACTAGGTTTGGTTGTGAAAGGACACTTAGTTCAATATGGATAAATTTGTATTGATGGAAGAAAGAGAAAAAATTGTTAAATATAAATTCAAGGAAGAAAATATATTCATATGCATTTATTGGTGTTTGGTTTAAACATCATCTTTCATAGCTATTAACTCTTTTTAGGTAACATTCTAAGTCATGAATAATTTTGTATTTATAATTTTTTTAATTGTAAGTATCCCAAGCGACACTGTCAAAGTTTAATGTTCACTTGACTTCTGGGGGTTATTTCAAATTCTAATAATGATATTTTTGATCTCTTAATAATTATACCCACTCAAATTTAATCAAAATTCTTTACTTGAAAGCACCTCAATCTCACATTAGAGAAATAATAAAGGTTAATTTCATTAAGAGTAGTAAAAGGAAATGAGAAAAAGGTCATGACAATTATCTAGATGAAGAATGAGAAGGCTTAGATTTGTATTTATACCACACATTTTGAAAATATATCACAATAGGGTTTATTAAGACAAATAAATTGACCCACAGGTTTCAAAACATTTTCAATTTAGATGACTTTTGGCTACTGAACACTAGAAAAGGATCTAGATGCTACCATTAATAGTAGTGTCCCTCTATAGGTAGTAGTGTATACAAAGCTAAAAAATAGGTATGGATATGAAATTGATAGTGAAGGATGTTTATCAAGTTTTAAGCTTTATGTGCAGTACATGAGACCTGGGTCATTAAAATGATAGGGATCAGACTAAGAGATAAGTATTTAGGCATAAGGAGATGGCAAATATGAGCCTTTTGATAGTAGAAAGGACTATAATTGAAGGGTAAATCTTTAATTAACATTTTTCAAATGTACAAGACTGGGATGCCATAAATATTCAATTTTAGTATCTATAAAAATGAAAAGGTCATTGATTTAACTTTACTAGTTATTTGTTTGGTATTTAATAGGTGAAGAATGAGAAGGCTTAGAATTGTATTTATGCCACACATTTTAAAAATATCTCATGGTAGGGTTCGATAATAAAATTAGGACAACCCATAGGTTTAGAAACATTTTTAATTTGGATGAATTTAGCTTACTAGACACTAGATAAGGATCTGAACACTACCATTTGTGATAGTGTCCTTCTATGGTCGATAGTGTCTAAAAGGCTAGACAATAGGTATGGATATGAAATTAAAAGTGAATCATGTTTATCAAGTTTTAATATTTATATGTATTACAAGATATATGGGTCATTATAATGATATAAATTAGACTAAGAGATAATCATTTAGGTATAGTGAGATGACAAATGAGAGCCTTTTAGCAGCAGGGAGGTCTAGAACTTAAGGGAAGAGCCCTGATTGATATTTGTTAAATATACAAGACTGGGATGCTATAAATACTCAATTTTAGTATATGAAGAAATCCATAGCTGTAATTTATTTTACTTTATTATGTAAAATTAGACTATTAATGTGTTGCACTCTATATGAGTTAGATTTATGAAGTGAACAAAGTCTCCAAGTTAATATCACAATACATGAAAGTGTAAAATTTATTAAATTAAATTTTGAATGTTTATATTCAACAAATTTACTTATAATAAATTAATAAAATATAAGGGACATTTACATTAAAATTATACCAAATTAATCTCTAATTTCATTAGAGGTGAACACATGGCATGCATTAAACAACCATAGATTCATGTGTCATATCCCTATTTTGGGACTTTAATTTATTTATGTAATAAGTGCCTAAGGGTACTAAAATATTCATAAGAAATTTCATTAGTATTTTTACTTATTAATTTTTTGACTGAGTTGGGATATCTATATTTTTTTCAAAGGAAACACTTGGTATTTGGATTCAGTTGCTATTAACATATTTAAGCTTAATTATATGTTACTATTTTATGATATAAATTTGCATAATGGCTATGTTGAGATTTTCATTGAGATTTTATATTATATTTAAATTCCTATGATTCAGTTGAATACTTAATTTCACCATTTTATTTTTATATGATTATTATTTATCTAAGCTACTATATAACTATAGCTAAGACAAAATGCCCTCCATACCATAATAAGAATTCAATTGATTGACATATGCTAAAGATGACCATATTAAAGGGTCTGAAGTAATGTTGAGTATTTATATTTTGTATTATAGGTGCTAGGATTGTCCATCAAAGCTAAGCTTGATAGTGAAGGGATGATTGGTTCAATATAGGTAAATTTGTAGATATGGAAGAAAGAGAAGTAATTGAAAAACATATAAATTTAAGGAATAAAATAATATTCATATGCCTTCATTCGTGTTTTATTTAGACAATGTATTTTGAAATAATAACTCTTTTTAGGTAACATTCTAAGTCATGAATAATCTTGTCTTCATAATTTTTTAATTTTAAGTAGCCTAAATGACACTGTCAAATTTTAATGTTCACTTACTTCTGGGGTTCATTTAAAATGCTAATAATGATATTTTTGATATCTTCTTAATGATTATACCCAATCAAATGTACATTCTTTGCTTAAAAACATCTCAATTTCACATTAAAGATATAATAAGGGTTGATTTCATTAAGAGTAGTAAAAGGGAATGAGAAAAGGTATGAAAATTATTAACCTTATTTAAGAGGGGAAATAAATTTAATAAAAATAAAAAAGGTTGTTTGATCCACAAAGTGGTATATCGATTAATTATGAAAGGAAAGTAAATTAGTTAACTTGTGTTGTTTGAAAATGCTAGAAAGTTGATATCATTAGCATGTTTACTGGTCAACCAAGCCCATGGGGTAACCTAGAGCCCATCATGAGAAAATAAGTTTGATAGGTTGATAAAATTTTATGGAATTTCATTGTATCTGCAATAATGATAGGATTCTCTATAAATAATTCTGTTGTAACTATTTATGAAGAGATCATAATGGTTAATTTCTAAGAGTCCCTATCAAGCTTGAGGAAGAAATCATTACCTATTTAAAGGGTTATACAAACCTTGGTATTTAATTTAAGAATGGGGAAAAACTAGGTTAAGAAACATAGGGAGTTTTCAAGGAAGAGACACCAACCTTGGAAGTAGATAAAATAGAAACAAAATGAGGACAAAATTAGAGGTTGAGTCAAGAATCCTTGGCATTTTTCAATTTGAGGCAGGCCATTATTAATTTCTAGTTTAAACTTATAATATGAAATAAGGAACTTGAACTAAATTGCTTGTTATCTATAAGTTTTAGGAATTATAAGTGTTGTCTATTTTTAATATGTATGCAATATTATTTCTAAATTTGTTTAACAAAATTCTAAAGGGTTTTGGGAAACATCATGTTTTAAATAATATTATATAAATAGGAAAAGTAAAATATATATATATATATATATATATATATATATATATATATATATATATATTTGTTGGATTGAGGAAAATATTAGCACATATTCGAAGGTTTATCTATGCTAGTGGGAACCCTTAGTATCAATATACTAGTTGTACCCAATCTAGGCAGTCCTTATTATATACTTGAGTATCATGTGTAAGACCAATAGGTAGAGTTTGAAGGCAAGGAAAATAAAAGGCAAGTTAAAAGGAAAATATCATGCAACACTTAGTCTAGTATCAAGTTAAAGTTTTAAAATGATGTTCGTGATGTTTAATCATGAGAGGAATGAATGGTTTTGAACAATCATCATAGTGATACTAGTGAGCCCAAATGGAAATGTCAGTAAGCCTATTCAACATATTAATAATATAATGATTATAAGAAATAATTAAATAATCTCTCTCTCTCTCTCTCTCTCTCTCTCTCTCTCTCTCTCTCTCTCTCTCTCTCTCTTTTCAAACTATGGTTCTTGTTTGTACATTCCATGTGTCCACCAATGGTTGGGGTGGGTAGGGCCTTAATTAAACATGTTAATGATGAGACTTAATTTGACCAATCCTGGTAGAATTGTGGAAGATGTACAAATATTTATATTAATAGATAAGTTATCTTGACTATTACTTGATTACATATTCATAATTTTTGGAATGATTATTGATCAATAGTTATCCAAAAGATTGTGCACTATTTGTTGATTATATTGATTTGGTAAATGGTGTTTGATGTAAATATATGAAAGGACATGTATATTGAGATTATATTATTTTACAGCATTTTAAATTTATTTTAAAATGTAATAGATTGTTGTTTTTGATCGATTGTATTATGGACAATTATTTACATGACTTATATAATGGTATTTAATATAACCATGTGATTAAACACATGTTATTTATAAGCAATGAATTTTGCCTCTATGTGAATTATGATCAATTGAAACTTTTATTCCATTAATAATGGTTTTTTTCCTTCTTTAGGGCTAAATATAATCCACCCTTGTATCTAGACTGTGGAATCAAATCAAAGTTTTCATAGTTATTGTATTTTAATTTTATGGAGTTATCGTATGGTTATATAAGCTGAGATAAAATTAGTTGAGTTTTATGAGTAGATTTTAGTCTTTTTGAACTTGTTCAATTTTGTAAATGATTGATAAAGGGGATTAAAGATACATACATTAAAATAAAGATGATTGTGGTTACCTATCTTCCTTAGGCTCAGTTGTATGTTTTACAAAGATATTTATTTTGGTAATAAATTTTTATGGACTGGTTATTACAAACCTTTTTAATTTAGTTTTTACATAAAAATCATTTGCTGCACGGAAGTTAATATTGTTTGCTTATAATATGAATAAATAATTAAGTACAATTTATTATTTTCTTATACATGATACTTGGATAACTATTTCATTAATGTTTATAAATTTATTAATAAAACACTTAGATTGCTATGAATAATTTAAGTTTTATTTAGTATACAAAATGATTATGTATAATTGATAAGATACTTTTAGAGCATGGGTATGAACCTAATGTACTTGTTACTCAATAAATAACTATGATCCATGAAAGTAAAAATCATTACTTTTGGATTGCTGATTGTGACAATCAAAACATGTATTCTTAAAGTATAAATTCTAATTTAGTCTTAGGCTTGATTAAATTTAACTCCTATTTTTGGACAACTGCTTAAATTTAGGATTAATTATCCTTATAAAAATATATGGGAATAATTTTGATGGTTTGGTTTAAATGAAATCACTTCATCTTTCCAATTAAATGTTTTCTTAAAGACTATTTCTATTATATACATGATAACATGGAAATTAAGGAAAGTATGTTTTTTCAATTAAACACATAATATCAAAAGTTGTTGTACCTTGACATATAGTCTCACTTTTTAACTTTCTAAAGATCCAATTACTAGATAATTTTGACCATTCATATAGAGTACATGAAACTCTAAACTTAGGATTATGACCACACTACCCAATGTATTTAATATTGTTGAAGAAAATTTCATAATCATCATTTAAAATTTAAGAGGAGACTAAGACATGTTTGAAAATTAATACTGAGCTCCCAAGAACATACTCAAGTAAAAATCCTTCTACACAACTTTTTTTTGCAAAGTTTTATTTTAAGAATATCCTTGGAAAGTTATGTTATTTTTTTAAATTCTTAAAAGAATATTTATTAAGAACTTCAAAAATTGACTTTGGTTGAAGGAAATTTTCAAAACAAATTTATGTTTGAGTCTCTTAAATTTACTCTTAGAATTTTTTAGGGAGTTATCTAGTGTTCTTCCATTTTGGTATCAAAGTCAGGTTGATAAAAATATTTTCTCACACTTATAGGGAATCTAGGGGTAAGAATAAATGAAGTTTTTCCTTGTTTGTGACCACAATAAAAAAGTTTGAACATGAAGTGGGAATGTTATAAACCCTAATAATAATTTTAATGTAAGAAACCCAAGAAGAGGAACAACTAAAATCCAAAGAATAAGTAAAAACCAAGATCCTAATCTTGTTCAAGGCCAACAACAAAATAATCAAGGAAACCCTTCCCCAATAGTTGATAATGTTAGAAAATAAAGGAATTTAAGGAGTTTTGGGAATAATTCAATCTCAACTACAAGATTAGGAACACTGTTGACTAGCCTATTGGGGAATTAAAACCACCAACCTATAGTCAATCATCAAGAATAAACCGAGGCACATGAACAAAGGTGTCTAATGGATCAAGGCATGAATCATTTTATACATGAAACTAAGAAGGTGTTTTTGGTATTAGAAAATGACTCACCCTCATAAGATGCTCATTGGATTGAACATTCTGAAAGAAGTACCTAGAGATCAAACCTAGTAGGATGGAGTCCCCTTGTTTTTAGGATGTAATGGTGATCTAAGGTAAAATATTTCACTGAATAAACATAGCATGGGTAGGCATATAAATTATTCCACTAGAGGCTCACATTACGTGATTTCCAACTAGTTATCTGAGTCTGATTCCTACTTAATTCAACTAATGAATCCATACATTTAATTTCATTGTAATTAATTTTAGTCCTACACTAAGAGAAAGGTGTCCTCAAAATAAAATTAGAGAGAGAGGTCAAGGTAGAAAATAAATGGGTTATTTTTGATCACATAAGCCATCAAAGTACTTTGAGATACAAATAGACTTGGACATAGTTGTATCATTGTGTGCTGATCCATCTATTGCACGAACTTAAGACACACTATAGGTGAGCTTCGAAGGGGACATTGTGAACACCATTGGTTCACCCAACCTATTAATAAAAACATAAATAACCTATATATATATATTACACACATTGGTCATAATATGGCTCCTTGATATGAAAACCTAGGCATTATAGAGTGAATAAAACTAGTTATGAGCACAATCTACTTTAGGCATTCACATACATATATAGGATAGTCATTCATACACTAAGATACTAAAAATAAATTAGAGCTCACAAATTGAAGCTGCTGCACAACATGGTTTTGGAAAAGCTTAGATAGAATAGGAATAACTCTAACAAAGGAATTTAATTAGTTATTGCATAATTAAACTGAGACTATCTTGATGCAACTAAATCTCATTTACAGTTCTTAGCACTTAATGACAAACATAAATCAAAGACATGAAGAATTTAATTGAACATAATGCTATAAATTGATGAAACAACAACTCAAGCTATGTATTCAACATCTAATAGGGTGTCTATTACAATTTGCCTCTTTAGGCAAGAAATTTGGGCAAATAACAAAGAAAGAATGGCTAGTGCACCCAGGCCAAATCTAAAAAAGCTTCTCCACTCATAATGCCCCCCTTTAATTTTTTTTGAATATAGGAAAAATCTTATCTTAAATATACCCACGCTAAGCCATTGACATTAATTGCATTCAACTTTAGGTAGTTAGCAAAACCAGATTTGAAACTACAACTCCAAGGCTACCCTTTACTGCAAAATTTGATCTAATCAGCTTGTCATTACTATTGTTAGTTCAGATATGACATTCTACTTTATGTGGAAGCAATTTTTAGTTTAATGTCATCTCCAACTCTTGTCTCCCTAAATTTCTATACAGTCATTCAATTTTTCCTAATGCCAGTGCCTTATCTCTTTGTCATTTGGATTTTCCATAAAATCAAGACATTATTGAATGGATTGAATAATTATTATGAAGATATTTACAATAACCTCCTATCTTGGACTTCGAATCAACTCTATATTGGTGTTAATTTACTAGGCACAAATAATTATTTAGAATTTCAATGGGACTACCAACCATAAATGCTTTTACACAATCAATTTATACACCTCTTTAAGGCTAAGTTTGCCTTTTATGCTCTTCATATAATCCCACTTGCACACCATGTAAATTATTCCCATATTATTCATGATTTAGTTGATCTACAATTTGATTCTAATAATTATACTAAATGTGTAATCCATTTTGGGCTTTTGATAGTTTTTATGGCCAAACATGACATTAATTTTATGCTCATACCTTGTTAGTTGCACTGCCAACATGTCCTTTATTTGCATGGTCCTATTTTTCTTCTTGGAAACTTTTAATCATCTATGGGATTTAGCTCTAACATTTTATTTTATTTACTTCATGGCCACACAACCTCTCTTCTTTCTTCTTTGGATTTGATAAATTAGGAGATTAATAACTTTGATAGCATGGCTGATAGGTCCACATGGTGCTCATTGATTGGTTCTTAGCATCTAGCAAATTTTAATGATTATTTCACATGTCTCTTTCTCACTCTTCTAATACTAATCTTGGGCTCCTATGTTATGCTAATGAAATCCCACTTACCTAGAACTCAACTAGGCTTCAAAGTTGCATGAACCACCTCGAGATAGTGGGGCAATGGGATTTCACCACAAGGTGTCATACCACTTACCTAGAGCTTGGTTAGGATTAAAAGTTGCACATACCACCTTGAGATAGAGAAAAAATATAATTTTTCCATGTGGCATCATCCTACTCACTCACTCAAGAGATTTATGCTCTCTACAAACATCCCTAGAATAGTGAAGTAGCAATATTTCATTTCATGGCATCATATTGATCACATGCTAGCTCAGAGTTTTGTTGATGTGGAGACTCACCAGGAAAATTATTAAAAATTGAATAAGTCAAAAAAGTGTCATGTGTCCTTGAAAAACTTTTATGAAATTAACCAAGTGCTGAAAGGCTTTTTGATGAGGCCTAGGACTATTGGGAGCCGCATAAGTCACCATGTGGCATGGGTAAAAACTTAGGTACTTATGAGCACAATATAAAAGATACAGTCAGAAACTTCAAATTAATATACAATGGCTAAGAACTTGAAAATACATGGCTAGGATAATTCAAATTCAAATAGCCACAAAAGTTGAAAATAAAATAATTATGAAGAAACCCAAAAAATGACCAAGTATAAAATGAAGTAGCACCCAGACTTAGCTATTTTGTTTGATTCAAAAGTCAAGTTAATCCATTTATATGAAAGTGAATAAGTTGAAAAGTAAAAATTATAAACATTTAGCCATTTTGACTTAAACAAAAGTAGAAATGGACTGAATTGTGTAGAAAAAGAAGCCACAAGAACCCTGAAATAGTTAGATAATTTTCACAAATCCAAGGTCAAATAGTCTAAAAGGAAGTTGTGAAATATTTTTTAAAACACCAACAAACAAAATATACTAAGACTTAGTAGATTCATGCATATTCATATTTTTAGCTTAATATAACCTAGATGCAAATTAGACAAGCAACCACAATGGACTCCTTGAAGTATAATATCAAGCTCCAAAGCAAAAAAAAATGTCCCCATTTTTAGCTTGAAAAAATGGGGTGTGTTGGATCCCAACAAATGAAAACCTTTGAGGGGAGAGTTCCACTCAACAATCAAGACTTAGAACATAAATATTTAGACCTAAAATAAGGGCATAAACCAAACATAATTATTAATACAAAATAAAAAATTTAGAGTGTTAAATCCTACCTTAGTATCAGACATACTAAGTTGATCTCTTATCCATAGCCCTAATGAAGTTACTTTTGGCTCCTTCTAAGGCCTTAATCCATTACAAGCCAGGATGGAAAACCTACAGTGGAGTTACCTAGATTACCCCTATATGTGGAGAGATTTAGGCTTTATCCTTTGGATTCATTCATTTTTTTATTTAGGAATTTTATCGAGTCTCTCCATTAAGGGTTAAGGAATCAAACTGTGAGTCAAATGATGATCTCATTAAACTCATGACAAATCAACAAACCTACATGGACCCATTATCTTAATTTTGATTTAAGATGTGCTTTTAAGTGTATTTGTAAGGCATGGAATAAAATAATCCACATTTCTATTTATCCCCATGCTCAATTAAGGATTATAGACCTTCATAATTTCAACAATGCATCAATAATAGGTATGTTCTATACTTCTACCCAGTCTTCTTATCTATAGTCTAAACTCATCATGTTAAGAAAACACTCTTGGGCATCAATGACCAATTGGTAGAATCAAACACCCTTATATTGAATCTATACATAAGGATATCCCATCTTAACAGACTATTGCCTTATTGTTACCTTTTGAAATTGGCCACTAACATGAAATGGGATAATTAACACATATAGACATAATGTCAAAATAACTCAACCCACAAGATTTAAAGATTGATTTTCATTAAGGGACAAGAGGTTAAGATATTTATACAAAATGCTCAAGACTAGAACAAATAATAATAAAAAAATAGTAGGAAAGCAAACCTAACCTAGGAAAATAAATTTAGAAAGCACAAGACCAATAATAAGAAAACTACTATAAGAAAATAGGGGTCTATACACTATACATGGCCAGATTATAGCCATAAAGACTAGTCTAGATAAATTTTCTAGGTGTTCCAAGGTGGAATTGGGTTAGGTTGTTCACCATCAATTGGAGTCCATATAAGTTGAATCTCTTTTCAAATCATACAACCCAACAAATTAGTTCTTTCATAAAGCTTAGGAACTAACTGATGATTAAAATGAGCTAATTCATTAATAAGACAACTACATGAACATCTTTTAATGCAAAATTCATAAAGTAAACCCATTATGCTTAAGGACATCCTATTCAAAAAACACAAACAACCTCAAATTGAGATATAAACACTCCCCAAGATTACCAGATTTAAAATACTCAACATTATCATCTATATCCAGATAAACAAACACATTATACTGGAAATAATAAAATGAATCATTTGATAGAGCAAACTAGCTTGACATGTAATCATAAAATTCATCAATGTATTATTTAGAATATACCACCCTAGAATCACCACAATCTTATAATTCATCAAAATTATGTTTTCTTTCTATAAGCAAATCATATTGAGCATAAGCAACCTAGTGGATAACATATTTGAGTTAAAGTGAATCTTCCTCATAGTTATCATAGGCTAGAGGATTCAAAACCTCCAAACCAAAAGATAAGTTTACCATCTCATCAAACCATCACCTTCCTGCATTTATTACAAATCAAACCATGACCACTGATTCCCTAATAGATTATCACCTACAGTTAGATGCTCAAATTGGTCATGGTTTCTAAAAATGAACTTATCATTATAACCATTTTCATCAAGAGAGTATTTTATCATATGATTTGGAAAATAGTCCTTGGGTTTAGAAAAGATTACCTTATCATCCTTTTGATCATAAACAAGGTGATCTTTTACTTAAATATTAATTTTCATGACTATAGATTTTAGGGGCTCATCAAGTACCTATTGCAAAGAATTTGGGCTAGCTAAAACTACTTCATCTATTGAATCTCTTTTTTCTAACTCATCTAACTCATGGTGCTCTTTTGACAACTCTTCTTTCTTAGATAGTTCTACTAAGTCAA